>OZ010711.1:25695213-26108164 GCA_963932345.1 Ophion ventricosus | reverse complement strand
GAACTATAACGAGAGAATTTTACAACGCGTTTTCGAGATCTCTATACCTACCTCGGGGCGGCTATAGTTAGAATAGATAGGCGTACAGTGAATAGGGATCTCTTTCGGAGGGTGCGAAGGAGCAGCTAACGAACGAGGTCGTCAAAAAAAAAAAAACGTGATGGAAAATAGTCAATTTAATAGAAATAGTTTGCTTACAGACTCTGTCCGTTTCGGGCGACACCTGCGCAAGCTAATTTATTTCGTTAACTTATTTGCCGAATGAGTTTGAGACGTGTTCCACTCGCTTCGCGTTATGAAAGCTTCCGTTCATTTGCCTTTACCCATTCCTAAATTCGAAATGTCAAACGGCTTGACTTTCAATGTGAAACGTTCCAAGATACGAAGAAACCGTTCGTTGCGCTGGTAATGAACCTTATTCGCGATAGCGTACGGTATTAAACATGTATCATTCATTCCAACCGTTTCGCCTCAAATTATGAGACGATGATTTATTGAGCATTCTTATCTATTTATTATTTTGATTATAAGTGTTTCCCATTGGAAATATTAATGATCATAAGATCGTTTCATTACTACCACTTTATGATATCCATCATTTTATGAGTACTTATTAATTGACTAAATTTGATAAATTAATGATAACTAGTCGTAGATGGTGGGTATATTTTGGCACCGTACCATGGTAACGTGAATCATAAATTTAAAATTCCTTATCTAATATGTTTTTTTTTACACGCTACGGGTACGGGCAGCAATAGAAGTTGAACGTCCATCGTTCACCGAAATGGGAGAGAAAAAAAGATAAAAATATTCAGCTATGTGAATTATCAACGGATAAATGGTAGAAACAGCGGGAGTCAAGTACAACTACAAAGGAAAGTGTATTTTGTGTTAAAAGATGAAACGAAAATGCTCTGTATGAACACATCTGACAGTTTTGCGGAAGCTATTGAAATTTTATCTGTGAATTATGGATTTTAGGCGTAGGATAGTCCTTGAAATCATCTTGGACATTTCTTAATTGAAAATATCTTGATTAAAGATATCGAAGTTTACGTACTGTTCGACATGTGGTCAGGTGCAGCAAGGGGGCAGCTTATTGCTATTATGAACAGGCATACTAATCAGTCAGTGCTCGAACTTCAATATCTTCAGAATTGTCTTTTCCTTATATGCAACGTGTCTCATTTTAATGTTACACTCCGAATAAATCGATAAAATGACGTCGGATTAATGAAAGTTACTTGCAAAGATTTACGGTTTCAATAGAGATATTTTTTAAGCTTATTTAGATATTTAGATATTTTAAGCTTAATAGAGATATTTTTTAAAAGATGCGTTTATTATTTTGAATGCGCGTATATAATTTTCATTTGCTGAAAAACAGCTGGTTCTGGAATAAATCTAGAGTAAAAGATCAACTCCCTAGTTTGGAAAACAAGGAAGTTAGCGAACTTCAAACTTTCAAAATGAGGTAAGTGCCGATGCATGTGGCTTTATTGAAGAAAACGATGCAAATGAATGAACGGAAATTCCACGTGCAGCTACAAGCTTGGTGGATTTACCAGGCGGTAAGAATGTGTCAGATTGGAGTCGCCACATTTGTCCATTTTATAATCAAATTCATCTGTTGGAGGAAAAATTAGCCAATGGATTCGAAAAATCTCGAATCATTTTCCATTAGAATACGAATTTCCTTCAACTCCCGTGTCATAACGATATCGCGTAACGTACCAAAATACGCGTGCGCGCGAATACACATGAGCAAATCTGACCTCGCAACGTCCACATAGCATATCCTGGTTAATGCCAATGCAGGCAGTATTTCAACATTTTTATGTGTCATAACTTCGGAGGTTTTAATGCTAAAACGGTGAATTTCTGTTCGTTGTATTACTTTTAAAGGCCACTATTTTTTTTAACGAATGAAAACTGTACGGCCCCATTTAACGTGATGAAGGTTATTAGTTCTCGTAAACGGGTCACTAAAAATAAATGTGTATATCGCCATGCCATGTTCCCTTCGAGGCTTACATCCTTTGTAGCATATTCTTTCCCCTCATGTGATTGACACGAAAAATTCGCTTTTTACTTTGAAACTTGAATAACTAAACAAATAATTCATATTTCTCAGATTCGGTTAAAGATTATTAATTCTTCGTGATCACCCTTGGTAGAATCGACCCGTCGATCAATTTTTGGCGTGAATATATAATAGTTCCTGGCTTCGAATGGGACTGTACTCACCATCTTACCTGGAGTTTGAAGTATCCTCATACCATAAAATTTACCCTCTTCAAATGTCGGAATAAATACCTTTTTTGGAACGGCCACTATGCTACTATTTTTTCTCAAAAGTAGCATATCTAAGGAGTATCACGTCCAAATTTTAGGTAAAAATGTTGAAAATTCATGGAACTATGATTTTTTTAGCGTGAAAGTGTATTTTTTTGCGTTCTCACCTTTTTATGATTTTTTTTTAACATGTCGCCATTTTATTTTTCATAAATAAATTTTTCGTGCATCATCTAGAAAGTTCAAAGCATGTTCCGTAATTTTTTAAACCACTTCGGACGGATAGTTTGGCCACAATACTTTTTTGAAAACTGACTGAGTAGAATAGACCCAAGTGTGACCACCGTGATTGACTTTGGAAGTGTGACCACGAAGGGTTAAAGCCGGCTCTCATAACTATATAAAGCTCCTTGGTCTCGATATCATTATTTCACACAATTTATAGTATTTTGAAAATGTATGTGTTCTTGACGAAAACAGAAAAAGGCCCTAGCCATATAGCTGCAATTTCAAAAAAAAATAATTATATAAACATTTTTTAAAATCATTTTAATGCTTCAAGGACCAGCTTTAAAAATGTTTAACTACATTTTGAAATATCAACGAATTATTGAGTTACTCAAGTTTGAACGTAGACAGCAAATATCGCGTGCAAACCAAACGAAGAAAAAAAATCATCTAGCACCATCAAAGAAAACCATGTGAGCGGTCCCCTTCCAATTTTGATGAAACTAGGCATATTTGTAAAGTTGATAAAAGTATTCGACTTGAATTCTTTATATCTGCAGAATCCTATTTTCAGAGAGTGAAACGCATCCCTAAAAGGTCAGGTTTTTTTTTATATTTCGGCGATAACGTTTGTACGGAGCGAAATAGTAAAAAAATTGAGTGGGAGAATATTGTGTTTTCCGAGCGCTACAAATTTATTATGTATATGATACGAAAAACAAGAAATTGAATTTTGTTTATTAAAATGGTATTTTTATAATAAACAGGGTATTCTTCGCCCTATTCGCTTTGCCCCACGTGGTTACTCCTGATGTTATCCCGTTTCAAATAAAAACTATTGCTTTAGGTCTCATTTTCTACACAGTGTATAAATCTACATAAACATACATTGTAACCACCCAAAAACAAAGCACGATAAATAAATAACTTTCTTGTTATTAGCAAAAGACTTCCCTTGATAAAACAATATTTTTCAAGCAAAAAACACAAATTGTCGTCTCCTGGACGGCGCGTGACACGGCCACTCACCAAAGTATTTGCCACGTACAGGGTGACGATGGGCGAACATTGCTATAGTAATGTGGCGATCGGCAAACGCATAATTTGCGAGTGGTGGCAATTATTCACTTTTCTCGGACTTCCCCTATTAGAAATATATACTTCTTGGAACCATCCAGATATGCTTCATAAGTTCCATCTGCTTCCAGATAACGCGATATAAATCAGAAAATGCCAGTTACTACGACAGTCCTCAAAGCCACCAAAGAATACTGAATTATTGATTGTGCAAACACAATCGGCAGAAGATGTACATAAATTCGATAAACGTTATACAACTTCTATTCATAACGATTAGCGATACGTTTTTTATCAAAACACATAACACTGAAGACGAAATACAGTTCAGTCGGGTATCTTCAAAATATAATCATACCAGCTATGGATCAACCAAAGGAAACGAAATTCGAAACGGGCTTGGCTTTTCTATCATCGCGGGAGCTTCACAATTCAGAAACAGTAGAGGATAACTCTCGAGAAGATTGGCACATAGAGAGATACGTCGATCTCGAATCAGATGCAGATGTATGTATACAAAATGTAAAAGAATGAGATTACGACTTCAATGAAGGAGCTGAAAATAACTGGATGTCAGGAACAGATGGAAATGGGACGTTATTTGTTAGGGCGAGATTCTAAAAGGTATCCGCTAGTGCGGTAGTTGCATCACTAGGCCCGTAGTATGAATAAGGGTGGCACGTTCAAGCATCGAAATCGAATCGTATAAAGAAATAAAAAGAAATATGTAACAAGGCGACAATCATTAAATGCTGATGGATTTCAAACCACAGTTAACATTTATAGAGAGAGTGAAAAGGCATATAGGAGAGGTTGACCGATGAATATGTTTAATTGTCATTAAATTAGATTCAATTTAGAGCTACATATATGTCGATCATCGCCAATACGAGGACAAAAATTCGTAGAGACGAATCTGCAATGAAAAACTTCATTAACTCATAGATATACTGTACAGCCTCTGATTTATATGAGTAGACATGTTCTAATACCTATGTTAATTTTTCTAAACGGATCTGCTGACAGATTTGGGCCTCGAGTAGAGAAAACTATGTTCAGAGAGGAGAATGTATATGTACAAGGTGGGTAAGCTAAAAATAAGTAATGACGTGTCATACGCCTTCAGTACGAGTTTGAACTCGCTAGAGTCATTTGGTTGTCCGCAGTGATTTTTTTCGTGATACAGTGTTTTTCTAGTGCGTTCTAAAAATGAGTGACATCAATTTCACAGACTTGGGCACAGTGCAACGGAAACTTTTGCCAAACTTTAGCAGGCCTACAAAAACAGTGTTTTGTCAAGGGCCCAGGTTTTTCAATGGTTTAAGGCATTTTCAGAAGGAAGAGTGTTGATTGAAGATAAACCACGCAGTGGAAGGCCTTCATCTTCAAGAACCGATGAAAATGTCATCAGAATCTGGGATCTTGTGCGTTCAGATCGGAAACTTCGAGAAAGGGTCATGCGTGTAACACCAAATATTAAGAACAACTGGGTGTTGCATCACGACAATGCGCCTTGTCAGACAGCAATTTCAATAAACGAGTTTTTGGCCCGTAAAAACATTCCTGTGGTTCCGCAGCCTCCTTATTCGCCTGACTCAAGTCCTTGTAACTTTTTCCTCTTCTCGAAATTGGAAAATAACCTCAAGGGACGTAATTTTGAGACACTCGAAAACATTCAGGTAGCTGCAACCGCCCAGCTGAAGGCTATTCCAGTATCCGAGTTCCAGTACTGCTATGAGGATTGGAAGAACCGTCTTCAGCGCTGCGTGGCTTCCCAAGGACGTTATATTGAGCAAGACAATATTGAATTGTAATTCTATTCGAACTTAAAAATTGAAAAATAAATTCAGTCTTATTACGTAATTTACACACCTCGTATAAGCCACGAGAACTGGAAAATTAACGACTGATCTTTTCAAGCGATAACTTTAAGAAATATATTATATTCCTAATACTGGCTTAAATTCAATACTATTTCTGGATTTTTGGAGCGGTCAATGCCCGGCCGTATTTTGATAAATGAATATGCAGGGCAAAGATATAAATATTTATTCCCACGACGTTCAAAACTCCCTGTATAATTTTGCTGTTTGGAAAATGTCCTGGCGTTCGATATCTATGGAGAAGCTGCAATCTTCACTTACCCATAGTGTAAAATATAACTTTGTTTCAAACGTTTTTTCCCGACTATCATTATTGCGAGGAATACAACCTATAACAAATATATTGTTGGAATAGTTGGAAATAAACTAATGAAAAATGAGTTGGGTATCATAGAATCAAATACTTATGCATCTGTTCAACCTCGAGAAGTTACAAGAGAACTATGAAGTAGAGGAGATTATACTGTGTTGAATGGATTATATTTTGGAGACGTCTATTGAAAAAGTCAGCTAAATATGTGGTTGAGAATAAAAATTAATCACAGCAGTTGAAAATAAAGTGTAATACGCTTCATTCATCAAAGTCATTATTCTACTGCAATCCAAATACATTAAGGAACACATAATTATCGAAGTTATTCATAATTTGAGCTATTTACGCGTTTATATTAGCAAAAAAATTGAAGGGTGGAATCAACCTGTTAAGGCCTCAGATACCTTTTGTAATACCTTTGAAAAAAATATTTACCTTTTTTTTATTTGGCTTAAATGATGTATGATAACAAATGATATGCAAAGGTTATGGTGGTTGGACATTTTTTTTTTTGAAATATTCCGCCAATTGTTTTAAAACTTTAAAAGCGTTTTGTTTTCATTTTCAAAATCGGGCGGACTCGTAGCTCCTACAGTTTTCAACCGATTTACTTCTTAGATAGATCTCCTAGCGAAGTACATACGATTTTTACGATCTATCAACAATTACGGTTTTTTTTGTCGGAAATGCGACTTTTTCCAAAATGGTGCAAAATTTGCAAAAATTAATATCTTGTAATAATCGTGTGAACTTCGCTAGTAAAACTCATATAGATTACGAAAAAGGAATGTTTTATTTTTATTTTAGGTGCTCATGTACGTCTCTAACGAGGGCCTAAAAAAGGCGTCCTCTGTCTACCGGCTACTGGGCCGACATGTTATATTTTTTGAAAAATAAAAAATCGATTCAAGTACCTATAGAGATGTACAACAAACCCTACAACCTCATTTCGATTGCTTGATTAGTATAAAAAAAAATCCCCCAAAAAAGCTTCGTTTTCCGACCATTCAAAGGTATATAACGCCTTAATTGCGAGATATCGACAGACCAACAAATACGCATCGGTTTTTTCAATCCTCTGCACACGTACAAAAGTACATTCGCGTCTAAGGAGAACCTTCGGACATATGTATTGACAATATGGCTGTACTGCTCTACTGCTAAAAAAGAATTGCTAAAAATTCTACTGCTAAACGGACTCTACTGCTAAAACTGTACTGCTAAAAGCTCTACTGCTAAAACTGGACTGCTAAATAGACTCTAGTGCTAAAAGCAGGGTAAATGTTTACAAAATAACCCCCACCCCCTCTGGACCCCACCCCGGTCTTCGGGTCCGCTATTCTGCGACGCATTTTTTCAAACTTCAAAACCCCATAACTTTTTATGGGGCGATGACCGCCGCGATTTCTCTTCAACATCGTGTTCAGGGGGTCATTTTCTATAAATCCCCCCACCTCCCACCCCCGTCCGAGGTGGCGGTTATTTTGTAAACATTTACCAAAAGCAGCACTGCTAAAGAGTCTCAACTGCTAAAACGCAAAAGGGTATGTTTTTGAAAAGTTTTATTGGAAATAAAATATAGGTATACCGATAGCAAGGTAAGTTTTCTCAGAAAAATTCCGAAAAATCGTAAAAAAACCGCAAAAAGTATAGTATTACCTCCATCAGTGGGACTTATATGAGCCCTCTGTCAGAAGCTAGTTTTAGCAGTCCAGTTTTAGCAGTGGAGCCTTTTAGCAGTACAGTTTTAGCAGTGGAGCTTTTAGCAGTAGAGCCCGTTTAGCAGTACAGTTTTAGCAGTAGAGCCTTTAGCAGTACTTTTTTAGCAGTGCTTTTTTAGCAATAGAACCCGACCACGGACAATATCGATGTTTGCAATAAATAATACGCAATTCGTTGTTATTCTAATGGCAATCGTCATAAATTTGCGGTGCAAGTAAAGTTTAATATTTTTGCTATTACAATTTCTTTCTGTCTCGCTCCGTTCTAAAGTTATCGTCAATAAACGAAAAAAGCCGAAATTCCAAGAAGCCTTTCACCCTCTAAAAAGGTGTACGGCATATATGAAAAAAAATGTATCAAATATTTTTTTCCGCTCTATAGATATGCCAAGTTTCATCCAAATCTGAGAAGGGCATTTCACGAGATTTCCTAGTTAGGCGTAAATTGCAGAGTTACAATTCGGTATGAATTATTTTAGTGAAACCCAATAATATTGTTTGTAGCGGCAACACGTGAATTGAGTTTCATTTTTTTGTCGACACACCCCGATATATACTTGTATATATATTTATGATATAATTTATAGGATCGCAATGAATTTGGAAGATTCGTTCGTATGGGTTTATTTCGTTAATTCTCTATATTTCGGCGTATCATAGAGTATGAGAAAAACAGCAGAGAAGATGAAAAAGCTTCGAAGAAGATACGTAGTCAGGTCTGCACAACCCACTGGGTAAACTGCTAGCAAGCACCCCCTTTCAGTCTCATTGGCGAGTACGGCACACCCCCGCACTCCCTCAGATAATTAAACGAAATTCATTTACATAGCTCCGGTTATACGGGACTCGCCGGTTCGGAGCAGACGTAGGGGTAGCATTTTGCCAAACGGCCAAGTAAAAGCAGAGAGAGAGAGAGAGAGAGGAGAGAGAGAGAGAGAGAGAGAGAGAGAGAGAGAGAGAGAGAGAGAGAGAGAGAGAGAGAGAGAGAGAGGGAACGAGAGAGCCAAAAGATAGGGAAGCAGTTGTCGAGTTTATGGCCCCAAACTCCTTCGCCTCTCCCTCGTGTTCTCGTTCTCCCACATTCCCCTACGTAGACAGAAGGCTAAAACTAGTTTACGCAAGCACACTTTTGATTTTAACAGGAGACGATTAAATACACAGAGTTTTATTCAATCGAATCCGTATAGTCATATGAATGAGGTTTTATTTCAATTGTAATTCAGTATTTATTGAACGGTACTGAAAAAATCCCAATTTTCCGAGATTTAAGATCTTCTAGATCTTAAAACTTGGGGGTTAAATTACCCCCTGTCGATTGTACATTATTATCTCGGGTTCTCCGTTTATTAAGTCAATTAGCAAACACAAATATTATTTGGACGCTCAAACCAATGGATGTTTTTATATTGCCTTATCGAGAGTACTCGATATACGCCTGACACGCAGAAACACTAAATCTGTCATTGATAATTAAACCTCATCATACCTTCGTGCCCTTTCTTTCTACATTATTCTTTTTTCGCGATTTCTCCATCGTCAGTTTTATCGTCATTCCAATTATTATATTACACGTCATTCCAATTATTATATTATCTCACGGACACACGAATGTTTTTTAAGATTCTGGAGATGTAGGATCTTTCGTTAATGAACCCCGAGAGGTCTCGATCCTTTTAGGGATTTGGAAAATGAAGAAGGAAGAACTACAAATTCTTCGAAGCATAAAATAAGGAAGCGGTTACCGCTCCGAGTATCGATCATGCATAACGCTGCTTAACGTGGAGGACCGTCGAAGCCGGACATCGATCACCCATCCACGATGTAAGATTTTCCACAAGCCCGCCGAAAAATGAAAAAAAAAAAACAAAACAAAACTGAGCGGGTAGATTGCCATCGATTGGATGTCAACGCGACCAAAGCCGAATGCACAACAAGTTGTTTTAAATGATTAATTGCACGACAATATGACGTCAGCTGCGATTATATAATATATAGAAATAATTCCTATTACTACTAGCTATCAATCTTGACTATTGTGCAATCATGTTTGCACTAGTGGAATTAATTCTGGGCAATTTTGAAAATGTTGAAAATTCTCATTTATTGATCATTGTAATTCGTACCTTGTAATTTTTTATTTAAAAGAATGTTTAACATTTACAAAACTAATCGTGTGCAAGTATTAAGTAAAAACATTATAGATTAAAATTAAAACATTACAGTATCATATCAATGTAGCAGAATATACATTTTCCGCGTAAATATAAAAGTAAACCCCCATTTCTATTGAAAATGTCCAGAATTAATTCTACTAGTGTACATACGCCAATTTAGAGACTATTTAAATGTACCGTCAGCTTTAAATTCGATCTCTTCTTGCTGAACGCTGCCCGTACACAGTCTGAAGAATTTCCTAATCTCTCAAAGGAGGTGCAAACAAAGCATTTTCAACATACCTTACAGATAAATTTCCCAGGATAAACGGAAAAATCCGTGTTCGCTACACGGCTTAGAATTTCGTCTCATATTTTTATGGAGTGCTGTTCTATAATATTCTCTCCGTAAGGCGTGCAATGCCACGGCAATCGGCGGCAAATTATGGTACGAGCAGAAACGTAGGAATCTCCGCAAATGAAGCGAGCATGGATATCGAATAATTAAAATTTTCATTAAGTGTGACAGAAAGACGAGTAGTCTGCCGTTGATGCCGGAGAACTGTTCGAAAGGCAAACGAAATACGGACGATTGACGAGACAGCCGATAACCGATATGCGAGGGTGGTTTCAAGGAGAGCGATGCCTGACGTTGAGCGATAGTTAACAGACGTGAGAGGGGCATAAGAGAGAGCCAGAAATATAAAGAGAGAGAGAGAGAGAGAGAGAGAGAGAGAGAGAGAGAAAGGGCGAAAGTGTGTGTGAGAAGAAACAGACAGACAGATAGAAAGGAATAAGTACGATAGATGAAGGCGAAAAGAGAAATCTACAACGGAGCAGTGAAATAAATAACAAACCATAATTAAAGTGGATTTTCAATGATATGATTCAAATCGATTTTTAAGATATACTTTTCTAAGCAATTTATACTTTTTTACATAAGATTTATACATTTTTGAGATTCACTCATTATCTATATCTGTACATTTTGTTTAGAAAACTCAACGTACAGAACGGGATCTATCAAGAATCGATAATGGTGCAATTCTTTAGGATTCAAATTGGATTTTTACATTGAATTTCAATAGGGAATCCTAATTAGAATCCAATGTACGAGGATTACATTATAGTATAGGGATCCAATGTGATGACTCATTGGATGTCTATCAGGAAATAGGGACTAGTATGGGATTCCAATTGAATCACTATGACAATTTCTGCACGGGGTTTAGTATCCACATAGCCAAGATTCCCTACGTACTACCAACATGCACAAATAGGGACTTTCCCACCCATTTCTTCCTCTGTTACTGCCCCCCCCCCGCTGTCATATTCGTCGTGTTCAGAAGTTTCACTGGCTTGAAGATCACATTTGGCAACGTTATGTCAGTTGGTGTAGTGTCGCGAACTGTTTAAAACTGTTGGTTTGTTCACAAATGCGTAAAAGAGAGAGGAGGAAATCTCACACTTTCTATCTCCATCTCTCTCCCTCTCACTCTCTCGCTCCCTCTCCCTCTCTCTCTCTCTCTCTCTCTAGCACCAGATTCGAGACCAAAGCGCTATCGGTCAAATGGATGTAACACCAGACCAGTGGTGATAGGTGGAGTGAGAAAGATAGAGCTTGCGGTACCTGACGGAGCGAGATTAATTTATTTAAGGGCTAGGCGGTGGATGATATATGTTTGTATATGGATGTATATGTATAAAATATATAGGCGAAGATCCTGGAATTGTTTGATGGAAATTTAACTGCGGACGCTTCGCTGTACACGTATATCTATACCGCAATGAAAAATGTAAGAGATAACGGTACAGTTTGAATAAAAATTACGGGGCGGTTACATTGGGTTTATTGCCCGTGATAAAATAAAAAAAATTGGTTTTTTATACTCCATAAAATGGGACAGTGAAAATAAAAACGAGTTGCTGTTTCGACAATGTTTTGTGTATTTTTTGTGTGTGCGAGCACCGTTGATAAAAATGAAAATCTCTGTCACCGGAAACAGAGAAGGAGCACATTTAAATTCTCTTCAACCATTACTTTCTATTTCTTCTTGAATCTTTTGAACTTCTTAAATGTTGTATGTCTGCGAATTACAGACTCATTGTGCAATCTGTTTTCATTAATAGCAAACGTCGATAACGTTTTATTTCTTTCCAATAAGTCGAGGCAAATCTACCATGCAGTTAGAATCACCGTGTTCTTTTTTATATTAGATGAAGTATAGCTATATAAGCTATATACATATTTACACATTTAATCTTTTGCATTATGGGCTTAGAAAATTGTAAAAGTCTAATAGAAAATATATTATTTTAATTCTATCGGCGCGATTAGCCAATAAAGCGTGAACATATACGAGGAAAAAATAGAACCTTGAACATTGATTTCTTATTCTTTGATTTCGCTCACAACACTTCGTTTATGAACAAGTCGGTTTTTCAAAACTGCTTTTCTTATAGAAACGGTTTTGTGAGTGAAAAAAAATTATGAAAAACAAAATGCAAATTTCTAATTTACACGACATTTTTCCAATATGTATTGTAATAATGCAATGTTAAACATTGCTTATTATCACTATGTAAAATATAAGCCTTCTACTAGAACTTTATGTATATAGAAATTTAAACAAGCATCTCAAATTTAAAGTTATAAGATGGAAGAAGCATTTTCTCAAAATTCAAAATTCCTCAGAACCATAACCCTTTCAACGATTTTATCAAAACTCAATCCTGAGAAATCTTGTATTATATGATACTTTGGTAAATATTTCAGAGACTCATAAGTAATTGTAATGGTAGTAGAATATAAGCAAATTACGCTACGCGGGGTAATTTCAACATTTTTTAAAGTCACAACGCGAGTCGACTTTTGTCTAAAAATTCATGTTCCCTGGAAATCTAAAATGCTTCATTATTTGTCACTAAATTGACTATAATATACCCTGTCTCAAAATGTTTCTCGATATCGAAAACTTTAACATACGTACCATTTTTAAATCGTATTTCTGAAAA
The DNA here is from genome assembly GCA_963932345.1 of Ophion ventricosus. Classification (NCBI taxonomy): domain Eukaryota; kingdom Metazoa; phylum Arthropoda; class Insecta; order Hymenoptera; family Ichneumonidae; genus Ophion; species Ophion ventricosus. The sequence goes on along the minus strand of OZ010711.1, from coordinate 26,095,476 downwards.
TGTAAGATACCCAGAAATCAAAACCTCTTTATCGATTCTTGTAAAATTTAACACAAGAATACATCGCATTATAATTTATTTTCGTAAAAAAATTAAACCAGATATCTAAAAAGCTAAGAAAGTTGCGGCTCTTGAAAACATTGTTCTGAAAATTCAATTCCCTCAAAATCTAAAAGTATTGATCGATTTTTACTAAATGCTTTTAGAATATACTTCCTATGAAAAACTATAGGTGTCCAAAAATTCAGCCGGCTGTGTAAGAAATTATAGAAATTCCTGCGGGTATCAGAAATCTGTACATGCCACACAAACACACGGGGCTTAAAAAAAAAAATCTATTTTCTTTACATTTTCTTGAAGTACAACATCTCGCAAAATAATTAAAAATTTTCAAGTTGCTTCAATGGAAATTGTAATAATTAAGTTATAAGTATTCGAAGGGTACCCTTTATGCGCAACCGAAACAGACTCTTAGGGCCATTCTCCACCAAAACGGAGATGAGTGGAGCTAGGAAAAAGCAACCAATCAATCCCTGAATGCATGTCCATCGAAAATGAGCGGAGCTATTCTATTAGCTGTTTTTTTTCTAGCTCTGATCATCTTCGCTTTGGTGAATGATGGCCCTTAATGTTGCTGGCTGCTCGCCTGCGCTCATAATGAGCTCGCTACACATCAACCCCATTGATGGTATTTTCAATACCATCAAACCCCTTTACAAGGATCTTTTTAAAAATAAATATCAGAATGGTATTTTGGTGGATTCAATAAAAACAACAATGCGAGCTATAATCAAATAATTGGGAAAATAGCTTCAAAAATGATTACCAGTGGAGCGAGCAAGGTGCAATTTGCTGCGCATATATCGACTTGTACCTTCAATGAAGCCTTGTGGAGTACTGTCACAAATAAACGAGGCCATGGGGGTACAAAGTAGGCCAACTGCCCACGATTAGGCTACCGGGGAAACCTGTCAGCATCACGGCAGCCGACCACCGCACACAAGAAACCTTCAGTTGGGCTAGAATACTTCGCCGACAGGAGCAAATTAGTATTTTAGAAGTTGCATCGAGCATGGTTGCCATATTTTAAGGGCCTAGGAGAGATGAATTTATACATCCAAACTCCTCTCAAAACTGTAATCGCGTTTTTCTGCAAACTGCGTTACTCAAATCGCTGATCGCAATTTCTCAAAAACTATTGAAAGGATTTTTTTCCTATTTTGTACACTTCTTGATAAAATAATACTATCTTTGATAGAAAGATTTTTTAAAACACACCCCATATTTTTTTAATATTATTAACGAATAACGCGCCATTTTTCTCATTCGAAAACAAACTTTTGACTTCCCGTGCGGAAATTGAGTTCGAGGGTTGATTCCATTCCACCAGTTCGAGGCCCATCTTAATGTTCCCTAACTGTATTGAGGCCCTAGTCTGGAAGCATAACATGGGCCATCAGTGGCCGGTCACACTTCGCTACCGAAGGCCATTGAAGGCAAAATAACTAGGGCCTTTAAAGCTGCCTCAACAGTGCCTCATAAAAATTATTGCAGTCATATGCGTACGTGCGTGTGTGTGTGTGTGTGTGCACTGTAAAAAAAAAATATGTTATTTCAATACATTTGAGGCTTAGAATTCTGTCGCATATTTTGACATGTTTGATCCCGCGTTGTTCCAATGAACGTACTGCATGCGTGTTGGTTCAAGGCATCACAGCACGTCTACTAAACGCATAGTTTAATTATTATATTTAATCGATCTCGATAATTATTATGCCACAAATTCTTTAGTCAAGCAATTTATACTGATTTGCTCCTATAATAGCAAAGTCTAGTAGTATTGGGGAAATCGCTACTAGGGAATCTACAACTACACGCCTTAAAGGCCTTTACTTCTTTTTCCTACTTAGACCATAGTTTTAGTCAACCTACCTATCCTACCATTTCCTAATAGGGGCCCGGACCGGCTCTTTTACGGAAAACCCTACTATGGAATCCACAAATAATCCATTGAAGGCCCCGAATTGTATTAGGTATACCCTGCCAATTTTGCGCACGGGTTCTGACCTCCACCGTTTAGGTCACAATTAGAATCTCGGAAAACCGAATGATCAATGACGAGAGAATCTAACGTATTAGAAGACTTCCCTTCATTTTTTATTTCAAATAAACCTACTTGCCGCAATTGTAGTCCCCGCAGTTCGCGATTGTAAAAATATGCTGTGAAGGAACGCCTGTTGTACTAATAAATACTACCGGATAACTTTGCATTCAATACATTTTTGTACATTACTCAAATTATATACTATAAAATGAATGACTACATAAAAAAATGTCTAATTCCTTTAAATGCCGTAAATTAATTCTTAATCTCGTTGTGCGCGATCTTATCATGTGCTTGTTGTGTCGAGAATACACAATTCAAATGACACAGTGTCAAAGCTGCCATTCATAACGAACCATGGGTGGAAAATTGATGATACTTTGTAACCGGTAAATTTTATTATTTCCACGTTTCGGACAGTGATTGTCACATTTTGTCACCGCCTCGGGTCTGACGATACTACATTCTGGTACAATGTGTAAGCCCTTGCCGACGGGCTTACATTTATCACTTTCCACAGTGACAGGCCGAGAGGTCCGTACCGTTAACGGCAACGAATTCGCGCGTGAAATTGCTACGATTGAATTGGTCATTACTGATTTCCGAGCCCAAACCCGAATACGATCACCTAGTTCCAGCAGAACCACCCCCTTGGGGGTGTTCGCTCGTATTATACCTCTCGTGATTTTAGTTACTCGATGGTTCGATTATACAATGATATATATATATATACATATATATTGCATATAATGTCTATCGGAGAATCTGTGCACTATGGGTCGCTTGATACGTTAAACTCTTTGCCAACAATTCAATAATAGAAATGGGTTTTTATAAATACGAATAAAATAAAATTTCCATAATTGTAAGACAGTGTTTTACATTCATGCACATTCTACTCGACTATTTCTGTTTATATGCATAAATTGTAAAAATGAGACTATGAATTGAAGGTGGACGTAAAATTGCCTGGGTGATTACGACAACGTACCGCAGAAATTATTTTTCTAAATGAAAATGATAATTTTTTTTAAATAATTAAATAATAAAGAATAACAATAGGTCATGATTTCGTCAAATCCTAGCAATGTTATTTATCAAAATTTGAGGTTTGCTATTTCAACTACGAAATGAGCAACTTTTTGCATTAACACAAGTCTGTTCACGAATTTATTATAGGCCTTGTTATTTTAGAATTATCATTAGTCCTGACACCTATCGAAAAAATGAGAACGTTTTGATATTTTAGATTTTATTTTGTAATTGCGAGATCCACTGGCCAGTATCAGTATTCGAATAAAACCATTTCGTTTGCCAAATGTATCATTGCTCGAGGCCGGCGAATTCGTGATTTGGCAAAAGCGACACGATTCCGGCGCTGAACAAAATATTGTATCACTGTTGTGTTGGATTTACGTTTGCAAAAGCAAAATTACAATAGAATGGCTGCTCTGACGTGGAATGCCACGTACTGATCCGTGGGTTAGCCCGATAGTTGGAGCGGCTACTATCGGGAGAGTTTTGTGGTGGCAGGCCCATTGATCCGAGCGATTAACGTTTTGAATATCATTCGACGCTACTGCTGGTGGCTCGCGCACCCTGCTCTCTCCTCTCATCTTTTCATCTCTCTCACACGAGCCAATACTTCGTCAGAGGCGTTGACACGTAACCACACAATGCCGATGATATAGCGATCCTGTACACCCACCGATTCACCTCCAATCCACATTATACAGTTATATACATAATGTCGCAATGCCTTAAAAGCCAAAAATCACTATAATCCCACATTGGCTCTACGTCAAGCGATTAGGCTAAAGCTATTTTGTTACTGACTGACACGTCCTCGTGAATTTAATAAGGAACGAAATGTTGATATTATATAGCAATTGCGCAATAATTCGAAATTATTATTACTGTAGTATTACTCTCAGCCTTTATTTTTTATTGTTAAGAGGAGAAAACCCTCTAGACTCGCGTCAATGAGTCATTTTTCATGAATTTTTTTAAAGCTGATAGAATAATTGCCTCGTTTTAAAATTTTGACATTATCTTATTACAACTTTCAAGTGTTAAAAAAATGTTTTTCTTTGTTTTAAACAACACAAAATGGCGGCGTTATAAGGTATTTCTTTAGGCGTCTTTTGCGTGATATCGAAAAGTGCTCTATTTGTCTAATATTTTTCTATTGATTTGAAACAGAAATCGAACATATTTTACCTCTAAAAATATTAAAAAGTATAAAATTAACAATTAAGTAGGCTTTTCAATCAAATTTGCATATTTTTTACCATTTTCTCGACAATTTTTACCCCAAAAAAGTAATTTATTTACGCGATAACCTTAAAACTTTAGGTTTATATCTTTCCGATAATGTTATAGTAAGAAACCTTCCAAAATCTCAGCCAGATCGATTAATAACTTTTTGAGCTATAACACGAGCAGTTTTTGAAAATGCAGTTTCGAGATAATCGCGTTTAAAGTTTCCCTAGTTCACAGCATGCGGTCCCGGCGCGCTCTCGACTATGTGCTATAACTTCGTAAATATTTCATATTTAGATTTTCCAATTTTCCAGTATACTTTCAATATATTATACTTTGAAAATATGTGAATTTTTTTTTTTTTTAACATTGTACAGGGTTTTTTCCCCTTAATGTTCTTTCGTTGGTCCTTTCGGATTTTTACAATTCTATCGCCATCACCTCTACCTCATGCTTGTCACTTGCCCGTTTCTAGTTTCTTACAGAACTCTCAGATATCACTCACAGTCAGTATTTGCAAACGAGCCACACTGCATCCTATTTGCATGAGAGCACAGAAAAACTGCGGAAGACCTGATATGGTCATGAAGGTAGCTATGTTCTACTGAGTTTCACTTGAAGTGTTATTGGAAACTCACAAGTAAATCGTTTTCCAATTTTGTTTAATTAGCGATGTGTTATTTTTCTACGACATCTAAAAGACATGTATTTTTATATTGACGAGAAACTGGTTTCAAGAGATTTTTCCTGTTTAGGATATTTCTAGTCGAAATATTTAATTGAAATCAATTGGAGAATAGTGTTAATGGCGAGTAATGAAAAATGGGCTTTTTACAATTCCAATGGGGTGAACTGGTAGAACTGTATGGTGGTTGGAAGTTCGTAAATGTTTAGAACATAAAAACAAATTTTTCCAAAAAAAAACCCTCGTTTGAGGGGTGACTACTCTTATATGATACCACATCCGGTATCCTCAACCAATTTTGTTCACCTTGGGTCACGAGGTTTTTTTTCGAAAACCGCAATAATACGACGTATCTCCTACTTTTTCTGCCTCTCTTAGATACAAAAGGTTTCATTGAAATATAAAGAAAAGTTTTTTCGTTATCAAGATTTTTCAACTTTTAACCAATTTATCCAGACAAAATTAAAAACAAGTCCACTTCGCAGTATTCTCCATGAACTTCTTCTTCAATTCGTAGCTGTGAAATATCGCAACGAGGAAAATGCGTAACTGGAAAAATCACACCGAATGTGTCTGAATTTGTGAGTGAATTTGACCCCGTAAAACCTTTTTTCCCGCCGATAGAAAAAGCCTGGTTTTCCGATTTTCACGAAAAATAACATATCACAAATTAAACGAAATCGGAGGACGATACGGGAAACACTTTCCCTGTCAGTAAGCAGTTGCCTCCCGCTCGGTAATAAGTGCGCAAGCCACTCCTCGGCTTAGCGGTCGCCCATCCAAATATTGCCCAAAATCACACACCAAACGTATACGTTCGAAATAGTTATTTCAAAACCTATGTTCTATTTTTATGTAATTGCGCACGCACTCTCTTTGCGACATTGTGAGCATCAGAAGAGAAAAAGGGTTCAATCAGAATGAGATGTGATTCGAGTTCTGTGATAGATGAGCTCTCTTGTATTGAACCAGATTTAGAGCCCCAGCTTATATTGACAAAGACCATAGGCATACGGAGTTAACTAAATGTCCCCTTGTTCCTGCCAGAGTCGTAAAATATTGTGCAACGACTTTCCGCAGCTCGATTTTCGCGATGGTCTGAATTCAGGGAAGAGGAGAGGAATCAATAAAATTGAGGGTGGAGCGAATCAATGAGATTAATAACGCATTCGTTATGGAGGCGTGAGGTTGATAACTGCGGTTCAACAGCTCAACAAATAAAAAAATCATCTATACATATAAAAAAGTTCCGTTGCTGACTGATTAACTGATATATAGACAACGGACAGCCCGAACCGCTGAAGATAAAAAAATGAAATTTGAAAGATATTTTTGTTAGAAGGTCTAGAAGTGCACACAGCAAGGATTTTTGGAACATCAACTCCTAAACGGGTGAAATTGGATGTAGGAGTCTGTATGACAAATTGTATTCCCTGCGTGCCGTGCAGAAATATTGTCGTGGATATAGTCCGATTCGGACTAGGAATCTGGTTTCTCAATCGGGATCCAGTCGGATATCGGATCGGATCCGTGAGCGAAATGTAACGTTCGCAAATCGGATTTCAGCCAGGATCCTAATCCGAAACTATTAAGGACTCTAGTCAGAATTCAAATAGAAACTTTGCATATGATTCAGGCTATAATCCCAAACTTCTAGAACAAGATCTAGTTCGATATCGAATCGGATCCCAGGGATGAATGTAAAAATCACTAGGAGATATCGATCCGTATCAGCTGGAGACGCTGGACGTTTTCTGAAATCATTTATTCAAGGATACTACAGTTCAACTGTCAAAACTTATATATTTTAATAACAGAAATCCGAAAAAAGTTCTTTACATTTAATAAAAAATTTCGAAAAAACAATATATAGACCTTGTCAGACTTATATTTCCTGGAGAAAAGTGATATAGATTATTTATTCTAAGTATATTTATATTAAATGGAGATCGTTCGAACTATGAAAATATGTATTTAATTTGCTAAGAAAAATGTATTTAATATGTATTTTAAATACGTATTTCAAATTCTTGCCACCACGTCTCCGCCTTGAGCTACGCCAGTGGGTGCCATCTAGATTGAGATGAGGATATCCCTTCTAGGGAATCCGTTTCATATCCCGATCGGGATCTGATCGCAATTTAGGTATCCCTAAGAAATTTCTGCACCGGGTGTATCGACTTCAAACTTGGTCCACATATTCTTAAGCGGTTACGTGGGTTTGAACATTTCCAAAAATCCATTTTTTTTTAAATTTTATTATCTAATAGTACAATATGTCTAGAATATTCTCCCAAAGTTTTAAGTCAATCGGAGTAAAAGTCTAGGAGAGAGAGAGCCTTTGGGAATTTCTCCCGTTGGGAAAGACTGGCCGGGAGCGACGCAGGTATACGCATTTTTCTCAAAACACTGTTTTAAAGTCGGTGGACACGATTTCTCAAAAACGAATGCACCGATCTTATTGAAATTTTGCACACTCCTTCAAATTAGTTTTTTTTTTCAATTAAAACTAATTTTACAAGGCTATACTCAGTGTAAATTGTACCAAAAATTGAACTATTTCGCATACAACTCTGCCAAAAATTCAAATTTCAATTTTTTTTAAATCCTTCGTTCAATCACGAGCTATACTTATCTACTGACAGAAAAAATTTGGTTCCTTAATTTGACCACCACGAGGACACTTTTTTTTGAGGGGTCTGCGGAAATCAGGTCCCACCGGCTGAATTTCCCAAATTTTTGGATGACATTTTTTTTTAATATTGTTGAAATATTGCTCTTTTATGTGCTTACATTTTGAATAAAATAATTTATATATTATATTAAACAAAAAAATGCCTTTTTGGCTTCGAAACCCACGTAACCCCTTTAAAAAATAATAAAACGCATATTTGAGGATTGTTTGAAACAACCCCTAAGTAGGGGGTTGCAACGGGACGTTGATGTTTTTTACGGGAAAATCGAATCCCCTCCTTTTAGCTCAATGAAATTCGGAAGATATGTTCTTGAAAGGGAGCAGAGGTGCACTAAGAAAGGATTAAGGATCAAGGGCCCAAAACTTAAATGTACTTGCCAATGTTGCCTACAGAGCTATAATTGCAAAGCCATATAGTTTTGTAGACAAGAATGGCATTGCATAATACTGGAGTTGAAGGTTGGCACTTTTATACTACTATTTCATTAATTACCAACCCTTACCTCGTTCAGGCAGTCTACCACCGTGCCTGAGAAATATGACACTCTACCTTCTGTCTTCATTTCTTCCGATTTTTCTCTCTTTCTTTATCTCATATCTCAATGAAATCCTAAAGTCCACCCGGACGAAGTCGCGGGCAAAAGCTAGTTTACCCATAAAATACCGATACTTCGATTACCAACGGTAGTGGCCGCGCGGTCTGCGGCGATCTGAGCAGAGTTGGCCTGAGCCAATACTTGTATGGGTGACCCTCTCGCCGTGCAATAGCTTGCACCCCCACCTAATGAGGGGGCGGAACTTTCACTGAGTTTCCGATGGTGGTGCAACTAAAACTCCGTGAAAATATAGCTGCCTATACCGCTAGAGGTTTTTACATAACTTCTCTAAGAAACGGAAAACAGTACAATGACGGGTGAGGGTATAATAGTGAACGGGCTGGGGTCGCAAAAGCCCACAGGGCACATAAAACAACATAAAAAAATATGAATGCATCAATGTAAAAATTATAAATATATGGAAATCGATTTATTCCGTAATCCGTTACGATTCAACCGACATCTTCTTACTTACTGATTGTGTCAAAATGTTTTATGCCCTTTTGATTTCCTATGCATGGGAAACTTGCTCTTCGTATTGTTCATGTGCTGTTTTGTTGCGCCTTTTTTGATAATACCGGTTTGACATGCCCACATTTTAGAATGTATTACACAATCACTTATGGAGAACTTCTTGTTTCGTTCTGACCGCAAGAGAAAGAGACAGAGGTAGAGGAAGAGGGCGCAGAGGAGCGAAAACGGACAGAAAGAGTGAGCGAGAGAGGGATAGAGAGAGAGAGAGAGAGAGAGAGAGAGAGAGAGAGAGAGAGAGCGCTAGGAAGTCAGCAGGAGTTTGCGAAAGAACGGTGACCACAAGGAGAGAGATGGAATACCAGGGGAAGAAGGGTATGGTCGTGGTGACATGTGCGGACTGCGAAAAAGTTACGTAAATTAGTGTCAATTGCGGGCGTCCGCCCTTCGAGCAGTAGCAGCAACAGCAGGTCGCGTATAAAGCGAAGGGTGAGAAATGACATGGGCGGACTGTGGGATGTGAGGACCGACAGATTTTGCTGGTGAAGCGAGCTGGTCCACACTCTTGCGGGCGAGCAGATAGTGCCGAGACAACAGTGTTTATACATACAAACACCCACACACACACACGTGTATGCGTGTTTGTATGTATAAACTGTTAACACTCAAAAAGACGTAACTCGTATGATTCAACGTACAAAATGATACGAATTGCAATCCCCTGTTTGTTTTCTAGCAGTAGATGTATGTATACATTGTACACACACGACAACGCATATGCGTGTATGTGTGGGTGTGTGTGCGTATATCTGGAACTGTGTGTGATTGATGAGGCAGTGATAGCGACGGGTCTGCACTCGACACCTCGCTACTGCCACGCCAAACAATGCATATTCATCGGACGTATAAATAATGCTTGGCTAATACATAAATATACATTAGCATGAGAACCCCCCGACTCTTACACCCGCGCCACGGCTAGTGTCATCGTTTCAATCTTTCACATATCGTACCACAATCCTATCATTTAAAATGTATCTCAGGTCTTCTAGACCACCCGTCCTATGCGGGATACTCTTTAAAATGCATTTCGCGAACTTTTACTTCCTCGTGTCGTTATTTTTTTACTCCTATTTTGCGTAATGTTGAGGCGTTTTTTAGGGTTTCAATTAGCTATGTCTAATTTAAACCCTAAAAATTAATTATAGAAACTGCTTCGCAAGATATGCGAGGACGAATAATTAGAGTCCAGTTCGTTGATACGGACTGACGTGATTAATAAGACAATGCAATCAATGCGAATCAGATTGCAAGCGTGTATTGAAAGTGGTGGCCATCACTTTGAGCACCTCTTTTAGAATTAAGTGTTTGCACCGTTTTGTTAATCGATTCTAGGATGAAAACATTGAAATTGCTTTATTAACGATTTTTCGTACGAAATCTTGATTGATTATCTTGAAATTTTATGTGTGAACTTATTTTTAGTTCCTTGATCAAATTCTGAATAGAAAATAGTGGTCCCGTTTTAAAAAAATAAAGGTAACCTTGAAATCTCCGAAGCGTAGCAACCCTAATGAACCTCATAACCACTACTCGATGAGTCCTGTCGAACTATGCAACTTTGGTAGGAAAAGTTTTCTCCTAAGTCTAATAGCTGAGAAAATATTTCTACTACTAAAAGTTTTTGCCTCACCCGGTCTATATATAAAGGGTGTCTCAAAATGACTGGACATTTTAAATTGCGCGCCATTTTTTTGTAGCGAACATAGAGTACTAATCTTCGACAACTGGCATCAGGAAGTATTGAGGTTTAGACATGGAGAATTGCACAATCGAGCAACGTATAGAAATTGTGAAAATTCACTGCGAAACAATGCAGTTATTACAGACGAAGTTTCATGGTCGTGTTTTTTCGCGCCGCGGCGATGTAAATTGGTTACCAAGATGGTGCGATTTGATGCCATTGGACTTCTTTCTTTGGGGTTTTCTGAAAAGAAAAGTGTATGCCAATGATCCATAGACCATTCTGGACCTCAAGGAAGCAATTGGACGTACCATTAATTAAATTAGTCCGCAATTGTGCTAAAATGTTATTGAAAATTTCGCTAAAAGAGTGAACGTTTGCACACAGAGACGAGGCGGCCATTTATCGGATATTGTGTTCCACATATAATCTCCATGTTTGTACCTTATATTAAAATAAAAATATTCATACTTCTTAAATAAATAATACTTTTATTAATAAATTAAAATGTCAAGTCATTTTGAGACACCCTTTTATATATATATATATATGAATAAGCTATAAGAAGTACTTTGTATTTTCTTATTTAAAAAAAATGTCTCTACCGAGACTATTTGACTCATGTTTCGGGAAAAAATGGTATGCCCGTCGGTACATTTGCGCGTTTATCATTCGAGAACTACTAAATCGATTTCGATAAAGGCTTCACAGAAATTCAACTTATCAGAGTGTGAACTATGATTTAGGTTGTTGAGCATTACGCTATGTAGTTAATTACACTTACAATTAACAAGCATTCAAACAACGACACAGTAAACACAAATGAACAAATGAAGAAATAAACGAATAAACAAAAATTTACAGACACATTAGAGTTTGTGTGTAATTTTCGCATTTTCATAAATTGTATTCACGGTTTATTATTTTAACAAACGAAGTATCAGTGAAAAAGTAGATTAAATCGACAAGTGTAAAAAGCAAATGAACAAATAAACAAAAAAATTACAGATAATGAGACGTGTTTAATGATGCAAGGGGCGACAGAGGGTGGGAAAAAGGAGAAAAATTGGGAGATTTTGGTAGGTGAGATTTTCACACAGTGAGGTAGGGTGGACCCTTGTCGGTATCTTTTGTAAGATTTCCCGTAACCTCGCTAAAAATAAAAAATTAAAATCTTATACTGAAAGGTTTGATTTGCCATCGATAGGATTTTTACGCGGGTGAAGCCGAGGGCAAAGCTAGTCAATATATAAATATTTCACTCTTTCGAGCATAACCCTCACACTCTCTTCGACTCAATTATCTTCTCCGTTAAAATGATCATTCGAATATTAAATTATTTCATTGTCCGTTAGCCTGATATGTGGCATTACTTTCGTTCTCGCAAGAGTTTCAATTTTAATCAAGCCAATTCTGACGCAATGAAGAAATATATAATTCGGGGACTAAGCGATGCGCAACTGGTCAAGAATATAGATTTTTCTTACTCACGCTGATATATATCGAGAGAGAGAGAGGAAGGATGGAAAGAATATTAAACCGAGGAGAGACTGACGACCGTCGGAAGACTTTGTCTTTCGAATAGAAAGAAAATTGAAAAAAGGAAGGAAAGAAGGGCAGCGAGCGGATACAGGGAAGCCAGTGAGGTGCTCCGTGGAAAAAGCTCCGACGACCACAGAGAGCAAGAACATCGTCCAAACGCTGTACAGGAGCGCAAAAGAGAGAAAGAGAGAAAGAGAGAAAGAGCGAGAGGGAGGAAAAAGGGGCGGAAAGGTTTGAGGGTCCTTTTGACGGAGACGCGGGGAAACCCCCGATCTTTTTCTCTCTCGTCGTTTTCCCAAGGATAATAAGTGAGACGTGCCTTTCACAAGGTGCTTTAGAGAACTTTTTCTCAAAAAGAAAAATGCCTTGCTCAACGCGAAACTCGTTTTGTTTTGTTCTCTTTCGACGTCATTGCGCCCCATTTTCTCTACACGTTTATATATATATATATGTGTACATACTTTTGTATTGGCCCAAAGACGTTTCTTAATGTGCTGGAGCGTTCGCGAATGTTTCTCACATAAGAAAATTTTTCCGCGCGATTGCACGTACAGCGTAACTCTACGATTTACGCATTCGCGTGAACGCGAATCCTTATTGTTTTACTTGCATCGTAATACTGTCGGAATGACATTTCGTTTAAATGAAAAATGAAGGTACTTTTGTGCCGCGTTCTTGTCGTATGAAGAAAAAACAAACATTCGTAACATCATCCATTCCATTACGTGGCGAACAATGATGCTGATTAAACTATTGTGCATTCCGCAGATTGCAATCTCAATATTATTATTTATAATGTGTCATAGGAAAAGTTGAAAAGAAACTAATTGGTGAATACATTCAATTTTTTTTGTATAAAAAAGACTTTCGTTTGTTTTTGTTTCATACCTAGGTTCGATGAATAGCTCATTATTTCTAGGGATATAATTATTTAATTGTAACCTATTTTTTTACCCTCTAACGTGAGATTCGAATCCCTCACATTTTTCTGCTCGTCAAAATATTCCTGCAAAGATAAAGGGCCTCGGCAGTGCATAAATTCCGTTGTTTTTGAATAAGAATAAGATGTGACAAATTAAATTTTACAGCGAAGCTTAGTTAAGGTAGTATTCTAGTTTAGAAATTTGGAAAAATCGACTTTTTGGGGGATTTTCTTCAATGATATATCGTTAGGAATATGACCTCAAAAGGAAATTTCGAAATTTCCAATATTTACAAAGTTATAGCGATTTGAATACGGCCGGATTGAGCGGCTGCATCGGCGCAAATCGGACAGTCTGAAGATTCTAAGGAAGCTAGAACTGCTCACAGGGAAGAACGAGCTTCAGAAGATCATCATATCAAAGTTGAGGAAGGCACGCTTTACGATGCAGGAATGGCCGATTAATATAACGTAAGTATAGAATGCTATTGTACCACTTAGATATAGTTGCGGTTGCTGAAATTATACTCAAAACTTTAAACGCATTTTTCTCGAGATTACTTTTTTCAAGCTGCTTGACATAAAATCTCGACTTCTATTCAACCGATAGACTTCAAGTTCAGTATGGACCTTCAATATATATCCCTCTATCGTCCTTAACTCGGGCATTGCGAAATTATTATTTCTATTGAAAAAAAAATTAATTTTGAAAAAAATAGGTCGAATAATTAACTGTTTTTCAGACAGTCACCATAAAAAATCTTTTCCCTTTGAAACATCAATAAAAAAGATTAAAAATGGACACAAAAAATATATTTTTTGTCTCAAGAACCAAAAAACGCCCGAAATTTAGGTCTCTAGACTAGAAAAGTTCGTTAATAAAAACGCCATTTAAAGACAGTGGAAAATGCAGACGAAAATCTTATTCTATATAAAAACGTTTCTATATAAAATCTCATTCTACATAAAAACGTTTCTACAAAGATAAGCAGCCTTGATAGTACAAGAATTTCGTCGTTTTTAAATAAGGGCAAGTATGGTATGTCGCAATATTGATTTTATTGCAAAGCTTAGTTGATGACAAACCCATTTGAAGCCCGCGGAAAATGCTAACAAAACCTCATTGTTTTATGTTTATCTTGGACACCTACCTCGATTATAAGGTCAAATATGCAGTAAGATGATTTTGAGGACATTCGACTGGGAAGAGCGTCGACATAGTAGTCAACTCTCCCCATACTAAACACTTTATAAGACGCAATTTCCTCAAAATTGCCTTTGGAAAAATTTCGAGCACATTTATATAAAGGTCATTTCAACGATCGCCCTGTCCAAAAAATAAACAATTTATTCAACGAAATTTTGGTAGTTAACATTACATGGATATAAAACGTTTAATATATCCTTTCCCCACACACATATATATATATACACATACATTCGGGTGGTCTATTTTTTATTTTTTATTTTTTGCGGGGCTTCCGATCAAATTGTGATAAATAGAGAAAAAAAAATATTGTAAAGGCTCCCTGTAATCGCAAAATATTTAGAGGTCGCTACCAGGGTTTAAACAAAATTATTCTGAAAATGAATGAAATTGAATGATTTATATTTTTTCCAAACTATTTGTCGGAATACAAATTTGTTTATACTATTTATAATAATGTAACTTTATGTTAATTCTTTATAGCATGTGCAATTGTACTGATATTGAAATTTGGCATGTTTTTCCGATGCTCGCTTACTACTAACAGCAGATACTGTTTCTGTTCTTAATCATATGTAATAGCCCGATTTAATTCTTTTGTAAGGGCAACTCCTCGCTCTGCTGTGTCGTTTACTACACGGAATTCTTTGCAAATAGCGAAACACTTTAAAAAGCTTTCATCACTTTCTACTCCAGTAGGTCCCGAGCAAGAAAAGTTGGTTCTATTTTTATTAATTCAAGAAATCGCAAGCTACAAGCGGTTACGAAGTCTGCCAATCTGATGTTAAGAAGACTCTGGACTGTTATATCAGCTTTCACTTGACGACTGGTACTCCCTGGGCGTGCTGATAATTCAGTCATTTCGCGCTTCGTCTTAATTGGAACGTCATCATCGAAAAAAGACAAGCAGATTAACTCTTCTCACAGATACCATAGACGGTTTATGAACTTTTTTAGGACGGTGGTAGTTACTTTAAGGTAGTAGTCTCGCCAAGGTGTTTTTCTATACATAATTTTTTTAATTTTGAGGACTCATTCAGCACACTATTAAATGATTACCTTCAAAATTTCAAAGGCATTCACCGTTCCTTTTTCGAGATATTGGTAATCAAAGATTTCATGGTTTTACACGTGTTCTTACGGAGAGCCGTGGAAAATTTCACATTTCACGCAATAACTTCGAAACTTTTCTACCGATTTTTTTTCAATTCTCCATTACAGAATAATATGTGACGAAGTGGGTAAAAGAAAATCATGAATGTTGACCTTCTAATTTTAAAGATATAGCGATTTAAATAAAACAATGTCTAGCGACGTTAGCGCCACGAAGCGACTGGAGCAGACTAGATGAACTAGATTACAGTAGTGTGTGCATATTCGTATACGCAGAGTATCTACGCACTAGTAGCCGGAATGGATAGTCTGATACAAAAGTGAGAGTTAGGTATACATTATATTAGGCGTTTTCATTATTACTTCATAAGTTTTTAATTCCCAATAAGATGTACAATCTACATTATAAAGATATTTAGAAATATTTCGAAGCTTCCATCGATTGAGCGGAGAATAAGCTTTTTAAAGTGACTGTGGCGAGACTACTATCTCCAACACAATCCCATAGAGACCATGACATACTCGACACGAGTTGACACTCCATGGTGGGACAAATATATTGTAAAAATGTTATAATGCTCGGTAACGACCTCTAAACTTTTCTCGATTACAGGGAGCCTTTGCGACATTTTTTTCCCTCTGTTTGTCACAATTTGATCAGGTTCCCCGCAAAGAAATTTAAAATAAGGTAAAAAGTGGACCACCCCAATATATATATATAAATATATATATATATATATATATATATATATGCTTCTGCTGTTAATGCGCAGTTTTCTTCTTCACGTGACGGAAGTAATAAAACATTCATGAAATGTTTTATTTCGTTGTAGAGCGTGTTCTCGTTTATTCTTCTTTTAAAACATAATAAAAGAAACATTTTAATTTCAAATGACAAACGCTTTGCGAAGGAGATTAAAAAATTCAAGAATATGCTTTGGTCCCATGAGTGGTTTTTCATTCCACGGTCAAAGGATAATAATACTAAAGAGGCTACTGTATGCACTTTTGTTGTCCATTCTGCACTTATGTACAGATATACATATCCTTGCTTTGGTGTACACACACACACACACACACACACGCGCGCGCGCGCGCGCGCGCGCGCACCCACGCTTGCATCCAAATACATATTTGTATACGTATGTAGAAAAGCTTGTGTATAATATCAGAGTGCTGCTGCCAAGCTCAACTGATGCATTTGCAAAAGCACCAGCTTCAAGGGAGAACACGCCAAACGCCGCTGCTGCCATTTTAAACCACATTTTATTCCGTGCCAACGTAAACGAATTCAGGTACATGTGTGTGTGTATGTGGATAGACGCGGGTGTGCACGCATACCCGTATAGTCTGGACGGGATGAAAAAAAAGAATTATAAAGTATGCGTTTTCACAATTATATTTTGCCCTTTCGTGCAATTAAAAATATTAATAATGGGTACAAATGTGTGGCATATATTCGCACGACTGAATTGCGAACAAGAACAGCAGTGAATAGTGCAACGCTGTTAAATCCCATCGCGTCAAACTTAATTTACGTTCATTATTTATTCGTGAATGCATCCAATGAGTGCATGATAGCAGATTAATCGATGTACTTGCTATCGTGACAACCGTGGTTGAAAACGAACCCTCGAGTATGATTACTTTCTTACGATCAACAAGTTATCGTTCGTATTGTCTTATGATAAATGTCAATCGTTATTTCGATACTGACGTTCTAGCTCGTGGATCACCTTTTTAGTGAAACCTCTTTAGTGAAAAGTTATTTCGATACTAATGCTCTAGCTAGGGGATCACCCTTTTAGTGAACGCTTAATTTCATGAACCAGTGACTTACAGTCTGGTTTCACAAATGCAATAATTGTTTAACGAAATTCGATTAAAAGTTACCTTCGGATTGTCTAATAATAAATTTCGTTTATCATTTCCATAAGGATTTTCAAAAACGTAAATTTCCTCTATTAATAAATAAACTGTAGCTGGTGGAATACCTTTTAGTGAATATTTGATGCCATGAACAAGTTACTGGCTTCACACATTTAATAATTATTGAACGAATTTTTCGCGAAAACGTATTTTGAACGGAAATTAAATTTCTTTATTAATAGGGAATTCGTACCCAACGTACGCTCATTGGGTGTATGACAAGTAGTGTACTTTCGATCGTAATCATTTTTTACGTACCAATAATAAATGTGGTCCAATAACCATATGGATTAAGTTATAGATTAAGTATTAATTTCAGCCTTATGGATTAAGTATTAATTTCAGAAGGTAAAGTTTAAGCTCGATATAGTTTATTCGATTGATCCATTTATAGCGCATACCATCTGATTTAACACTATAATAATCATGGAATAAGCACAGATTTATGGAAAAAATAGCATATAGTTTTACTGACCAGGCAGCCGTATAATGATAAAAGACAGGCCGTGAAAAGTGTCACTTGAGCAAAGTAATAACGCGAGTATTGTTCTTTGTAGGCGATCACACAAATACATATGAGCATACACACATATACACTGTCACGATTTAGGGGAGTAGAGTCGTTGGAACTTTTCTTCTATTATAAAAACTTTCAGGGTGAAACCACTGCCAAAAAGAAAAACTTTGTTTCTGATAGGCACGAAGGGAGAGGGGGTGGCGTAAACTTTTTCGTTCAAAACCACTCGCTCAAAAAGGTATGTAAAATATTTCAACCTACTTTGGTAATTATTTAGAATCCGGATTACACTTCAAAAAGCGTTGCAATTTTTTATATGCATTCCAGCAACTTTTTTTATGCCTTGGATACTAAGTTTAAGTTGGGGGGAAGACCTAGTTTCTACATGGAATATATTTTCCTGCGTTACATATTCCTATCCATACAAATCCAAATCTTGTTCGTACTTTTCGTTTAATGAGCTTTCCCCAAACCAATTCAACGTCTTTTGTCATTATGGAACAGTAAAAAAAAATCATTAAGGAAACGTCGCCCAAGTTTTCGGTGCAGTCCGGTTTCACAATTATTTTCTTACTTCTTTTTTTTCATAAAATACTAAGATTTCTTGCGTTCCAACGATTTGTGAAAATTGTTTGCGTCATAACACATTTTTGAGTGTATGTCAAATTTAAAAAATCGATCATTTGCGGTATCCATTACAGATATGTTGTCGAAAAAGATTAAAATACCTGTTGAAAAAACTTCCTGGTTTCGTGAAAACAATCAGCGGCTTTTATTATTTATAATATTGCGTTAAAATCAGTGTGTTGATAAGTTAAAATCAATAAGTTGATAATTGGTTAGGTTAAAACGGGAGTGAGGTTTGAAAAAAATTATTCGAAAATTTTAGAAGGGGGTATTTGTAAAAATTTATTCATGTTTGTAAGAATTTATTCTATGACTCAAACAAAGCGGTATTGTGCTCAATTGTTGGAGGATTAAAAAAAATAGACATATATCCTACCGCGATAATACAATACAAACTCAATTTTCAGCCCACAAAGACAAACAAAAGTTTATTATTCCTAAGCTTTATTTATTATTCCTTCAAAATATTTTTGAGAAGATCCGACAAACGTTATTATTTCTTCATTTAAGTGTGAGTATTTTCCTTTAATCAGACTATTTGTTTGGCGAGAAGTATATTCAGCAAATTCGAATGGAATTTTTCACTAAAGGTTTTTAAGTTGAACACGGTAAGGCGGGTATGGAATACAGAACAAAAGTGTCATATTCTCTACTTAATAGACTCGCGATCACAATAGCACCGCGAAATCGACGTGAAAGAGTTCTAAAGTTACTGGTAGAGACTGTCACTCATTCCCAAAGGGGAAATTCAAAGACACACACACACACACACGCTGTTGCATTGTGAATAACCGACGAGACGAGAAAAACAGATGGAAAAAAAAATTCTCGACCGTGAAACAAAAAAAAAAGACGAAAACGTCGAGACTCTCAACGACGAAAGAAACTTTAGACGAATGCATACAGCGACTCGCTCGGGTTGCTACTTCGTTTTTCCTGAAGCTGCGTATCTTGGTCCATAGCTCACCATGCAGATCCAAACATAAAAGATTCCGAGTGGTGGGATACTCGTGGACGAGAGTATGATGGAAAAAAACAAAAAAGACATGTTCCTAAAAATTCATGGTAAAAAGCACTTGCTGCCGCTCACCCTCTCACAAAAGTTACCTCAAGTACTGTGTTAAGAAAGGAGAACTACGAGAACTTTGGAATTAGGAAGTACTACTTTCTAATCAAATCGGTATCCAGAAAAAAAATACACAAATTAAAAAATCACCTTCAAAACAGCGTCCTGGACAACAATACTGCTGTGATTGATTTATCAAATAAAGTTTGAAATTCTGCAAGTACACATTACTCATTCATTGCCCATTGCAGAATGCACGATAAAAATACGATTGATTTTATAAGATTTAGGAATATTGTTCAAGTATACCTTTTATTATGTAGCGATCTATCAAATGAATTGTGTTCGCGGTATCAGAAGGTCCCATTAAAATTGTGAACAATAATCATTCAAGTGCTTGAGCATATTTGATAAATGAAGGAGACCAGATTATACGGTGATGGAGTCTCGCTCAATGTAAACTTGAGAATAAGAGAGTGTACGTTGTGCGTAGTTGGGACCGAGGCGTAATCAATTTATAACACGGTCGCGAGAGTTGCGAGCACTCGCGTAACGCGTGTTGACGATCGATCCACTGATCAATTAGCTCTCGCGTGCAACCTTAACTGTGCCACCGAGCATACCACGTACAGGACATTTCAGGCTAAATTAAACCGCGAGAACGTCACTCATTTTTTTCATATTTTATTCGCGTTCATGTTTCATTAATTTTTTTAACTCAAAATTTTGGTATAAATTAGTTTTTTTAATAGCTGTCATTACTAAAAAAAATTGGAAAAATCCTTAAGCTACACTTGAGCTATTACCAAAATTCTTGTGAAGAAAAGATTTTTTAAAAATTTTTCCGACGACACCTAACTGCGAAAAAAATTGCACCAACGGCAAAGATTTTCAAAAGAGGGTCCTACTAGACGACATATCTCTGCCATTAAACAAAACATTTATTGTTTTTTTTTTATTTCTTCATAAAACTATATTTTTGTGAGCAATAAAAATTATCTTATATATTTAATAGTCGCGTCAAATTTTCTTTATTATTGGAGTTGGAACCTTAACTGTGCCACCGAGCAAACCACGTACAGGACATTTCAGGCTAAATTAAACCGCGAGAACGTCGCTCATTTTTTTCTCTCATTTTCATAAGCCGCACAATAATATTCTTCTAAATCCGTACGTTTTATCTATGCCGAAGAAGAAACTGTGAAATTAAAACCGCACCGGTTGATGTAAAAATTTTCGACGTGGTTTTGAGGGTTAAATGGAGCACGAATCGCCGGCAATTATGTTATTAACGAGGCGTAATTGCATTTGAAAAATCACATTGAACAATAAGGATCGACCTTAACTATTTTTGATGCTAAGCTTATAAGAAGACCCGAATAAACCGAAACAAAGTTAGGTGCTCTTAAATCAATGCCGTAATTTCACTTTAAAGGGGTTTCACCACCTTGACGCTCGGAAAAATAGGTATAAAAATGGATGATAAATTTTGACGCGACTATTAAATATATAGAATCATTTTTATCTTTTACAAATACATTAAGATTTACGAACAAATTAGAAAAAAAAACAAATAAAAAAATCAATAATGGTGGAGATATAAGTAATCTAGTAGGATCCTTTTTTCAAACTGGTGGACAAAATATCTCGAGTATCGAGGACAAAATATCTACTCAATCGATTTTGATGAAATTTATACCATATATTCTTTATAATATTATCTAGGATGAAGCACAGATTTTGTTTCGATTGGATGCCGCGTTCATGTTTGATTAATTTTTGAAACTCAAAATTTTGGTAAAAATTAGTTATTTTTAAATAGCTGTCATTACTACAAAAAAAAATTGGAAAAATCCTTATGCTACACTTTAGCTATTACCAAAATTCTTGTCAAGAGAAGATTTTTTTTAATTTTTCCGACGACCACTGACTGCGAAAAAAATTCCATCATCAGCAAAGATTTTCAATAGAGGGTCTTATTAGACGACATATCTCTGCAATTAAATAAAACATTCATTGTTTTTTTTATTGTTTATAAAACTATATTTTTGAGAAAAAAAAATTATCCTATATATTTAATGGTCGCGTTAAATTTTCTTTATTATTGGAGTGGGTAGTCGAATTTTCAAATAACAATGCAAGTACGATTGATCTGTTTGATATTACAGTAGCTACGAAAAAATTGAACTTGGTTGTATTCTTTTTTCCTTAAACCTGCAGCACTACTTTCGTCACACACGTTGGACTGCTCGATCGAAATGTTTCGATCGAGCATTGATAAGATATAATGAAATAACCAGTATATGACGTTAGACATATACCGCTCCTTTTCTACGACAATAGCCCGATTCACAATGACCTATCTCATTTAGCGAACGGCTTGGAATCTTTGTATACACAAGCTTACGAAAAGGAGAAAAAAAAAATATATATGCAACGTTAAGATACCTCCCATCAATAAATAAGACACGAAAATTACATGATGCAGAAATCGCAATCGATTAGTTATGCCATATGTCTCGACCAAATTGTCATTACTTGAATGGATTGTCATCCATCGTGTGAGCGTTAGGTAATGAGAAAAAAATGCAAACCCTTAGAAAGTGGTATTTTTTTTGTTGGTTTTTGAAAAGTCAACAAATTGTATTTTTTAAAAAGGTAACAATCATCCGTTGAGTTAACATGGAATACCTTGTACACAGCAAACACACACTTGAATATATCTATATGTGAGTAGAATCTACGCATAGGCGTGAATATTATAGAGCTAGCGAATATTCAAAGACCGTGTACTCTCTGTAACGGAGAATAGACGAGGTTATAAAATGCGGTAGAAACACTTTTTCCGTGCTGCTGCGTTAACATCATAGTGCGTTTATTTTAACATGCTTGCTTTTTTTATTGCACCGTCAGCTGCAATCCAATTAACCAATTTGCAACATTGGAGGATCATTACTTGGACATATATGCAATATAGGTTGGAGCTTAAGTTTATCGATAAATTTCTTTGATTGGCAAAACGTTAATCTTGCAATTAAATCAATGTATTTAAGTAGAAATTTGATGTGAAAAACAAACATGAATTTCTGCGTGATACCAAAAATTCATTTTCTTTTTTTTCCAGAAAATCCTATGTAGCGCCGTGTATTTAACCTAACTTAAGCAAATATTTTCATTCTTTTATATTTCAGATAAACCGTGAGGCCATTAGGATTCCCGCAGATTGAAGGGGCAACAAAAAACTTGGAGCGCGCGGAGGCGTGTAGCTCCGCCAATTATCAATATTTTTAGATTTAAAAAATACATTTAAGAAGCTGAAGACATGTACTAAAAGAGTGTAAAAATAGAAATAAAAAATATGCATTAGTTTAGCTACAAAATATTCATGAAAACCAAGTCTTATTCTAGCCTCTCAGGGTGGTTTTAATCAGTTCAGAAGGTATAGTTTTAATCCCTTAAGGGAGACCACCAGTCTAGAGCGCGGAAAAAAGTGATTTTCGATTTTTTTAATGGATACCCATAGTCGATAGAATGAAAATTTCATTTGGTGGCCTTTATTCTACAGTTCTTCGAGTATCCTTACAATTTTTTTCTCAGCATTAAAAAAAATATTTTTTCAGCATTAAAAAAATATTTTTACATTTACAGAAAAAAATATTTTTACAATACATTTTTTTCAATGCATATGTACACCAATTCCTTGGTAAAAAAAAAATGAGAGCAATTCTCGATGGAACAGCCTTTTCTGCAAACTCGATAATACGTACAGGGTGTTGCCTTGAGACGCGGAGACGTTTTGCTCTTTCCTCGACCGAGGTGAAAATGCTCAAGAGAAATCTGTCCGAGAAAGAAGAAGATGAAGAAGAAGGAACAAAGGAACTTTTGCGCCACTATACGGGCCGCAAGTATGCGTTTTGGGGTGGTTATACCGTTGCCCAGGGCTGTGGCGTGCCGACAGTAGAATTACGAGAAGATCGCGTGCTAAACGATTCCGCCTCGGCTGTGCACCCCCTAACGCTTGCCAGCAAAACACCACAAATTGTGGCCATTACCTTCGTCCCGTCCCACTGATCCTTCGTATACCCGGTGTTCTCACACATATATATATATATACATGTATGTGTATGTACACATACACTCATCTATATACATACATCTGTGGGATGGGTAGTTTGAACTCGTTACATCTATATAATGTCGACTATCAGCTCATTTGAGTTTTTTGAGGACGGTCCTTAAAAGTTTTCAAAGCGAAATCGTGGGATTCGGACACAGGCGGGTCCTTGAAAGTACGTTTATACATAAATATTCTTACATTTATTCGGAATTGATTCTGAAGAAGTTGGAGCTCGCGCACTGTCGTGTAAGGGAACAATAGGCTACTATGAGAACAGTCCTCTAAGTCGGAAGTCTTCGAAACCACTTCTAACCGCATATATATATATATGTATATATGCATATAACATCGACTACTGGCAAACTTAAGGGCATAATTCCAATTGGGCTACGTGTGGTGTAGTGTGCGTTTGTGTATGTTAAGTACAATGAGTGTAGATGTATAGAAAACCCAAGAATAAGACGAAGGTAGCTAAATTGTTTTACACCACACTTCATTCCCTCCCTATCTTTCTCCCTACTTCATCAACCTCGCATTGTCATCGGTAACAATTTACTGAGTGCATTATTCACGTATTTATCATGGTGTAACGGGTACGAAAGCTGCAAGATCGCCAATTGGATTCAGTTTTACGTCGATGCTAAATAGACAATTTGGGCGAATTTTTTTTTAATTTCACTTTCTTATCTTATGTCGCGTGATAAGTATACTTACGGAAAGAAAGCTTTCAATTTTTGAAGCAGTGGATTGTGAGATTAACCTTGGTGGTTATCGTGGAAGGATTTTTTTTTCAAATTTTTGCGCTACTCTTTTCTTATCCTATATGGGATGCCAAATTCTCGAATTTGTATTTTCAAAAGTACGGAATCGAGAACAAACGAGGGGAGACGAGCACGAGGAACATTTTTAATACGAATGCGAATGAAAAAGTTATTTAGAGAAAAATAAAAAATATTTTTAACATTAGCACATTGAGAGGTTTCAAACGATACGTCACTTTCTGTATACAAAAAATCGAGTCTTCCTTGGTAATCCATTTTTAGTAAGATACACTTTTTTTTTACTTTGACGATTGGAATGCCTGCGGATCGGCACACTGTAACTACATGTCAAATTTCGAGTTCTCAGCTTTGACAGTTCAGAAGTTATAGCCATATGTCAGTATTGACAACAGTTAAGGAAATTGAGGTGTTACAGTTTCTTACTTTACCCAAAAGTTAGCGACAGTACATTTCAAAAGTTAAGCCGCTTCCCAATCTGGCAGCGTCCCATACATGTTTAAGCTGTGCGTGTTTGTGTGTGTACTGTCAGTTGTCTCAACTATGACTGATTCGTGACAAGATCAAATTACGATTAGCAAAAATTGAAGTAAAATATTTACGTGGAGAAGAAAATGAGTGACTGAAGCGAACCTTAACCTCAAAATCGTTCAAGGCAAACGTCTTATAAATATTGAATTATATTATTTTATTAGATATACCAATATAAAAGATATGTATGTTTATAGATATATGCAATTAATAAATTGATGTTTTTTCCGAGCGTTGTAAACTTTATTCATTTTTTCCATCTCTATACATATATTTTAATCTTGCGCGCATCCCATTGAGTTTAATGCATTTTTGAAATTCCCACCGCGGCGCACGAACTCGGGTACGCTTCATATGCGACGTTGACAGATGTTCGGCTACTGAGATATTTGTCAGAATAATTAATTAATTGTGTCAAAATGAATCTCCTCAAACATCTGCAGAAATTTGACCATGCTTATCCATCCTTCTTCGTTTATTGCAAAAAAATTCATATTCTTAGCATCATCTTTTACCGAGATATCACGCCATGTTTCTCGATTCCCATAAGCTTACAGATAATTTAATCTTACATTGAAATGGATTTTTTAAAATAACCAAGCTTTTTAACTGCACGAAAACTTTGCCAAATTCTTTTTACATTTTAATTCACGCAGATTACAATAGAATTCGAAGAGGTTTCATCATTTTTCTGCTAACACCTCACTCTCCTTAGCGTCACAAGAAAAATAATATAGGGGAGAGTGGGGCACAATGTGTTCATGGAGCACTATAAGCCACATGCGGTTTCTCGGAGGTTTGTAGTTTGTAAATTCCGAAATAATATATGTTGGACCGCGATTTATATTTGGTTTCGTCAAATCTAAAAGAAAGTCAATAG
This sequence comes from Ophion ventricosus, assembly GCA_963932345.1. Taxonomy (NCBI): domain Eukaryota; kingdom Metazoa; phylum Arthropoda; class Insecta; order Hymenoptera; family Ichneumonidae; genus Ophion; species Ophion ventricosus. The sequence goes on along the minus strand of OZ010711.1, from coordinate 26,069,689 downwards.
CAGCTCACAAAGAATTATTAAAAATTAAAAATTGATTTGAAGCTTGGCAAAAAATATTTCGCTCGCCAGAAAAGCGTAAAATATAATGACATTTTCTGTAGCGGCTCGGGTTTTCGGTCGTAATCGATAGTTTTATTATTTATGATGCACTCAGTGACTTAAGTTATTCCATTCGTCGTTTAATTAATAGTTATTCTCATCAATAATGAAATATTTTACTAGTGGGGTACAATGTGTCACCGAGTTTCGGGGCACAAAGAGCCCACTCCCAATGAGGAAACAAAGAAGTGACGACGCTCCGAAGAAGCGCAATGTGGCACGGGCAACTGTCAACCACATGCGATTTCTCGGAGTTTTGTAGCTAGTAAAATCCGAAATTTGTTTTGTTGGACCGTGATATGTATTAAGTTTTGGGTGGCCTAGAAGAAAGTCAATAGCAGCTCACAAAGAATTATTAAAAATACAAAATTAATTTGAGCCTCGAATAAAAAATTCCCTTGCCGGGACAACGTCAAATATTGTGGGACACAATGTGTCATCGAGTTGACACATTGTGTCCCAAATATAAGAGTTCCAACCGGCTCGTTGTACTCTACGTTTCGCAGGACTTGACACACTGTACCCGCCTATCTGACATTGTGCCCACCCGTGGGGCACAATGAGCCGATCCGCAATTTTTTTTCGATCCCATTATTTTAGGATTTTTAATCTTTTTGCAAAAAATATGGTAGCTTTATTGTACGCCCAAAGGTTTATAAAATCGGTTACGACCTTTTTTTTAATCAGACTACTTTGGTAAGAGTTCAAACTCGTTCGAAAAAAACTGACACAATGTGCTCCACCTTCTCCTATATATACACATGTAACGTTCTAGTTCTGCAAATGCAATTTTCAAAAAATTCTCGAATGGTCGTTACAGTGTAAACACAGTTTCAAACGTATCATCCGGAACCAAAAGAGAGAACAATTTCATATTTGACAATTATTTTTTGTTCCTCAAAATATCACACCATCACTATGTTAGACATACTGTTCTTCCTATTATTGTTTGACACAAAAAATAAAAGAGAACAACTATGATACATATTCGTAATCGCGGAGAGTGCACGAGAGAAATGTGCTAGGAAGCGTTGAGTTTTTTTTTACAGGGGTGCGGGTGAATGAGGGTTGGCCACCACTGTGCCTTGGCCACCACTATCTGCTTACCGAGTGTACGTAATGCCAGTCGGGAAATGTATATGCAGGGCAGCCCGCTTATAAAGTCGCGGTTCTCTTGGACCTTGCTTCTACGGGCTGGCGCGGTGTTTGTGGCGTTGGCACATATATTTGGAATAAAAGAAATATGGGTAAAAGAGCTTTCAACGAGTACCGCGAAGTTTGTCAAAAGTAACGATGGTAATGATATTGATGTTACGTAAGTAAGAAATCTCATTAGTTTAAATGTATATTAGGAATAATAAGAACAACATCAATAATCGTAGTCATCATAATAATGATAATAAAAATATATACGTCGAGTAGTCGAGAAGATAATGCGGTACATATTGCACTTTTTCATTTGTTCTTGGCATGTTGGAGTGGAAAATTACAGAATTAAAAATAGATGCTTGGATGTAAAAGATCAAATCATTAACAAATATAATGGAGGTCAAGTCGAAATGAAATTAAATGGCTGCATGGCTTATCACCATGAACGAAAAATTCAATTTCAAAGTAAATTTTAATGCCAACGTTGTACGCGTTAATTTAGCATATGGTTTGAATCACTGTCTTACGTTTAAAGGAATCATTTGATCGAATAAAAAATAATTCCATTTGCATATAGGTCTACTAGATTTTTGTTCAATATTCGATGAAATGACACATTTTCTTTAAATGGATGTATCAATTCATAATATCTATCTCTAAGAAAGATTGTATATTCGACTCTAACAAAAATGTCTTCAAGTTAAAGAGATTTTTCCATTCATTGCGATCAGATTATAGATTCACCGCAAATAAATATTTTATTCCTATAAAAAAGAATACTGCTCCTAAAAGGAAAATATATGTTTGCCTTTAACGTTATTTTATTCAAGTTTAATCATGTAATTTATTCCATCAAGGAACTTTGGCGTTTGTGCACGAAATCTAAGACAGAGCCACCATAAAATTGTGGATCCGAAATAACGACTAAAATTCAAAATAGTAGCTATTTTTTTTTAGAAAGAATTACGTAGGATGGTTTTGAGACCAATCGTGATACGGGCGCTACTCAACATGATGTTGTTGCAAAGAATTCTACAGCCGGTGCATTCTTGTTCCGCTTACTAAATCTTTATTTTAATCTTATGGAAAATTTAGTAAATAAATAAACAGTTTACGATAGTATTTATTTGACAAATAAATAATTTCTTGCGAGTGAACACTCTACGCAAGGTTTATGCGGAATGGTAGGTATGTTCCAAATACAATAATTATCTTAAGTCCAATAAATATTCAGATAGACGTAGATAAAATCATAGTTGCTCCTAACAAAAATACGCTCATCTCCCGCATTCAGTTGAATCGAACAGATTATTTCTCCCCCTGCACTGATTCACTTTGAATCGATACGATTAATGGTCGTTCGATTGATAAAGCTAACTTTATCGAACGAAAGGTCTAAGGTCTCTGGATAAAGTTCGAAATTTGCAACAAAATTATCACACTAATTACATTATATAGTTATTATTGGATAATCTGAATCCTTAACTTTATCCAGGCGCAATTGGTTAAAGTACGATATGACGTTATTATTGATCACGTGGCCTACCACGTGATTGCATGACTTTCAAAATCGCTGCCGAACCGCACGAGCCGCAACAAAACAGAGTTTTAACGCAAAATTCGAAGAATTCTAACTTTCTTGACATAGACAACAATCATTACCAAGGAATTACTCAGTGAAGTGAAAAGTGCAAAAGAAGCAAAAAGTATTCCCTGCAATATCGCCGTTTGAAACATTTGTCGATATAAAAAATATCTTTCTAGATTGAAAAAAAAGTATCCGCCAGATGTCAATGTGTGGTTCTAGAAAATATTTGTGCAAGGCAGTGGTTAGATTTTGTACTTCGAAATTGCCATGATAGTTTGTCATGTTCCAACAAGTAAATTTTGACTGCACTGTTTCATAAGGTTGATTTTGTTTGAAACCTAAGTAATAGAGAATAATAATGATATAAATTCATGCTTTTCTCTAAGATATGCGTGACATTAACCTATTCATCATAGATGAATTAATGCTAGCATTAAGTGGCTACGTCTGGATAAAGCTGTGATTATCCAACGGCATTTTGATAAAGTTCAGAATACGGTATTTTTTCGTTAAATTTCGAACTTTAGCCAAAGGCCTTGGCTATTGCTAGCTGTATCTGGATAATGTTAGTTTTATCCATTCACCGAGCATTAACGCGGCACACCCGAGTAGACGGCGGAAAAAATTGGTGAATTTTGGGAATTATTATCTGAAAAACTATTTGTCCGATTTCATCCAAGTTTGTTTGATTCGAAAGTATAACCTATTGAGATATATTGACATTTTTTTTTATAAATATATATTGAGTGGGAGCGCTGTTATTGTCGCTGGCGTAAAACATGTCGTTGGCGGTCCCCATGATTGCATGCAGTCGATTGATCTGAAACAAAAATTTCGAAGATTCTTAAATTGTAATGTATAAAGCCCTTCGCATCGTAGAATTTTTTTTATTGACTAACTTTTTTTTTCATCAAGCCAGAAAGGTCGGAAATTGAGGTTGAAAAATGAATATAAATTTCAATCAGGCGACATTTGTAAAAAATACATTTTTCAAAAAAATCCTACAATGCGAAGGTCTTTATACATTACATATTAAGAATCTTTTCGAAATGTTTGTTTCAGATCAACCGACTGCCTGCAATCATGGGGACCGCACACCGTGCCAGCGAGGCAAATGTTTTACGGCGGCCACAATAACAGCGCTCCCAGTCAATCTATATTTACAAAAAAAATTGTCAATATACCTCAATGATTATACTTTCGAATAAAGCAAACTTTGATGAAATCGTTTTTGAGATAATAATTCCCAAAATTCAGCTATTCTTTCAGCCGTCTATCTGAATGTGACCCCTTAACCGTAACAGATATACTGCGCCGGAAGGATTTTATATACGTGTATAAAACACTGGAGCGAAGTGATATAACTCGTTGCGGAATGAAAGAGAATCGTTCTCGTTACCGAAGAAAAAGATCGAGCCTGAAACGATAAGAGATCGGAACGAAGCGTGGCACTAATAAAAAGAATTGGAACATCGCGCGGTGCACGAGATCAAAGGACGGATTAAGAGAAATTCAAAGATGGGGAATCGAGGATGGGCTTGAGGGAGAGCGAGAGAATTGGCGAAAAAAAGAGATGTGTCCATCGTGGCTCGTACAGTTATCGCGAAGCGAGGGTCGAATGAATGAGAAAATAGCTTGGGGAAAGTAGAGTCAGCCAGAAATGGTCAGACGGGACGGTAAAAACACGGACACGCTTCACATGTGCACACATACACCCACATACACACGTGAGCATTTGTTTCATTAACAAGAGATCGGATCGGCCGAGGATTATTCTCGGTCTGGCACGTCGGTGTTACGAGACATGGAAAAAAATCTGCAATTGTTGCCATTCCGAACAAAACATTCCTGTGCCACAGAAAGAGAGAAAAAAAAAGAAGGAACGAATACAAAGGATCGTGAAGCCTACCCTAACGGGTGTCCAATTGAACAATCAATGCAAAACACCGAGCTGTATTAATTATCGTGGAATTGGAGAACTTCAATAACAATACCACTTTTTTTTGCATCAATGCACCAGGTGTATCCAAAAAATTCAAATAATCTTTGAAGAAATGTTTTTTTTTTTCAAAGTAGGTTAAACAGTAAAAATGAGGTTAGAGAAAGCTCCGTATGACGAAAAATACAGACGAGGCAAGTTGCAACTAACGAATATCTGTTTCTCATATTTTTTTATTTTATTGTTAAACATTTTTCCTCTTCAGGAATCCAAATCTTTGTACTTTTACTTGATGTTTCTCAAGTTTATTTTTATCTTCTTACGAATTAACTGGGAATAAGTTTATGCTTCCACATTAAGACGAAGCAGTCCCTTTTGATTGGCCATACGCATAGGCACGCATTTGTTATGGCGAAAAAAGATTTCCGAACATTTAGTTTTCTAAATCGCTGAAAAATCAAAATCCTTGTAATTATCAGTTGAAATTTCTGCACGTTATTAGAGTCGATTGCGTCCGTTGTTTTGTATTATTTTCGCCATAACTGATGTGGGCATTTTCATTTTGCAGAATTAACAAATTTTTTAAAGAACTCTCCGAAAAATGTAATTTCTTTTCCTGTCCGGTGATGTCATGACTCGAGCAAAACTCGTACTATCAATTTAAACGTATGAATTATATGGTCGCAATTACCACAATTATGTTCACCTGGAAAAAAAAATTGACTTGCTTTACGGACCTAATCTACATCGAGTAACATCGAGTTGGGTGCAGGATGGGCGGAATCTTGCACCCAATTTTTGGTTTTACTCGATACACTAAGTCCGGAAAGTAGGTCAATTCTTTTTTTTTTCAGGCGAACATAATTGTGGGAATTGCGATGAGTGGAAGCCGCAATTACGACTTTTACGACTTCCACAAGGCTCGAGGACTGACGATGATGAATAGGACGAGCTTAATGAATTTTTAACATTTAAATTATTCGTGTGTACATGGAATGGTAATGCGAGCACTATAGTCAAGTGTGAAGTATTCCGGACGGGTCGGAAGAAATCCATTAGGGGCATTGAGTTTCGAGGCTTAGGTTTCAAGATGTTTATAATATTATAGTTAAACATTTTATAGCAAAAATTTTATAGCATCCGGCAAATATTGATACCAAAAATAATATCTCCCAGAATATTTGACCTTGATGGTTTTTTCAAAGATATATAATAAAACGCGTCGATTTGAGTATGCGTCGAAAAGACTTTTTTCTTCTAATTTTTTGCATCAATTAATATTTCACCTACCTTACATCTGCAATAATCCCGATGTAATCCGATTTTCGTTGCAATCTCCAACTACTCTTTCCAACGTCAAAGGCTGCATCGCCCCGATATTTCACTGTCGTCGATACGCTTTTTTTTTTTGACGAAGAATCTTCACGATGATATAAAACGTCACAAAACGTGTCTCGATCTTCGTGTAAACGGCAAAGAAACTCTGGCACAAGCTAATAGAAACGTAATCACATGATCGGATTCGCATGGGACACGAGGTATTTCAGCGTTCAATCATGAGCCTGAAATTGTGTAATTCACGAATTTGTAGCTTCGCGCACATTTTCTAAAAAGATTAATTTTTTTCATCCCTAATACAAGAAAAATAACATAATTTCCACAAAACGATTGGATCGAAGTCTCGTTTTTGTTTTATTTTATCCCGTATGAAAAAGGTAATCCATTGGCAATGTGAACACCAAAAATGTGAGAAAAGGTATACAGACTTTTGTACAAGAAAAAAAAACGTTAAAAAAAATTATTCGATGGGTGAAAAGAACGATTAAAAACGTGGATGCGATTATTCTCGGGATTTTTTTGCATAAATGGTCTGGTGTATCTTGACACACGTGTACAACGAATCGCGAACTTTCGCGTTTTGAGCGAGGCAAAAGAGAGGAGCGTTGATATCGCGTGAGTTCGTGCCGATGCTTGATCGGAAACTGCGAACTCTGTGTCTCCCCACTATGGTCCAAGGAAGGGGGGGGGGGCAGGGGGGCTAGAGGGGCTAAAACGCCCCGTCGTCTACGAAAGCTCCGACGCGCAACTTCGCTCCGCCTCTATTTCGTGCAAAAGCCACCCCTACCAAATTCAAGATTGTTCGCCACCACTACCGTTCACGTACACCAAGTGACAGGAAGAGGAAAAGAAAAAGGAAGAAAGTGTGGCTGAGTGATGCCGAACAGTGTCTCTGAAACTTTCGAATTTATCATCAAAAAGTCGAAATGGCTTTGCCCTCTTTTGCACGATAGAAAATAATTTGCCAAAAATACGAGGTTTCATCTGTGAAATAACGCTGTTACAGTATTTTATATTTTTTAGGCAATTTAACAAACGTTCTGACAAATACATTTTTCAATGCCCATTTGTATGCCTTTTCGAGTTTTTATGATCACATGATGACTTTTAGCCTACACCTGTTCACCATTTTCAATTGCTGAGAGGCCCTCCATTGTGTTGCCCACTCTTCCCCAATGCAGCTCCGCATCGCATTTTGTATGAAGGCAAAGAGAAAATGTGGGAAACTCGATAATCATACAGGCGGCTACGTTTCACTGAATTTTAGTTGCGATTCCATCAGTAACTCAGTGAAAATAGCCTCCCACTCAGTAGTCGCCACTCACGCCCGTGCACTGTTAAGCAGCCACCCATCCAAGTATTGGCCCAAGCTAAACCTCACCGAAGATGGAAGATCGTCGCAATCGCACACTGACCATGTGTTCACTAAGGTAACGGTATCAATGCTGGAAAGGGTCCCACTGTTCGGACAGTAGTTCGAATATTTCACTATATTAGCAATATAATTGACAGGCAACGAAAAGTGACGCTTGCATTCTATTCAGTCTTCAATTATTCATTGATTACTGGAAAATTGTACGCTAATAACGAATTTTAGTAGTAAGATTGACGAGTCATATTAACGAGTCCGAGTCAGTCGTGTCATGAATTCACTTTTCTAAACCGAAGAGCCGAAGAGTTGCGATAATTTGTGATGGTAATAGGGATTTATTTTTTATCGATTTCTAAACTAGATTTATAACCCATCGAAATCGAATCGTACCGACTTTTCAACACACTCGTTGCAATTTGATTTGAATAAGGTTTTATATAATAATTTTAGCGTCTCATTAATTGGGACATCTATCACACGCATGTACCATGGTCGAATCTCATGTCCGATTACTGGTACGAGAGCACGTAGCCGCAGAGACTCAATCGCCGGACGCCAAGCGTTGTCGGTTTCGTTTCGCTGCGTACCTCGCGATAAATTACTTATTGCTAACTTAGTTTGTGATTTTGAAAAAAAAGAAGTGTAAAAAAGAAGAGAAAATCAATTGGTAAGTACATGTGTCCCATATTTAGATAATATTATAGATAGCGTAACTAGTCGCGACGCAAACAAAGTTTGAGGTTAGGTGGCCGGCTTTCGCGAGGTTATACGGCATCGATGGCGTCTTTTTTCTCACTTATATATTCGAAATGTGTCCGAAGGGTTACTTTCTTAACTAATATATCGAATTATTGCTTACGACGATCGAGTCACCAAAAAAATATGAAAATAACACTATGATGCAATGACACAAATAAAGATTACTTTTCGTAACGCTCAAAAATGTTATTTGTGCTATTATACCAGATATTTATTCTCAGAATTTTTGTGGCGACTCGACCCCCTTAACGAGTCGGTATACCAACTTTAGGGATGTTTCTTGTTTATAGGTTATAGGGACGTGTTCAAAAATTGGAACATGATACTGTCCGAACACAGGCACGATGTCCGATAATTGATACACTTGTGATAATTCAACATTTGAATGTATGAAAATTAAAATATTTAACTTTCCGGCAGTAAATGCATGTGTTTTGAAAACTAGAACTTATGACCTTGACGTTATTTCCGGTCATTTTTTTTTAACGGTCCTTAAATGAATATTAAATCCTATAATCTAAGAACACTCTTAACCGTCCGAGCATTGGTACCGCTACCTTACTGTCGAGAGTGATAAATACATTTTCCCACTCTCTGTCTCCGGAGTTATAAACATTTTTTGTTATTCACCATTTTTCTGAAACTCTATATATTTTACTCGCCAAAGTTCAGAGAAAATCGATCTATTCAGGGTTCTAATGTAATAAGAGGTAAACAATAAATAACATAATTCTTCGTAAAAAATAATAAATATTGATCTATTTTGCTTAAAATCAAAAAGAAAATAGAGTGAAAATACTACCTGCAAAACGAAAAACTTGATTTAAAAATGGATTTTACCGTATATTGATGGCGTATCGATACTAATGCGAAATACGCGAATGAAATTATAACGCCGCTGAACGAAATAATTCCTCCTACCATAATAAATTTTATGAATTACACGGTCGACGTCACATAAACCCCGTTAATTTTTTTTATAGCACAAAGTTACGATAAATAATCACCGGACGTTTACCAGTGAGGAAATATTTCCATGTATATGAAACTATATATAGATCAGAGTTATTAAAATTGCTTTGACGTACATTGATGAACTGGAAAACATTATTCTTCCATATTTTTTTACTAAATATTTCTGCGCTGGGTATGTTCAACCTGTAAATTTATCAATATTCCAAATGGTTTCACTACATTGTTCATGTCTCGTGTTGTTAAGGCTAAAAGTAAATATACGTAGGAATAATTGCAAGCTATTATACCAGCCAATTGCTCCATTAACGAATTATACCCGAATGACGTATTGAATACGATCAAATATTTAAGACTAATCGATTACTTATCGTAGAATGATAATAACCGAACTTCGAGTCGAATAAAAATTCTGAAGATATTTTTCGTCGATGATCCCCTGTTTTGAGTCTGTCAGTATTAGTCTATTTTCGGGATTGTTCGAATTTCTAAAAACATCAGTTTCTTATACTAAATACCTGTAGAAATACGGTAGAGAACGTTATTTAGGTCGGTGTGACCGATAAGGGACTAAATAGAGTGATACAATAGAAGGAGGTGTCGCTCAAATTTACAGGGATTATTCTATGCATGTATCTCTTCGACCCTTACCAACGGTATAAATATTCATTAATATTGAATCCTATTTTTAAATAATTCAAGTTGTAAAAAACAGTCAAAACATTCAAAAGTGTGCCATTTTGTTTTCTTTTTATCGGGGGTGAAAGTTTTTAGCAGGGGTCATAACTACAACTCCACTTTATAATAAAATACTCGACTTTTTGTTTTCAGATGCTCCAAAGTTAAGATTTCGTGTCAAAAAGGTGAAAGCAGGGGTAAATTCAGGCAGCCAGATCTCCAAGATAAAATTTTTTTATTTGAAAAAAAAAATGATTTTCTTGCACTTTGAAACTTCTATCTCTATGTATGAAAAGATAAAAATATAGAGATAAAATTTATTATCAAAAAAAATTCTTGAAAATATGTGTAATAGATGGAGACTGATGCCTTAATTACAGTTGTAGCTGTACAATTTTTACTTCACCGTATAACTTACTGGAACATGCGATATCGATCTGTACCTCGCATTATCAAATGCAAACAATGAATTTTACCATTAACACCGTTTGCAATTTTCTGTGGACAAATAAATGATGTGTGCATAACAAGTAAGCTCACCGAGAAATGTATGTGTGGCGAAAGAAATTAATTTGGATGAATTTCCGATTCAATTGTCTCGCCGGCTGATAGAAGTTTAGGTAAATATTCGGAAGTGTCACTCCTGTCAGATCGAGCTGATTTTTTTTGTCTGGTTTCTTACAGTTAAAAAACATCATATTTAATATTATTATGGTAGCGCATCAACAAAAACAATTACCAAGAGGGTAATTCTATACTTCAGCATCGAGGGGTGCGTAGAACACTGGGGTGGCCGAAGGGCACCGCGGATGGGTGCGTAGAATCGTGGGGTGCGTAGAACACAGGGGTGGGCGCAGGGCACCTCGGATGGGTGTGTGTAATCGCAGGGTGTGTAGAACACTGGGGTGGGCGGAGGGCACCTCGAATGGGTGCGTAAAATCGTGGGGTGCGTAGAACGACATTGTTTTTGTTGATGCGCTGCCATAATAATATTAAATATGATGTTTTTTAACTGTAAGAAACCACACAAAAAAATCAGCTCGATTCTGACAGGAGTGACACTTCCGAATATTTACCGAAGTTTATGTTCGAGCACGATATTATTTCTATGAAATTGAAAAAAAACCAATATATCAATTTAAAAAATTCGGCTATAATTAAGCCTTACTGGTGCTGCATCATTGATGTTATTGCTGCATAACTAAAATCTCTGAACAATGTAAATCGTTTTTTCTGACGTTCAATTGTACAACTATGATCTATTACGTAACATAACAATGAATAATTTCGAGGTCGAAGGAGAAATAACAGCATGTAGCTGTAGAAGGCACCTCCAGTAATGTACGCTTTGCTATCTGTGTTGCGAATAATTGTTTGATTTTTGGTTTTTGCTGTCTTTTCTATTTTAACTCAACTCGGCACGAAATCGCTCCCGTTTCATTCAAGCCATTCAAGTCCAATGGCTTGAAATTCTTCAGTCTTTTTGATAAAGAATATATTTTGTGAGTGGATCTTTCACACGTTAGAATATTTGCTGAATTATTTGAAGTCATTCTCATCGAAAAGCTCTTTCCAAAACACTTGGGTAACAAATATTCTTTTATTCAACACCCCAGAAATTGAATTATTTGAGGCCCGAGGACAGCTTAAGGCCCTGGAAGGCTATGTATTTTCAACTTTTTTTCATTTTTCATCCCTCGATCGATGTGCATACTATAATCAAGCCGTCTCTCTCTCTCTCTCTCTCTCTCTCTCTCTCTCTTGCTCTATGTCTCTGTCCCATGGGTTGGGAGCTACTCGTCGAGCTATTCCGTGCGTGTGATCTTAGATGGAATAAAGATGAAGAAAAAAAGTGGCCTAAAATGATAAAAGTACGCCGAACACAGTTACGAAAAGAAAGGGAAGAAAAAGAAAAGCAAAGGCAGACGTAGAGTGGGGAGTGATCTCTGCGAAAGCCCTCTATCGAGAGACATCGGGGTCGAGTGTTTTTATTCCATTACCCAGCGACCTCTTAACCACTTACTTAACCCGGAGAACCTTCTCGCTCCCTTGTCTAACCCCTCGCCCTGTATGCAGGCTCTCGTATTCGAGCCTTACACTATTCTCTTCACGAAGCTTCGAAAGCTTCCGGCCCTCTCCCTCTCTCTCTCTCGATCTCTCTTGTTCAACACCCATCGTTCGTACTCGATGGACTTCGACAACTCAAATATTATCGGTCGTCCGATCCACATATAGACACTTATTGTTAGTGCCAAGAGGAACAGAAGACGGACATCTCGATAATAACATGGAAGCCATGACAACGAGAGCGATGAAAAACGACAATTATAATTAACGTCGGCCAACCTCCAAAACGACTTAAGACCCAATTAGTTTTGACAAAGCGAATCATCGATTTAGCTTCGAGACTCGTGGCGCTTTGAATTATGTATGTATATACCAGCTGTCTCCTCGGTTTTCCCCACGTTAAAAACTTATAGATAGCAAAACTACCTCGTAATCCTATGTTTTTTTTTTAATTTTTGGTATGATTGTTAAACATCTCACATAAGGTACTGAAAAGGGTCCGCACGATGTGGGGTTCTAGCGCACCAAAAACTCTCTCTCCCTCCCTCACCCACCTGTCTCTTCCACCCACTCCCCACGTTCACCTGATTTAATTAATACAAACGATCTGTAACAAGATTTTCTAAGAACTCAAAAATTGCAGACAAAGCACCTCTCACAGTTTGATTATATGTAAAGATAGATATTTACGGATTTCCAGGTAAAGCATGCCTCAATATTTCCAAAGTTTTGTTAGTCATTTGATTTGGTCTTTTGTTTGAGGATTTTTTTTCATTTTTGATATATATTGCTAATTGAAAATAATAACAAAGTATAAAAACCGTTTATAAAAATAAAAAAATTACACAGGCCTCATTATTCATCAATTCTTGTTTCCTCGTTAATTTATTTATCCGTTTGTGCTCCTTTATTTTTCAATGTTATCTTTGTTATCTTTTTTTATTGTCAATTTAATTATCTACATAGCGTGATGCCCATTAGCCTATATGACATTCCAGACATCAAGTTGTGTTCGGCGAAAGATTTATCGAAATCGATTCGGTAGTTCTCGAGCAATAAATGAACAAAAAATATAGACCTCACAGTTTTATTATTTATATGAAGAGATATATGTATAATAGAATTTTCATTTCAATTTCTACACTTTCTCGTCAATTTCTACAATTCTTACACCGAATATGGTTTTGAAAAAAAACTTTTGTTGATACATATAAATAAATATATCGAAAAGGTGATAAATATGAGGTAGAAGTAAGGGGATTGGAATTGTAAAAGCTTGCTAGAGAATACCGAGGATCACTGGGAAAAAAATGTATGTACTATTGTCTCGCAGTATACTTTAACCAAATTGTGATTTCTTTCTTTCGAAAAACCGAAAATTCGTTTAAAAAAAAGATCCCCTTTAACTCTCATAAAATTCAATCCGTTTGAATAACGACCCAAATTCCGGCCAAATGGCATATTTGGCACAGATATTTTTTTTTATCAAAATCACTCGAAGCAGCGGCGTTCTATCAATTTTTGCACAATTTTAACGAAACAAGAGAACCGTTCTACTTACCTGCGAATGTGCATTCTGATCACAGTTCGACTGTAATAAAGTAGAGGAAGGTGGGGCACATCATCTGTGCCAAATATGGTTGTAATTTGGCCGGAATTTGGGTCGTTATTCATAACCTCGCTACTCCGACTTGCCCAGTCGGGGCAGCGAGGTAAGATGGAGGCCCATGTTATATCGATGTTCCATTAGAGATGATGCCACTGTGGCGGACCCGGCACAAACCAAACAACGACGGAACCAGAAAGCAGCGCCAACGGCAAAAACAATTACACTGCGACCTCTCCAAATAGTCCAGTAAAAGAGACGAATACCCAGTACTTTTTAGCGTAGAATTAGAATTTTTGACTGAAGCTAGATGGTTGCATACTGAAAGTAACCCCAATGAAATTTTTCATCTCAACTCGCTCCAATCCTAAGGAATAGGGGATGAAAACTTAAAAATCGACGTATCTCGATAATTAACAGCCTGATCAAAAAATGTTTCAAACAAAAGTTGTTTGGAATAATAAAATACGTGTAAACTTATTTAACGTCCAACCTCCTGTCACATCCGGAAGGGATGAGAGCATAATATCTTTGTTTCCCTCTTTGTTGCCTACGCCTAGCGCAATAGCCCGGGATGAGGGTAAAAAGGGGATGTGTGAGAGATAAGTGAGATTAGTCGATTTTCGCGAATGCGTACGTGTTCGAGGAATAATTTGACAGACTTCTGTTCGATTGACACGATATTATTTATTAAAAGATACTAATTGGGTTAAGTAGATCAGGGCTACGAAGTGTAATACAGGAAAAAACATATGGGTAGCTTACATTCGTTGAGTGTTGGTCGCTCGCTCGGTCGCACGGATGTTTATTGTAGTTCGGAATTCGAGGGCCTTCGCGCTTGGCCTAGTGCGCTCGCTGGTACAATGTGGTAGTCGACGGGCCGCACACACGCTGTGTTTACAATGTTGCCGATGATGGGTCAGTGGGTCACTTCGCGAGGGTGAAGAGCGCGGAAAAGATTCAGGAGACTTTTGTAGTAAAATAGAAATGGAAATGAATGATCGAGAAACAAAGTTAGATTATTAGGCGCGGAACAGAGGTACGAATCGCGATACAAGGTTGGAGTCGATAGAAAAGATCTTTCTCGTTCGGATAATGATGTTGAACTCTTCGATAGCGATTTATTCGGAAAGAGACTAACCCGGATGGAAGTCGATTGAAGACTTGATCGGATCGGGATCGATAGAAGACCGACTCGGACCTTTTGCGTGCTGGCCCTTCTTGGTTGGCTTATGATTTTTAACGGAGTGGGAGGGGAGTGATTCAATCTTTGATTTTTCTTCTTGGAAGTTACTGATGGAAGGTACTGATGGAAGGGGAATGGCACTCTTTATTCCCTTTGTCAATCATGAGCGCATGATGTGCGTAGCCAAAATTCGATGCTGCGGCCTTCGCGAGAGCGCGGCAGAGATGATTTTCAACTTTAATTATTTTAATAAAACAGTTTTATTTTTCTGTTTTATTTCATTAAATTATGAAAGAGTAAAGTCTGTTAATTATTTGAATTAAAGTTTATAAGTTCTGCTAATAAAATTTCTCGTTTTATTGAGAAAAAAAACCTTATAGGTCCCGTCTTACTCCACCTCCCTTTACGGAAGTTCAAAGTAGCTCGGACTTTGTAGAAAAAAAAATGCATATTCCCTAAATGTGCGTTGCCGAAATTGTTTCGGCGCATTGCGATTGTCGATAAAATCATAAAAAAACGTGTTGCCCGAGGAAAGCGGAGGCAACCCCAGAAACGGGCGATATCGAAGTGAAGAAGATTCGAAAACGACTCGAGCGTCTACGTAATTGCTCATAACACAATAACAAATCGACGTCGATCGCGAAGTCAAGAGCTATATTGGCTGGATCGTTATCGCGGATACGTGTGCAGCGAGCTTATATGATAGCACAGGCTGCGAGGTTTTTCCGAGACTCATGCCACTTCACCGTCGTGTTACAGCTGAGCTCCGTATCTATATAGACGAGAAAAAGTATTGGTATAGGGAGGAGAGAAAAATGCGCAAGCACACCGTTGAGCGCAACTGCGACGAGGTAAGAGATAAGACACAGGGCAGAGCCACTGCTGGGTTGTTCTCTCCGATAACAAACACTTTTCCCCATAGTTGAGCACCAGGCGTGTGCCGCATCCCTCACTTCGAACCTGATATTGGTTCACACCAATATAGAAAAGACCGGGCCGAGCGAAAACACCCCGACCAAAGGGTTTCCCCGAGACAACGTTTTCTCTCAAGGTTCACATCTACTTTTTTACTTGAATATCCGAAATTCATCGTTAT
Organism: Ophion ventricosus; assembly: GCA_963932345.1. Taxonomy (NCBI): domain Eukaryota; kingdom Metazoa; phylum Arthropoda; class Insecta; order Hymenoptera; family Ichneumonidae; genus Ophion; species Ophion ventricosus. Next base: position 26,053,840 of record OZ010711.1, on the reverse strand, counting down.
GGTTATTTTTATACCTCGATATGCGTTTTATCTCTGACACAACGTCAATTCAACGTCGAAAGACTTCTTCTGACCAAATCGCCTAATCCCATGTTATGGGCTCTCCAACTCAAGACCGTATTGTTGTCTAGAGCGTTGTTTTGCAACTGTTAAGGCATCAGTCTTCATCTATTGCACATATTTTCAAGAATTTTTTTTCATAATAAAATTTATCTCCATATTTTCATCTTTTTATACATAAAAATAGAAGTTTCAAAGTACAAGAAAATTTTTTAATTTTTTTCTTTTTAAATGTATCTTGGTGATCTGGCTGCCTGAAGTGATTCCTGCTTTCACCTTGTCGACACGAAATCTTAGCTTAGGAGCATCTGAAAATAAAAAGCCGAGTAATTTATTATGAAGTTGAGTTGTAGTTATGACCTCTACTAAAAACTTTCACCCCTGATAAAAGAAAACAAAATGACACACTTTTGAATTTTTCGACTGTTTTTTACAACTTAAATTGTTTAAAAATGGGATTAAATATTAATGAATATTTATACCGTTAGTAAGGGTCGAAGAGGTACATGCATAGAATAATCCTTGTAAATGTCAGCCTAACCGGTGAAATAGTTTTTCCAAAATCATGTTGACAAGGTCAAAATGTACATAAAACTTTAAAAAAAAGCGGCTTACCCTCAATCAGCGATGCCTGGTCCATACTTTATTCCTGCAGCTTCTTGAAAAGCTTCACTTTCTTGGGATTTTTGGTTTCTCTCATCTGTTTTGCCGAGTTGCCACCGACTTGTAAGTGACAGTACAATTTTAGCAGAGGCTACGTCAAGATGAGGTTAGGAAGGTAAGTGAGGTTATACCTACGAGCAGATGGGCATAGAGTGGGGGGTAGGAGAAGGACCCATCGGACAAATAAGCGGTCGGAATCAGTCGGAATTTTGCAAAATAGCCGAGAATGCAAAATAGGTGGCGGCAAAATAGGTGGGAGTTGACTGTACTCTTTTTAGCCCCTTATCGGTCACTCCGATCTAAATAACGTTCTCTACCGTATTTCTACAGGTATGCAGTATACGAAAATGATGTTTTTAGAAAATCGAAAATTTCCGAAAATAGACTGATACTGATCCCTTAAATTGTTGGAGTTTTCTGTCTGAATTTTTTTTTACACATGTTTATTGGGTCCGCAAAAATACATATAAATCAAGAAGGAATTAAAAAAATTATTACCATGTACATTTGCAGGTTTGTTTACTACGATGAGTGGGAAACATTCCCAATTGGCGACCAGCGTTGTGGATGTTGTATGAATGTGAAAACAACCATACATATGTTTAATCTGTATAAGTGTTGTGATGTTACGCGATTCAACAAAAAAACAATATAAAAACGGCGGCATGCCAAACTTTGATTATCAGTTTTACCTATTTTTCTGACCGTACTACGAGTTAGATAATGAAAAAAAAATATTATTTTGATTCAGTTCTGCTATTAACATTGAAAAACAGTCTACTAAAAGTTCATGCCAAATCTGAGCTCAACCGGCTAATTGGTTATCGAGATATCGTGGTTGCCGATTTGAAAATTTCGAGAAAAACGCTTTAAAAGTTTGTTGCGTCCCGACTGCGCTCCCCGAGTATACTCCTTATAATTTCTATAACTTGGCTAATTTTATGAGTATCATTGAAAGGTTTTCCCAGACGTATTCGAAAAGGTCTGTAAAATAATAAAATATTTAATAAACAAATTTCTACACAACAATACTGGCTTAACGGAGATTTCAGTGCTAAATGTTTGTATGTTTTGAACCAACAGTTTTGCAAGCGCATTCGGCATGCGACATTGGCGTTCTGTCATATCGAGCAACCTTGGTCTAGACTATTACTAGGATGGGTAGCCTTTTGGCTGCGCATCGGTTTGCGCGCGAACTGACGAGCGGAAGGCAGTTTTGTGGAATATAGCCGCCTGTAACTTTACGGGGTTTTCAGAATTTTCCTATGCTCTCGTACAAATACGATCTACTAAGGTATATAAGTTATATAACGATCCATAGTTATATAAGGGCATTAAGCCCTTATATAACTATGGAAAAGAATATATTGATTTTGTTTTGTTAATTAGTTTAAGTGATGTATAAACACCCCAAGAATCATATGCAAAAGTCATTTAGGTGGAAAAAAATGTTTAAACATATTCCGCCGATTGTTTTAAAACTTCACACGTTTTTTTCTTCAAACCATGTGTTCAAAATCGGGCGGACTCATACCTCCTACAATTTTCAATCGATTGACTTCAAATTTCAACTGTAGCTTCTTACATAGATTTTCTAGCGAATTACGCACGATTTTTAGGACCGATTACCAAATGTGGTTTTTATAAGTAAATTAAGGCCGTTTTTTTAGTCGAAAATGCGCCTTTTTTCCAAAATATTGTGAAATTTGCAAAAATTAATATTTTGTAATAATGGTGTGTACTTCGCTATCAAAACTCATATACAGGGTGACTTTTATAATGTGGCCATGCTTTTTTTAAGGGTCTTGCGCGAGGATTTTGGGCACGGAAAAAATATGATTCTTAATGGTTTTTCAAGCCCTCTTCGAAAAAAAATATGGCAGATTTTTCTCTTCAATAATGGGTGCCAGAAAAAATAAGGCATTCCGAAAAGAAAGGGAAAATGCATTCCGAGCACATGAGAATGAAGTTTTTTAAATTCCAAAAACAAAACACCCCCGAAAAACTTAAATTGTGCCAGCCATCACGGTGAAAAAAATTATCAAAGATACGACTAAAAGTGGATAAGACAGGATAAAAGTAGTGAAACAAGCGATTAAAATCAGACGCGATCGTGCTATAGGAAGTGCTAGTCTAACGTCACAGCTGCAACTTCCGAATGTTCGGCAATCGCAAGAAGTTAATTGAGATTCCCATGACACGCGGATAAACTAAGGGATCTGAATTTGTCGCCATCCGAGGGCATTGCAGAGAATATTGTCAATTTCGAAAATGTTCGAGCAGTCCATACTCTGCAAATAATATTTTAAATAATTTGCGATTTGTCTTAAATTTTGGAGAAAACAATTGGAACAATAGACTTTAACGTAATTTAGGGTAAAAATATTGATTTTTTCCTACTACGCATATTATTATTTTTCTAATATTCATTAATGCGAGTGTTGTGTGAGCGTGTGCACACATGAGGTTGCATGAGTGCACGCGCGCGTGTGCGTACCATGGATTCATCCCACGTTTCGCGCGCGCACTGAACGCAGGTTCAGAGAGCGCGCTCCGAGGTTCGGCCGAAACGCATCGTTTGACGCGTTATTTGACGTTTCGGGTTTGTCAGCTGATATCTTTTGCCATCTTGGATATGCAAATTCAGAGCGCACGCGTCAACCTTCCGCCGAAACGCAAAGTTTGACGCGTGATTTGACATTTCGCGTAGCGCCTGCGATGAATTTCTGCCATCTTGGGTACGCAAATGCGGAGCGCGCGCGTCGAACGTCTGCGGAAACGGACTGTTTGACGCGTGGTTTGACGTTTCGTATATCGCCTGCTATCATCTTTAGCCATTTTGGTTGTGCAAGTTCGAGATTCGGGACAGGCGAGCCGATTTGACGGTTCATGTATCGTCTGCTATGATTTTTATTTTACGCGCGGTTCAATATTTCGGGTCAAATAAAAAATTACAGTACGAGTCTTTGTCTTTTTTTCTTTCAGAAGACGAAAATGGAAACACATCAACGTTCTGGGAAAATTTGCCTTTTAATCATTATTTGAAAAGTCTCGAACATCGAAAAAATCGCACTTTGGTAATTTTTTCAGACAAATTGACAGTGCCTTTATTTGAAACTCTTATTTTATCTGTGTATACGCAACAAAGATTGAATCGATGTTGGCCATGGTTCTGGAGGCGTAAATCCGTTATTCCCGAAACAATGATCCGAGGCTCTCCTCGGCTATTATCTTGAATACGGTCGTACTGTGTCTAGAAGTTGAACGATGAAGCGAAAACAATAATAAGCGTTTTTGTTAATAAAAGAAGACAAATGCGGTGCACGTGATGGTACCGCGGTCCTCCCACGAAAATTCCTGATACGGAGGCCCGGAGCTTTTCGCCGCTTTTTACGATAAAAGCGGTGCTTCGAGGACGATAACAGGCGCACTTATTAATAAAAAAACAAAGATAAAAGCAATACTCGTGATGGTTCTGGGGTACTTGTTTAGATATTCCGGATATTATTGGCTCGAGTTGTCCTTCGCTTTTACCTTACTTTCGGTCATTTTGCGTCAATATCTATCACGACGCTCGGAGGACGATTACAGGCGTATTTGTTAACAAACAAAGGTAAAAGCAATGATTATGAAGGTTTTGGGTGATTCGTTGGGACATACCTGATATGACGGCTCCGAGGTTTTCTTTGCTTTTACCTTACTTTCGGTCATTTTGCGTCAAGATCTATCACGACGCTCGGAGAACGATCACAGGCGCATTTGTTAACAAACAAAGGTAGAAGCAATGATTATGAAGGTTTTGGGTGGTTCGTTGGGACATTCCTGATATGACGGCTCCGAGGTTTTCTTTGCTTTTACCTTACTTTCGGTCATTTTGCGTCAAGATCTATCGCGACGCTCGGAGGACGATTATAGGCGCATTTGTTAATAAACAAAGGTAAAAGCAATGATGATGAAGGTTTTGGGGGATTCGATGGGACATTCCTGATACGACGGCACGGAGGTTTTCTCTGCTTTTACCTTACTTTCGGTCATTGTGCGTCAATATCTATCACGACGCTCGGAGGACGATTACAGGCGCATTTGTTAACAAACAAAGGTAAAAGCAATGATTATGAAGGTTTTGGGTGATTCGTTGGCACATTCCTGATATGACGGCTCCGAGGTTTTCTCTGCTTTTACCTTACTTTCGGTCATTTTGCGTCAAGATCTATCACGACGCTCGGAGGACGATTATAGGCGCATTTGTTAACAAACAAAGATAAAAGCAATGATGATGAAGGTTTTGGGGGATTCGATGGGACATTCCTGATACGACGGCACGGAGGTTTCCTCTGCTTTTACCTTAACCTCCGTGCCGTCGTATTTGGTTGTTTTTTTTTATATGTATTTAATAAGTATGGTATTTGTATTGTTTGATGTATACGAAAAGAGTTCTGGCTCCTAGCTGTTGTCAAATAATTGTAAAAAAATTTTATCGGCATCTTAACTATACAAGTGTGATCTGCTGATGGATAGGCGTTAGTTCTAGGTACTTTCTGGGTAGAATGCTATGGTATTTGTATTGTTTGATGTATACGAAAAGAGTTCTGGCTCCTAGCTGTTGTCAAAAAGTTGTAAAAAAAATGTATCGGCATCTTAACTATGCAAGTGTGATCTGCTGATGGATAGGCGTTAGTTCTAGGTACTTTCTGGGTAGAATGCTATGGTATTTGTATTGTTTGATGTATACGAAAAGAGTTCTGGCTCCTAACGGTTGTCAAATAATTGTAAAAAAAATTTATCGGCATCTTAACTATGCAAGTGTGATCTGCTGATGGATAGGCGTTAGTTCTAGGTACTTTTTGGGTAGAATGCTATGGTATTTGTATTATTTTATGTGTTCGAAAAGAGTTCTGGCTCCTAACTGTTGTCAAATAATTGTAAAAACATTTTATCGGCATCTTAACTATACAAGTGTGATCTGCTGATGGATAGGCGTTAGTTCTAGGTACTTTCTGGGTAGAATGCTATGGTATTTGTATTGTTTGATGCATACGAAAAGAGTTCTGGTTCCTAACTGTTGTCAAATAATTGTAAAAAAATTTTATCGGCATCTTAACTATGCAAGTGTGATCTGCTGATGGATAGGCGTTAGTTCTAGGTACTTTTTGGGTAGAATGCTATGGTATTTGTATTATTTGATGTGTTCGAAAAGAGTTCTGGCTCCTAACTGTTGGCAAATAATTGTAAAAAGATTTTATCGGCATCTTAACTATACAAGTGTGATCTGCTGATGGATAGGCGTTAGTTCTAGGTACTTTCTGGGTAGAATGCTATGGTATTTGTATTGTTTGATGTATACGAAAAGCGTTCTGGCTCCTAGCTGGTGTCAAATAATTGTAAAAAAAAATGTATCGGCATCTTAACTATGCAAGTGTGATCTGCTGATGGATAGGCGTTAGTTCTAGGTACTTTCTGGGTAGAATGCTATGGTATTTCTATTGTTTGATGTATACGAAAAGAGTTCTGGCTCCTAGCTGTTGTCAAATAATTGTAAAAAAAATTCATCGGCATCTTAACTATGCAAGTGTGAACTGCTGATGGATAGGCGTTAGTTCTGGGTACTTTTAGGGTAGAATGCTATGGTATTTGTATTATTTGATGTGTTCGAAAAGAGTTCTGGCTCCTAGCTGTTGTCAAATAATTGTAAAAAAATGTTATCGGCATCTCAACTATACAAGTGTGATCTGCTGATGGATAGGCGTTAGTTCTAGGTACTTTCTGGGTAGAATGCTATGGTATTTGTATTGTTTGATGTATACGAAAAGAGTTCTGGCTCCTAGCTGTTGTCAAATAATTGTAAACAAAATTTATCGGTATCTTAACTATGCAAGTGTGATCTGCTGATGGATAGGCGTTAGTTCTAGGTACTTTCTGGGTAGAATGCTATGGTATTTGTATTGTTTGATGTATACGAAAAGAGTTCTGGCTCCTAACTGTTGTCAAATAATTGTAAAAAAATTTTATCGGCATCTTAACTATGCAAGTGTGATCTGCTGAAGGATAGGCGTTAGTTCTAGGTACTTTTTGGGTAGAATGCTATGGTATTTGTATTATTTGATGTTGTCGAAAAGAGTTCTGGCTCCTAGCTGTTGTCAAATAATTGTAAAAAAATTTTATCAGCATCTTAACTATACAAGTGTGATCTGCCGATGGATAGGCGTTAGTTCTAGGTACTTTCTGGGTAGAATGCTATGGTATTTGTATTGTTTGATGTATACGAAAAGAGTTCTGGCTCCTAGCTGTTGTCACATAATTGTAAAAAAAATTTATCGGCATCTTAACTACACAAGTGTGATCTGCTGATGGATAGGCGTTAGTTCTAGGTACTTTCTGGGTAGAATGCTATGGTATTTGTATTGTTTGATGTATACGAAAAGAGTTCTGGCTCCAAGCTGTTGTCAAATAATTGTGAAAAAAATTTATCGGCATCTTAACTATGCAAGTGTGATCTGCTGATGGATAGGCGTTAGTTCTAGGTACTTTCTGGGTGGAATGCTATGGTATTTGTATTGTTTGATGTATACGAAAAGAGTTCTGGCTCCTAGCTGTTGTCAAATAATTGTAAACAAAATTTATCGGCATCTTAACTATGCAAGTGTGATCTGCTGATGGATAGGCGTTAGTTCTAGGTACTTTCTGGGTAGAATGCTATGGTATTTGTATTATTTGATGTGTTCGAAAAGAGTTCTGGCGCCTAGCTGTTGTCAAATAATTGTAAAAAAATTTTATCAGCATCTTAACTATACAAGTGTGATCTGCCGATGGATAGGCGTTAGTTCTAGGTACGTTCTGGGTAGAATGCTATGGTATTTCTATTGTTTGATGTATACGAAAAGAGTTCTGGCTCCTAACTGTTGTCAAATAATTGTAAAAAAATTTTATCGGCATCTTAACTATGCAAGTGTGATCTGCTGATGGATAGGCGTTAGTTCTAGGTACTTTCTGAGTAGAATGCTATGGTATTTGTATTGTTTGATGTATACGAAAAGAGTTCTGGCTCCTAGCTGTTGTCAAATAATTGTAAACAAAATTTATCGGTATCTTAACTATGCAAGTGTGATCTGCTGATGGATAGGCGTTAGTTCTAGGTACTTTCTGGGTAGAATGCTATGGTATTTGTATTGTTTGATGTATACGAAAAGAGTTCTGGCTCCAAGCTGTTGTCAAATAATTGTGAAAAATATTTATCGGCATCTTAACTATGCAAGTGTGATCTGCTGATGGATAGGCGTTAGTTCTAGGTACTTTCTGGGTAGAATGCTATGGTATTTGTATTGTTTGATGTATACGAAAAGAGTTCTGGCTCCTAACTGTTGTCAAATAATTGTAAAAAAATGTTATCGGCATCTTAACTATGCAAGTGTGATCTGCTGATGGATGGACTTTAGTTTTAGGTACTTTTTGGGTAGAATGCTATGGTATTTGTATTATTTGATGTTGTCGAAAAGAGTTCTGGCTCCTAGCTGTTGTCAAATAATTTAAAAAAAATTTTATCGGCATCTTAACTATACAAGTGTGATCTGCTGATGGATAGGCGTTAGTTCTAGGTACTTTCTGGGTAGAATGCTATGGTATTTGTATTATTTGATGTGTTCGAAAAGAGTTCTGGCTCCTAGCTGTTGTCAAATAATTGTAAAAAAATGTTATCGGCATCTTAACTATGCAAGTGTGATCTGCTGATGGATAGGCGTTAGTTCTAGGTACTTTCTGGGTAGAATGCTATGGTATTTGTATTGTTTGATGTATACGAATAGAGTTCTGGCTCCTAACTGTGGTCAAATAATTGTAAAAAAAATTTTTCGGCATCTTAACTATGCAAGTGTGATCTGCTGATGGATAGGCGTTAGTTCTAGGTACTTTTTGGGTAGAATGCTATGGTATTTGTATTGTTTGATGTATACGAAAAGAGTTCTGGCTCCTAGCTGTTGTCAAATAATTGTAAAAAAAATGTATCGGCATCTTAACTATACAAGTGTGATCTGCTGATGGATAGGCGTTAGTTCTAGGTACTTTCTGGGTAGAATGCTATGGTATTTGTATTGTTTGATGTATACGAAAAGAGTTCTGGCTCCTAACTGTTGTCAAATAATTGTAAAAAAATTTTATCGGCATCTTAACTATGCAAGTGTGATCTGCTGATGGATAAGCGTTAGTTCTTGGTACTTTTTGGGTAGAATGCTATGGTATTTGTATTATTTGATGTGTTCGAAAAGAGTTCTGGCTCCTAGCTATTGTCACATAATTGTAAAAAATTTTTATCGGCATCTTAACTATGCAAGTGTGATCTGCTGATGGATAGGCGTTAGTTCTAGGTACTTTTTGGGTAGAATGCTATGGTATTTGTATTATTTGATGTGTTCGAAAAGAGTTCTGGCTCCTAGCTGTTGTCAAATAATTGTAAAAAAAATTTATCGGCATCTTAACTATACAAGTGTGATCTGCTGATGGATAGGCGTTAGTTCTAGGTACCTTCTGGGTAGAATGCTATGGTATTTGTATTGTTTGATGTATACGAAAAGAGTTCTGGCTCCTAGCTGTTGTCAAATAAATGTAAACAAAATTTATCGACATCTTAACTATGCAAGTGTGATCTGCTGATGGATAGGCGTTAGTTCTAGGTACTTTCTGGGTAGAATGCTATGGTATTTGTATTGTTTGATGTATACGAAAAGAGTTCTGGCTCCTAACTGTTGTCAAATAATTGTAAAAAAATGTTATCGGCATCTTAACTATGCAAGTGTGATCTGCTGATGGATAGGCGTTAGTTCTAGGTACTTTTTGGGTAGAATGCTATGGTATTTGTATTATTTGATGTGTTCGAGAAGAGTTCTGGCTCCTAGCTGTTGTCAAATAATTGTAAAAAAAATTTATCGGCATCTTAACTATACAACTGTGATCTGCTGATGGATAGGCGTTAGTTCTAGGTACTTTTTGGGTAGAATGCTATGGTATTTGTATTATTTGATGTGTTCGAAAAGAGTTCTGGCTCCTAGCTGTTGTCAAATAATTGTAAAAAAAATTTATCGGCATCTTAACTATACAAGTATGATCTGCTGATGGATAGGAGTTAGTTCTAGGTACATTCTGGGTAGAATGCTATGGTATTTGTATTGTTTGATGTATACGAAAAGAGTTCTGGCTCCTAGCTGTTGTCAAATAATTGTAAACAAAATTTATCGGCATCTTAACTATGCAAGTGTGATCTGCTGATGGATAGGCGTTAGTTCTCGGTACTTTCTGGGTAGAATGCTATGGTATTTGTATTGTTTGATGTATACGAAAAGAGTTCTGGCTCCTAACTGTTGTCAAATAATTGTAAAAAAATGTTATCGGCATCTTAACTATGCAAGTGTGATCTGCTGATGGATAAGCGTTAGTTTTAGGTACTTTTTGGATAGAATGCTATTGTATGTGTATTATTTGATGTGTTCGAAAAGAGTTCTGGCGCCTAGCTGTTGTCAAATAAATGTAAAAAAAATGTATCGGCATCTTAACTAGACAAGTGTGATCTGCTGATGGATAGGCGTTAGTTCTAGGTACTTTCTGGGTAGAATGCTATGGTATTTGTATTGTTTGATGTATACGAAAAGAGTTCTGGCTCCTAGTTGTTGTCAAATAATTGTAAAAAAAATTTATCGGCATCTTAACTATGCAAGTGTGATCTGCTGATGGATAGGCGTTAGTTCTAGGTACTTTCTGGGTAGAATGCTATGGTATTTGTATTTTTTGATGTATACGAAAAGAGTTCTGGCTCCTAACTGTTGTCAAATAATTGTAAAAAAATTTTATCGGCATCTTAACTATGCAAGTGTGATCTGCTGATGGATAGGTGTTAGTTCTAGGTACTTTCTGGGTAGAATGCTATGGTATTTGTATTGTTTGATGTATACGAAATGAGTTCTGGCTCCTAACTGTTGTCAAATAATTGTACAAAAATTTTATCGCCATCTTAACTATGCAAGTGTGATCTGCTGATGGATAGGCGGTAGTTCTAGGTACTTTTTGGGTAGAATGCTATGGTATTTGTATTATTTGATGTGTTCGAAAAGAGTTCTGGCTCCTAGCTGTTGTCAAATAATTGTAAAAAAATTTTATCGGCAACTTAACTATACAACTGTGATCTGCTGATGGATAGGCGTTAGTTCTAGGTACTTTCTGGGTAGAATGCTATGGTATTTGTATTGTTTGATGTATACGAAAAAAGTTCTGGCTCCTAACTGTTGTTAAATAATTGTAAAAAATTTTTATCGGCATCTTAACTATGCAAGTGTGATCTGCTGATGGATAAGCGTTAGTTCTTGGTACTTTTTGGGTAGAATGCTATGGTATTTGTATTATTTGATGTGTTCGAAAAGAGTTCTGGCTCCTAGCTGTTGTCACATAATTGTAAAAAAATTTTATCGGCATCTTAACTACACAAGTGTGATCTGCTGATGGATAGGCGTTAGTTCTAGGTACTTTCTGGGTAGAATGCTATGGTATTTGTATTGTCTGATGTATACGAAAAGAGTTCTGGCTCCAAGCTGTTGTCAAATAATTGTGAAAAAAATTTATCGGCATCTTAACTATGCAAGTGTGATCTGCTGATGGATGGGCGTTAGTTCTAGGTACTTTCTGGGTAGATTGCTATGGTATTTCTATTGTTTGATGTGTTCGAAAAGAGTTCTGGCGCCTAGCTGTTGTCAAATAATTGTAAAAAAATTTTATCGGCATCTTAACTAGACAAGTGTGATCTGCTGATGGATAGGCGTTAGTTCTAGGTACTTTCTGGGTAGAATGCTATGGTATTTGTATTGTTTGATGTATACAAAAAGAGTTCTGGCTCCTAGCTGTTGTCAAATAATTGTAAAAAAAATTTATCGGCATCTTAACTATGCAAGTGTGATCTGCTGATGGATAGGCGTTAGTTCTAGGTACTTTCTGGGTAGAATGCTATGGTATTTGTATTGTTTGATGTATACGAAAAGAGTTCTGGCTCCTAACTGTTGTCAAATAATTGTAAAAAAATTTTATCGGCATCTTAACTATGCAAGTGTGATCTGCTGATGGATAAGCGTTAGTTCTTGGTACTTTTTGGGTAGAATGCTATGGTATTTGTATTATTTGATGTGTTCGAAAAGAGTTCTGGCTCCTAGCTATTGTCACATAATTGTAAAAAATTTTTATCGGCATCTTAACTACACAAGTGTGATCTGCTGATGGATAGGCGTTAGTTCTAGGTACTTTCTGGATAGAATGCTATGGTATTTGTATTGTTTGATGTATACGAAAAGAGTTCTGGCTCCTAGCTGTTGTCAAATAATTGTAAAAAAAATTTATCGGCATCTTAACTATGCAAGTGTGATCTGCTGATGGATAGGCGTTAGTTCTAGGTACTTTCTGGGTAGAATGCTATGGTATTTGTATTGTTTGATGTATACGAAAAGAGTTCTGGCTCCTAGCTGTTGTCAAATAAATGTAAACAAAATTTATCGGCATCTTAACTATGCAAGTGTGATCTGCTGATGGATAGGCGTTAGTTCTAGGTACTTTCTGGGTAGAATGCTATGGTATTTGTATTGTTTGATGTATACGAAAAGAGTTCTGGCTCCTAACTGTTGTCAAATAATTGTAAAAAAATGTTATCGGCATCTTAACTATGCAAGTGTGATCTGCTGATGGATAGGCGTTAGTTCTAGGTACTTTTTGGGTAGAATGCTATGGTATTTGTATTATTTGATGTGTTCGAGAAGAGTTCTGGCTCCTAGCTGTTGTCAAATAATTGTAAAAAAAATTTATCGGCATCTTAACTATACAACTGTGATCTGCTGATGGATAGGCGTTAGTTCTAGGTACTTTTTGGGTAGAATGCTATGGTATTTGTATTATTTGATGTGTTCGAAAAGAGTTCTGGCTCCTAGCTGTTGTCAAATAATTGTAAAAAAAATTTATCGGCATCTTAACTATACAAGTATGATCTGCTGATGGATAGGAGTTAGTTCTAGGTACATTCTGGGTAGAATGCTATGGTATTTGTATTGTTTGATGTATACGAAAAGAGTTCTGGCTCCTAGCTGTTGTCAAATAATTGTAAACAAAATTTATCGGCATCTTAACTATGCAAGTGTGATCTGCTGATGGATAGGCGTTAGTTCTCGGTACTTTCTGGGTAGAATGCTATGGTATTTGTATTGTTTGATGTATACGAAAAGAGTTCTGGCTCCTAACTGTTGTCAAATAATTGTAAAAAAATGTTATCGGCATCTTAAGTATGCAAGTGTGATCTGCTGATGGATAAGCGTTAGTTTTAGGTACTTTTTGGGTAGAATGCTATTGTATTTGTATTATTTGATGTGTTCGAAAAGAGTTCTGGCGCCTAGCTGTTGTCAAATAAATGTAAAAAAAATGTATCGGCATCTTAACTAGACAAGTGTGATCTGCTGATGGATAGGCGTTAGTTCTAGGTACTTTCTGGGTAGAATGCTATGGTATTTGTATTGTTTGATGTATACGAAAAGAGTTCTGGCTCCTAGTTGTTGTCAAATAATTGTAAAAAAAATTTATCGGCATCTTAACTATGCAAGTGTGATCTGCTGATGGATAGGCGTTAGTTCTAGGTACTTTCTGGGTAGAATGCTATGGTATTTGTATTTTTTGATGTATACGAAAAGAGTTCTGGCTCCTAACTGTTGTCAAATAATTGTAAAAAAATTTTATCGGCATCTTAACTATGCAAGTGTGATCTGCTGATGGATAGGTGTTAGTTCTAGGTACTTTCTGGGTAGAATGCTATGGTATTTGTATTGTTTGATGTATACGAAATGAGTTCTGGCTCCTAACTGTTGTCAAATAATTGTACAAAAATTTTATCGCCATCTTAACTATGCAAGTGTGATCTGCTGATGGATAGGCGGTAGTTCTAGGTACTTTTTGGGTAGAATGCTATGGTATTTGTATTATTTGATGTGTTCGAAAAGAGTTCTGGCTCCTAGCTGTTGTCAAATAATTGTAAAAAAATTTTATCGGCAACTTAACTATACAACTGTGATCTGCTGATGGATAGGCGTTAGTTCTAGGTACTTTCTGGGTAGAATGCTATGGTATTTGTATTGTTTGATGTATACGAAAAAAGTTCTGGCTCCTAACTGTTGTTAAATAATTGTAAAAAATTTTTATCGGCATCTTAACTATGCAAGTGTGATCTGCTGATGGATAAGCGTTAGTTCTTGGTACTTTTTGGGTAGAATGCTATGGTATTTGTATTATTTGATGTGTTCGAAAAGAGTTCTGGCTCCTAGCTGTTGTCACATAATTGTAAAAAAATTTTATCGGCATCTTAACTACACAAGTGTGATCTGCTGATGGATAGGCGTTAGTTCTAGGTACTTTCTGGGTAGAATGCTATGGTATTTGTATTGTCTGATGTACACGAAAAGAGTTCTGGCTCCAAGCTGTTGTCAAATAATTGTGAAAAAAATTTATCGGCATCTTAACTATGCAAGTGTGATCTGCTGATGGATAGGCGTTAGTTCTAGGTACTTTCTGGGTAGAATGCTATGGTATTTCTATTGTTTGATGTGTTCGAAAAGAGTTCTGGCGCCTAGCTGTTGTCAAATAATTGCAAAAAAATTTTATCGGCATCTTAACTAGACAAGTGTGATCTGCTGATGGATAGGCGTTAGTACTAGGTACTTTCTGGGTAGAATGCTATGGTATTTGTATTGTTTGATGTATACAAAAAGAGTTCTGGCTCCTAGCTGTTGTCAAATAATTGTAAAAAAAATTTATCGGCATCTTAACTTTGCAAGTGTGATCTGCTGATGGATAGGCGTTAGTTCTAGGTACTTTCTGGGTAGAATGCTATGGTATTTGTATTTTTTGATGTATACGAAAAGAGTTCTGGCTCCTAACTGATGTCAAATAATTGTAAAAAAATTTTATCGGCATCTTAACTATGCAAGTGTGATCTGCTGATGGATAGGCGTTAGTTCTAGGTACTTTCTGGGTAGAATGCTATGGTATTTGTATTATTTGATGTGTTCGAAAAGAGTTCTGGCTCCTAGCTGTTGTCAAATAATTGTTAAAAAATGTTATCGGCATCTTAACTATACAAGTGTGATCTGCTGATGGATAGGCGTTAGTTCTAGGTACTTTCTGGGTAGAATGCTATGGTATTTGTATTGTTTGATGTATCCGAAAAGAGTTCTGGCTCCTAGCTGTTGTCAAATAATTGTAAAAAAAATTTATCGGCATCTTAACTATGCAAGTGTGATCTGCTGATGGATAGGCGTTAGTTCTAGGTACTTTCTGGGTAGAATGCTATGGTATTTGTATTGTTTGATGTATACGAAAAGAGTTCTGGCTCCTAGCTGTTGTCAAATAATTGTAAACACAATTTATCGGCATCTTAACTATGCAAGTGTGATCTGCTGATGGATAGGCGTTAGTTCTCGGTACTTTCTGGGTAGAATGCTATGGTATTTGTATTGTTTGATGTATACGAAAAGAGTTCTGGCTCCTAACTGTTGTCAAATAATTGTAAAAAAATTGTATCGGCATCTTAACTATGCAAGTGTGATCTGCTGATGGATAAGCGTTAGTTCTTGGTACTTTTTGGGTAGAATGCTATGGTATTTGTATTATTTGATGTGTTCGAAAAGAGTTCTGGCTCCTAGCTATTGTCACATAATTGTAAAAAATTTTTATCGGCATCTTAACTACACAAGTGTGATCTGCTGATGGATAGGCGTTAGTTCTAGGTACTTTCTGGATAGAATGCTATGGTATTTGTATTGTTTGATGTATACGAAAAGAGTTCTGGCTCCTAGCTGTTGTCAAATAATTGTAAAAAAAATTTATCGGCATCTTAACTATGCAAGTGTGATCTGCTGATGGATAGGCGTTAGTTCTAGGTACTTTCTGGGTAGAATGCTATGGTATTTGTATTGTTTGATGTATACGAAAAGAGTTCTGGCTCCTAGCTGTTGTCAAATGAATGTAAACAAAATTTATCGGCATCTTAACTATGCAAGTGTGATCTGCTGATGGATAGGCGTTAGTTCTAGGTACTTTCTGGGTAGAATGCTATGGTATTTGTATTGTTTGATGTATACGAAAAGAGTTCTGGCTCCTAACTGTTGTCAAATAATTGTAAAAAAATGTTATCGGCATCTTAACTATGCAAGTGTGATCTGCTGATGGATAGGCGTTAGTTCTAGGTACTTTTTGGGTAGAATGCTATGGTATTTGTATTATTTGATGTGTTCGAGAAGAGTTCTGGCTCCTAGCTGTTGTCAAATAATTGTAAAAAAAATTTATCGGCATCTTAACTATACAACTGTGATCTGCTGATGGATAGGCGTTAGTTCTAGGTACTTTTTGGGTAGAATGCTATGGTATTTGTATTATTTGATGTGTTCGAAAAGAGTTCTGGCTCCTAGCTGTTGTCAAATAATTGTAAAAAAAATTTATCGGCATCTTAACTATACAAGTATGATCTGCTGATGGATAGGAGTTAGTTCTAGGTACATTCTGGGTAGAATGCTATGGTATTTGTATTGTTTGATGTATACGAAAAGAGTTCTGGCTCCTAGCTGTTGTCAAATAATTGTAAACAAAATTTATCGGCATCTTAACTATGCAAGTGTGATCTGCTGATGGATAGGCGTTAGTTCTCGGTACTTTCTGGGTAGAATGCTATGGTATTTGTATTGTTTGATGTATACGAAAAGAGTTCTGGCTCCTAACTGTTGTCAAATAATTGTAAAAAAATGTTATCGGCATCTTAACTATGCAAGTGTGATCTGCTGATGGATAAGCGTTAGTTTTAGGTACTTTTTGGGTAGAATGCTATTGTATTTGTATTATTTGATGTGTTCGAAAAGAGTTCTGGCGCCTAGCTGTTGTCAAATAAATGTAAAAAAAATGTATCGGCATCTTAACTAGACAAGTGTGATCTGCTGATGGATAGGCGTTAGTTCTAGGTACTTTCTGGGTAGAATGCTATGGTATTTGTATTGTTTGATGTATACGAAAAGAGTTCTGGCTCCTAGTTGTTGTCAAATAATTGTAAAAAAAATTTATCGGCATCTTAACTATGCAAGTGTGATCTGCTGATGGATAGGCGTTAGTTCTAGGTACTTTCTGGGTAGAATGCTATGGTATTTGTATTTTTTGATGTATACGAAAAGAGTTCTGGCTCCTAACTGTTGTCAAATAATTGTAAAAAAATTTTATCGGCATCTTAACTATGCAAGTGTGATCTGCTGATGGATAGGTGTTAGTTCTAGGTACTTTCTGGGTAGAATGCTATGGTATTTGTATTGTTTGATGTATACGAAATGAGTTCTGGCTCCTAACTGTTGTCAAATAATTGTACAAAAATTTTATCGCCATCTTAACTATGCAAGTGTGATCTGCTGATGGATAGGCGGTAGTTCTAGGTACTTTTTGGGTAGAATGCTATGGTATTTGTATTATTTGATGTGTTCGAAAAGAGTTCTGGCTCCTAGCTGTTGTCAAATAATTGTAAAAAAATTTTATCGGCAACTTAACTATACAACTGTGATCTGCTGATGGATAGGCGTTAGTTCTAGGTACTTTCTGGGTAGAATGCTATGGTATTTGTATTGTTTGATGTATACGAAAAAAGTTCTGGCTCCTAACTGTTGTTAAATAATTGTAAAAAATTTTTATCGGCATCTTAACTATGCAAGTGTGATCTGCTGATGGATAAGCGTTAGTTCTTGGTACTTTTTGGGTAGAATGCTATGGTATTTGTATTATTTGATGTGTTCGAAAAGAGTTCTGGCTCCTAGCTGTTGTCACATAATTGTAAAAAAATTTTATCGGCATCTTAACTACACAAGTGTGATCTGCTGATGGATAGGCGTTAGTTCTAGGTACTTTCTGGGTAGAATGCTATGGTATTTGTATTGTCTGATGAACACGAAAAGAGTTCTGGCTCCAAGCTGTTGTCAAATAATTGTGAAAAAAATTTATCGGCATCTTAACTATGCAAGTGTGATCTGCTGATGGATAGGCGTTAGTTCTAGGTACTTTCTGGGTAGAATGCTATGGTATTTCTATTGTTTGATGTGTTCGAAAAGAGTTCTGGCGCCTAGCTGTTGTCAAATAATTGTAAAAAAATTTTATCGGCATCTTGAATAGACAAGTGTGATCTGCTGATGGATAGGCGTTAGTACTAGGTACTTTCTGGGTAGAATGCTATGGTATTTGTATTGTTTGATGTATACAAAAAGAGTTCTGGCTCCTAGCTGTTGTCAAATAATTGTAAAAAAAATTTATCGGCATCTTAACTATGCAAGTGTGATCTGCTGATGGATAGGCGTTAGTTCTAGGTACTTTCTGGGTAGAATGCTATGGTATTTGTATTTTTTGATGTATACGAAAAGAGTTCTGGCTCCTAACTGATGTCAAATAATTGTAAAAAAATTTTATCGGCATCTTAACTATGCAAGTGTGATCTGCTGATGGATAGGCGTTAGTTCTAGGTACTTTCTGGGTAGAATGCTATGGTATTTGTATTATTTGATGTGTTCGAAAAGAGTTCTGGCTCCTAGCTGTTGTCAAATAATTGTTAAAAAATGTTATCGGCATCTTAACTATACAAGTGTGATCTGCTGATGGATAGGCGTTAGTTCTAGGTACTTTCTGGGTAGAATGCTATGGTATTTGTATTGTTTGATGTATACGAAAAGAGTTCTGGCTCCTAGCTGTTGTCAAATAATTGTAAAAAAAATTTATCGGCATCTTAACTATGCAAGTGTGATCTGCTGATGGATGGGCGTTAGTTCTAGGTACTTTCTGGGTAGATTGCTATGGTATTTCTATTGTTTGATGTGTTCGAAAAGAGTTCTGGCGCCTAGCTGTTGTCAAATAATTGTAAAAAAATTTTATCGGCATCTTAACTAGACAAGTGTGATCTGCTGATGGATAGGCGTTAGTTCTAGGTACTTTCTGGGTAGAATGCTATGGTATTTGTATTGTTTGATGTATACAAAAAGAGTTCTGGCTCCTAGCTGTTGTCAAATAATTGTAAAAAAAATTTATCGGCATCTTAACTATGCAAGTGTGATCTGCTGATGGATAGGCGTTAGTTCTAGGTACTTTCTGGGTAGAATGCTATGGTATTTGTATTGTTTGATGTATACGAAAAGAGTTCTGGCTCCTAACTGTTGTCAAATAATTGTAAAAAAATTTTATCGGCATCTTAACTATGCAAGTGTGATCTGCTGATGGATAAGCGTTAGTTCTTGGTACTTTTTGGGTAGAATGCTATGGTATTTGTATTATTTGATGTGTTCGAAAAGAGTTCTGGCTCCTAGCTATTGTCACATAATTGTAAAAAATTTTTATCGGCATCTTAACTACACAAGTGTGATCTGCTGATGGATAGGCGTTAGTTCTAGGTACTTTCTGGATAGAATGCTATGGTATTTGTATTGTTTGATGTATACGAAAAGAGTTCTGGCTCCTAGCTGTTGTCAAATAATTGTAAAAAAAATTTATCGGCATCTTAACTATGCAAGTGTGATCTGCTGATGGATAGGCGTTAGTTCTAGGTACTTTCTGGGTAGAATGCTATGGTATTTGTATTGTTTGATGTATACGAAAAGAGTTCTGGCTCCTAGCTGTTGTCAAATAAATGTAAACAAAATTTATCGGCATCTTAACTATGCAAGTGTGATCTGCTGATGGATAGGCGTTAGTTCTAGGTACTTTCTGGGTAGAATGCTATGGTATTTGTATTGTTTGATGTATACGAAAAGAGTTCTGGCTCCTAACTGTTGTCAAATAATTGTAAAAAAATGTTATCGGCATCTTAACTATGCAAGTGTGATCTGCTGATGGATAGGCGTTAGTTCTAGGTACTTTTTGGGTAGAATGCTATGGTATTTGTATTATTTGATGTGTTCGAGAAGAGTTCTGGCTCCTAGCTGTTGTCAAATAATTGTAAAAAAATCTTATCGGCATCTTAACTATACAACTGTGATCTGCTGATGGATAGGCGTTAGTTCTAGGTACTTTTTGGGTAGAATGCTATGGTATTTGTATTATTTGATGTGTTCGAAAAGAGTTCTGGCTCCTAGCTGTTGTCAAATAATTGTAAAAAAAATTTATCGGCATCTTAACTATACAAGTATGATCTGCTGATGGATAGGAGTTAGTTCTAGGTACATTCTGGGTAGAATGCTATGGTATTTGTATTGTTTGATGTATACGAAAAGAGTTCTGGCTCCTAGCTGTTGTCAAATAATTGTAAACAAAATTTATCGGCATCTTAACTATGCAAGTGTGATCTGCTGATGGATAGGCGTTAGTTCTCGGTACTTTCTGGGTAGAATGCTATGGTATTTGTATTGTTTGATGTATACGAAAAGAGTTCTGGCTCCTAACTGTTGTCAAATAATTGTAAAAAAATGTTATCGGCATCTTAACTATGCAAGTGTGATCTGCTGATGGATAAGCGTTAGTTTTAGGTACTTTTTGGGTAGAATGCTATTGTATTTGTATTATTTGATGTGTTCGAAAAGAGTTCTGGCGCCTAGCTGTTGTCAAATAAATGTAAAAAAAATGTATCGGCATCTTAACTAGACAAGTGTGATCTGCTGATGGATAGGCGTTAGTTCTAGGTACTTTCTGGGTAGAATGCTATGGTATTTGTATTGTTTGATGTATACGAAAAGAGTTCTGGCTCCTAGTTGTTGTCAAATAATTGTAAAAAAAATTTATCGGCATCTTAACTATGCAAGTGTGATCTGCTGATGGATAGGCGTTAGTTCTAGGTACTTTCTGGGTAGAATGCTATGGTATTTGTATTTTTTGATGTATACGAAAAGAGTTCTGGCTCCTAACTGTTGTCAAATAATTGTAAAAAAATTTTATCGGCATCTTAACTATGCAAGTGTGATCTGCTGATGGATAGGTGTTAGTTCTAGGTACTTTCTGGGTAGAATGCTATGGTATTTGTATTGTTTGATGTATACGAAATGAGTTCTGGCTCCTAACTGTTGTCAAATAATTGTACAAAAATTTTATCGCCATCTTAACTATGCAAGTGTGATCTGCTGATGGATAGGCGGTAGTTCTAGGTACTTTTTGGGTAGAATGCTATGGTATTTGTATTATTTGATGTGTTCGAAAAGAGTTCTGGCTCCTAGCTGTTGTCAAATAATTGTAAAAAAATTTTATCGGCAACTTAACTATACAACTGTGATCTGCTGATGGATAGGCGTTAGTTCTAGGTACTTTCTGGGTAGAATGCTATGGTATTTGTATTGTTTGATGTATACGAAAAAAGTTCTGGCTCCTAACTGTTGTTAAATAATTGTAAAAAATTTTTATCGGCATCTTAACTATGCAAGTGTGATCTGCTGATGGATAAGCGTTAGTTCTTGGTACTTTTTGGGTAGAATGCTATGGTATTTGTATTATTTGATGTGTTCGAAAAGAGTTCTGGCTCCTAGCTGTTGTCACATAATTGTAAAAAAATTTTATCGGCATCTTAACTACACAAGTGTGATCTGCTGATGGATAGGCGTTAGTTCTAGGTACTTTCTGGGTAGAATGCTATGGTATTTGTATTGTCTGATGTACACGAAAAGAGTTCTGGCTCGAAGCTGTTGTCAAATAATTGTGAAAAAAATTTATCGGCATCTTAACTATGCAAGTGTGATCTGCTGATGGATAGGCGTTAGTTCTAGGTACTTTCTGGGTAGAATGCTATGGTATTTCTATTGTTTGATGTGTTCGAAAAGAGTTCTGGCGCCTAGCTGTTGTCAAATAATTGTAAAAAAATTTTATCGGCATCTTAACTAGACAAGTGTGATCTGCTGATGGATAGGCGTTAGTACTAGGTACTTTCTGGGTAGAATGCTATGGTATTTGTATTGTTTGATGTATACAAAAAGAGTTCTGGCTCCTAGCTGTTGTCAAATAATTGTAAAAAAAATTTATCGGCATCTTAACTATGCAAGTGTGATCTGCTGATGGATAGGCGTTAGTTCTAGGTACTTTCTGGGTAGAATGCTATGGTATTTGTATTTTTTGATGTATACGAAAAGAGTTCTGGCTCCTAACTGATGTCAAATAATTGTAAAAAAATTTTATCGGCATCTTAACTATGCAAGTGTGATCTGCTGATGGATAGGCGTTAGTTCTAGGTACTTTCTGGGTAGAATGCTATGGTATTTGTATTATTTGATGTGTTCGAAAAGAGTTCTGGCTCCTAGCTGTTGTCAAATAATTGTTAAAAAATGTTATCGGCATCTTAACTATACAAGTGTGATCTGCTGATGGATAGGCGTTAGTTCTAGGTACTTTCTGGGTAGAATGCTATGGTATTTGTATTGTTTGATGTATACGAAAAGAGTTCTGGCTCCTAGCTGTTGTCAAATAATTGTAAAAAAAATTTATCGGCATCTTAACTATGCAAGTGTGATCTGCTGATGGATAGGCGTTAGTTCTAGGTACTTTCTGGGTAGAATGCTATGGTATTTGTATTGTTTGATGTATACGAAAAGAGTTCTGGCTCCTAGCTGTTGTCAAATAATTGTAAAAAAAATTTATCGGCATCTTAACTATACAAGTATGATCTGCTGATGGATAGGCGTTAGTTCTAGGTACATTCTGGGTAGAATGCTATGGTATTTGTATTGTTTGATGTATACGAAAAGAGTTCTGGCTCCTAGCTGTTGTCAAATAATTGTAAACACAATTTATCGGCATCTTAACTATGCAAGTGTGATCTGCTGATGGATAGGCGTTAGTTCTCGGTACTTTCTGGGTAGAATGCTATGGTATTTGTATTGTTTGATGTATACGAAAAGAGTTCTGGCTCCTAACTGTTGTCAAATAATTGTAAAAAAATTTTATCGGCATCTTAACTATGCAAGTGTGATCTGCTGATGGATAAGCGTTAGTTCTTGGTACTTTTTGGGTAGAATGCTATGGTATTTGTATTATTTGATGTGTTCGAAAAGAGTTCTGGCTCCTAGCTATTGTCACATAATTGTAAAAAAATTTTATCGGCATCTTAACTACACAAGTGTGATCTGCTGATGGATAGGCGTTAGTTCTAGGTACTTTCTGGATAGAATGCTATGGTATTTGTATTGTTTGATGTATACGAAAAGAGTTCTGGCTCCTAGCTGTTGTCAAATAATTGTAAAAAAAATTTATCGGCATCTTAACTATGCAAGTGTGATCTGCTGATGGATAGGCGTTAGTTCTAGGTACTTTCTGGGTAGAATGCTATGGTATTTGTATTGTTTGATGTATACGAAAAGAGTTCTGGCTCCTAGCTGTTGTCAAATGAATGTAAACAAAATTTATCGGCATCTTAACTATGCAAGTGTGATCTGCTGATGGATAGGCGTTAGTTCTAGGTACTTTCTGGGTAGAATGCTATGGTATTTGTATTGTTTGATGTATACGAAAAGAGTTCTGGCTCCTAACTGTTGTCAAATAATTGTAAAAAAATGTTATCGGCATCTTAACTATGCAAGTGTGATCTGCTGATGGATAGGCGTTAGTTCTAGGTACTTTTTGGGTAGAATGCTATGGTATTTGTATTATTTGATGTGTTCGAGAAGAGTTCTGGCTCCTAGCTGTTGTCAAATAATTGTAAAAAAAATTTATCGGCATCTTAACTATACAACTGTGATCTGCTGATGGATAGGCGTTAGTTCTAGGTACTTTTTGGGTAGAATGCTATGGTATTTGTATTATTTGATGTGTTCGAAAAGAGTTCTGGCTCCTAGCTGTTGTCAAATAATTGTAAAAAAAATTTATCGGCATCTTAACTATACAAGTATGATCTGCTGATGGATAGGAGTTAGTTCTAGGTACATTCTGGGTAGAATGCTATGGTATTTGTATTGTTTGATGTATACGAAAAGAGTTCTGGCTCCTAGCTGTTGTCAAATAATTGTAAACAAAATTTATCGGCATCTTAACTATGCAAGTGTGATCTGCTGATGGATAGGCGTTAGTTCTCGGTACTTTCTGGGTAGAATGCTATGGTATTTGTATTGTTTGATGTATACGAAAAGAGTTCTGGCTCCTAACTGTTGTCAAATAATTGTAAAAAAATGTTATCGGCATCTTAACTATGCAAGTGTGATCTGCTGATGGATAAGCGTTAGTTTTAGGTACTTTTTGGGTAGAATGCTATTGTATTTGTATAATTTGATGTGTTCGAAAAGAGTTCTGGCGCCTAGCTGTTGTCAAATAAATGTAAAAAAAATGTATCGGCATCTCAACTAGACAAGTGTGATCTGCTGATGGATAGGCGTTAGTTCTAGGTACTTTCTGGGTAGAATGCTATGGTATTTGTATTGTTTGATGTATACGAAAAGAGTTCTGGCTCCTAGTTGTTGTCAAATAATTGTAAAAAAAATTTATCGGCATCTTAACTATGCAAGTGTGATCTGCTGATGGATAGGCGTTAGTTCTAGGTACTTTCTGGGTAGAATGCTATGGTATTTGTATTTTTTGATGTATACGAAAAGAGTTCTGGCTCCTAACTGTTGTCAAATAATTGTAAAAAAATTTTATCGGCATCTTAACTATGCAAGTGTGATCTGCTGATGGATAGGTGTTAGTTCTAGGTACTTTCTGGGTAGAATGCTATGGTATTTGTATTGTTTGATGTATACGAAATGAGTTCTGGCTCCTAACTGTTGTCAAATAATTGTACAAAAATTTTATCGCCATCTTAACTATGCAAGTGTGATCTGCTGATGGATAGGCGGTAGTTCTAGGTACTTTTTGGGTAGAATGCTATGGTATTTGTATTATTTGATGTGTTCGAAAAGAGTTCTGGCTCCTAGCTGTTGTCAAATAATTGTAAAAAAATTTTATCGGCAACTTAACTATACAACTGTGATCTGCTGATGGATAGGCGTTAGTTCTAGGTACTTTCTGGGTAGAATGCTATGGTATTTGTATTGTTTGATGTATACGAAAAAAGTTCTGGCTCCTAACTGTTGTTAAATAATTGTAAAAAATTTTTATCGGCATCTTAACTATGCAAGTGTGATCTGCTGATGGATAAGCGTTAGTTCTTGGTACTTTTTGGGTAGAATGCTATGGTATTTGTATTATTTGATGTGTTCGAAAAGAGTTCTGGCTCCTAGCTGTTGTCACATAATTGTAAAAAAATTTTATCGGCATCTTAACTACACAAGTGTGATCTGCTGATGGATAGGCGTTAGTTCTAGGTACTTTCTGGGTAGAATGCTATGGTATTTGTATTGTCTGATGTACACGAAAAGAGTTCTGGCTCCAAGCTGTTGTCAAATAATTGTGAAAAAAATTTATCGGCATCTTAACTATGCAAGTGTGATCTGCTGATGGATAGGCGTTAGTTCTAGGTACTTTCTGGGTAGAATGCTATGGTATTTCTATTGTTTGATGTGTTCGAAAAGAGTTCTGGCGCCTAGCTGTTGTCAAATAATTGTAAAAAAATTTTATCGGCATCTTGAATAGACAAGTGTGATCTGCTGATGGATAGGCGTTAGTACTAGGTACTTTCTGGGTAGAATGCTATGGTATTTGTATTGTTTGATGTATACAAAAAGAGTTCTGGCTCCTAGCTGTTGTCAAATAATTGTAAAAAAAATTTATCGGCATCTTAACTATGCAAGTGTGATCTGCTGATGGATAGGCGTTAGTTCTAGGTACTTTCTGGGTAGAATGCTATGGTATTTGTATTTTTTGATGTATACGAAAAGAGTTCTGGCTCCTAACTGATGTCAAATAATTGTAAAAAAATTTTATCGGCATCTTAACTATGCAAGTGTGATCTGCTGATGGATAGGCGTTAGTTCTAGGTACTTTCTGGGTAGAATGCTATGGTATTTGTATTATTTGATGTGTTCGAAAAGAGTTCTGGCTCCTAGCTGTTGTCAAATAATTGTTAAAAAATGTTATCGGCATCTTAACTATACAAGTGTGATCTGCTGATGGATAGGCGTTAGTTCTAGGTACTTTCTGGGTAGAATGCTATGGTATTTGTATTGTTTGATGTATACGAAAAGAGTTCTGGCTCCTAGCTGTTGTCAAATAATTGTAAAAAAAATTTATCGGCATCTTAACTATGCAAGTGTGATCTGCTGATGGATAGGCGTTAGTTCTAGGTACTTTCTGGGTAGAATGCTATGGTATTTGTATTGTTTGATGTATACGAAAAGAGTTCTGGCTCCTAGCTGTTGTCAAATAATTGTAAAAAAAATTTATCGGCATCTTAACTATACAAGTATGATCTGCTGATGGATAGGCGTTAGTTCTAGGTACATTCTGGGTAGAATGCTATGGTATTTGTATTGTTTGATGTATACGAAAAGAGTTCTGGCTCCTAGCTGTTGTCAAATAATTGTAAACACAATTTATCGGCATCTTAACTATGCAAGTGTGATCTGCTGATGGATAGGCGTTAGTTCTCGGTACTTTCTGGGTAGAATGCTATGGTATTTGTATTGTTTGATGTATACGAAAAGAGTTCTGGCTCCTAACTGTTGTCAAATAATTGTAAAAAAATGTTATCGGCATCTTAACTATGCAAGTGTGATCTGCTGATGGATAAGCGTTAGTTTTACGTACTTTTTGGGTAGAATGCTATGGTATTTGTATTATTTGATGTGTTCGAAAAGAGTTCTGGCGCCTAGCTGTTGTCAAATAAATGTAAAAAAAATGTATCGGCATCTTAACTAGACAAGTGTGATCTGCTGATGGATAGGCGTTAGTTCTAGGTACTTTCTGGGTAGAATGCTATGGTATTTGTATTGTTTGATGTATACGAAAAGAGTTCTGGCTCCTAGTTGTTGTCAAATAATTGTAAAAAAGATTTATCGGCATCTTATCTATGCAAGTGTGATCTGCTGATGGATAGGCGTTAGTTCTAGGTACTTTCTGGGTAGAATGCTATGGTATTTGTATTTTTTGATGTATACGAAAAGAGTTCTGGCTCCTAACTGTTGTCAAATAATTGTAAAAAAATTTTATCGGCATCTTAACTATGCAAGTGTGATCTGCTCATGGATAGGTGTTAGTTCTAGGTACTTTCTGGGTAGAATGCTATGGTATTTGTATTGTTTGATGTATACGAAATGAGTTCTGGCTCCTAACTGTTGTCAAATAATTGTACAAAAATTTTATCGCCATCTTAACTATGCAAGTGTGATCTGCTGATGGATAGGCGTTAGTTCTAGGTACTTTTTGGGTAGAATGCTATGGTATTTGTATTATTTGATGTGTTCGAAAAGAGTTCTGGCTCCTAGCTGTTGTCAAATAATTGGAAAAAAAATTTATCGGCATCTTAACTATACAAGTGTGATCTGCTGATGGATAGGCGTTAGTTCTAGGTACTTTCTGGGTAGAATGCTATGGTATTTGTATTGTTTGATGTATACGAAAAGAGTTCTGGCTCCTAGCTGTTGTCAAATAATTGTAAACAAAATTTATCGGCATCTTAACTATGCAAGTGTGATCTGCTGATGGATAGGCGTTAGTTCTAGGTACTTTCTGGGTAGAATGCTATGGTATTTGTATTATTTGATGTGTTCGAAAAGAGTTCTGGCGCCTAGCTGTTGTCAAATAATTGTAAAAAAAATTTATCGGCATCTTAACTAGACAAGTGTGATCTGCTGATGGATAGGCGTTAGTTCTAGGTACTTTCTGGGTAGAATGCTATGGTATTTGTATTGTTTGATGTATACAAAAAGAGTTCTGGCTCCTAGCTGTTGTCAAATAATTGTAAAAAAAATTTATCGGCATCTTAACTATGCAAGTGTGCTCTGCTGATGGATAGGCGTTAGTTCTAGGTACTTTCTGGGTAGAATGCTATGGTATTTGTATTTTTTGATGTATACGAAAAGAGTTCTGGCTCCTAACTGATGTCAAATAATTGTAAAAAAATTTTATCGGCATCTTAACTATGCAAGTGTGATCTGCTGATGGATAGGCGTTAGTTCTAGGTACTTTTTGGGTAGAATGCTATGGTATTTGTATTATTTGATGTGTTCGAAAAGAGTTCTGGCCCCTAGCTGTTGTCAAATAATTGTAAAAAATTATTATCGGCATCTTAACTATACAAGTGTGATCTGCTGATGGATAGGCGTTAGTTCTAGGTACTTTCTGGGTAGAATGCTATGGTATTTGTATTGTTTGATGTATACGAAAAGAGTTCTGGCTCCTAACTGTTGTCAAATAATTGTAAATAATTTTATCGGCATCTTAACTATGCAAGTGTGATCTGCTGATGGATAGGCGTTAGTTCTAGGTACTTTTTGGGTAGAATGCTATGGTATTTGTATTATTTGATGTGTTCGAAAAGAGTTCTGGCTCATAGCTGTTGTCAAATAATTGTAAAAAAAATTTTTCGGCATCTTAACTATACAAGTGTGATCTGCTGATGGATAGGCGTTAGTTCTAGGTACTTTCTGGGTAGAATGCTATGGTATTTGTATTATTTGATGTGTTCGACAAGAGTTCTGGCTCCTAGCTGTTGTCAAATAATTGTAAAAAAATGTTATCGACATCTTAACTATACAAGTGTGATCTGCTGATGGATAGGCGTTAGTTCTAGGTACTTTCTGGGTAGAATGCTATGGTATTTGTATTGTTTGATGTATACGAAAAGAGTTCTGGCTCCTAGCTGTTGTCAAATAATTGTAAAAAAAATTTATCGGCATCTTAACTATGCAAGTGTGATCTGCTGATGGATAGGCGTTAGTTCTAGGTACTTTTTGGGTAGAATGCTATGGTATTTGTATTGTTTGATGTATACGAAAAGAGTTCTGGCTCCTAGCTATTGTCAAATAATTGTAAAAAAAATTTATCGGCATCTTAACTATGCAAGTGTGATCTGCTGATGGATAGGCGTTAGTTCTAGGTACTTTCTGGGTAGAATGCTATGGTATTTGTATTGTTTGATGTATACGAAAAGAGTTCTGGCTCCTAACTGTTGTCAAATAATTGTAAAAAAATGTTATCGGCATCTTAACTATGCAAGGGTGATCTGCTGATGGATGGACTTTAGTTTTAGGTACTTTTTGGGTAGAATGCTATGGTATTTGTATTATTTGATGTTGTCGAAAAGAGTTCTGGCTCCTAGCTGTTGTCAAATAATTAAAAAAAAATTTTATCGGCATCTTAACTATACAAGTGTGATCTGCCGATGGATAGGCGTTAGTTCTACGTACTTTCTGGATAGAATGCTATGGTATTTGTATTGTTTGATATATACGAAAAGAGTTCTGGCCCCTAGCTGTTGTCAAATAATTGTAAAAAAAAATTATCGGCATCTTAACTATGCAAGTGTGATCTCCTGATGGATAGGCGTTAGTTCTAGGTACTTTCTGGGTAGAATGCTATGGTATTTGTATTGTTTGATGTATACGAAAAGAGTTCTGGCTCCTAACTGTTGTCAAATAATTGTAAAAAAATTTTATCGGCATCTTAACTGTGCAAGTGTGATCTGCTGATGGATAGGCGTTAGTTCTAGGTACTTTTTGGGTAGAATGCTATGGTATTTGTATTGTTTGATGTATACGAAAAGAGTTCTGCCTCCTAACTGTAGTCAAATAATTGTAAAAAAATGTTATCGGCATCTTAACTATGCAAGTGTGATCTGCTGATGGATAGGCGTTAGTTCTAGGTACTTTTTGGGTAGAATGCTATGGTGTTTGTATTATTTCATGTGTTCGAAAAGAGTTCTGGCTCCTAGCTGTTGTCAAATAATTGTACAAAAATTTTATCGGCATCTTAACTATACAAGTGTGATCTGCTGATGGATAGGCGTTAGTTCTAGGTACTTTCTGGGTAGAATGCTATGGTATTTGTATTGTTTGATGTATACGAAAAGAGTTCTGGCTTCTAGCTGTTGTCAAATAATTGTAAAAAAAATTTATCGGCATCTTAACTATGCAAGTGTGATCTGCTCATGGATAGGCGTTAGTTCTAGGTACTTTCTGGGTAGAATGCTATGGTATTTGTATTGTTTGATGTATACGAAAAGAGTTCTGGCTCCTAACTGTTGTCAAATAATTGTACAAAAATTTTATCGGCATCTTAACTATGCAAGTGTGATCTGCTGATGGATAAGCGTTAGTTCTTGGTACTTTTTGGGTAGAATGCTATGGTATTTGTATTATTTGATGTGTTCGAAAAGAGTTCTGGCTCCTAGCTGTTGTCAAATAATTGTAAAAAAATTTTATCGGCATCTTAACTATACAAGTGTGATCTGCTGATGGATAGGCGTTAGTTCTAGGTACTTTCTGGGTAGAATGCTATGGTATTTGTATTGTTTGATGTATACGAAAAGAGTTCTGGCTCCTAGCTGTTGTCAAATAATTGTAAAAAAAATGTATCGGCATCTTAACTATGCAAGTGTGATCTGCTGATGGATAGGCGTTAGTTCTAGGTACTTTCTGGGTAGAATGCTATGGTATTTGTATTGTTTGATGTATACGAAAAGAGTTCTGGCTCCTAACTGTTGTCAAATAATTGTAAAAAAATTTTATCGGCATCTTAACTATACAAGTGTGATCTGCCGATAGATAGGCGTTAGTTCTAGGTACTTTCTGGGTAGAATGCTATGGTATTTGTATTATTTGATGTGTTCGAAAAGAGTTCTGGCTCCTAGCTGTTGTCAAATAATTGTACAAAAATTTTATCGGCATCTTAACTATACAAGTGTGATCTGCTGATGGATAGGCGTTAGTTCTATGTACTTTCTGGGTAGAATGCTATGGTATTTGTATTGTTTGATGTATACGAAAAGAGTTCTGGCTCCTAGCTGTTGTCAAATAATTGTAAAAAAAATTTATCGGCATCTTAACTATGCAAGTGTGATCTGCTCATGGATAGGCGTTAGTTCTAGGTACTTTCTGGGTAGAATGCTATGGTATTTGTATTGTTTGATGTATACGAAAAGAGTTCTGGCTCCTAACTGTTGTCAAATAATTGTACAAAAATTTTATCGGCATCTTAACTATGCAAGTGTGATCTGCTGATGGATAAGCGTTAGTTCTTGGTACTTTTTGGGTAGAATGCTATGGTATTTGTATTATTTGATGTGTTCGAAAAGAGTTCTGGCTCCTAGCTGTTGTCAAATAATTGTAAAAAAAATTTATCGGCATCTTAACTATGCAAGTGTGATCTGCTCATGGATAGGCGTTAGTTCTAGGTACTTTCTGGGTAGAATGCTATGGTATTTGTATTGTTTGATGTATACGAAAAGAGTTCTGGCTCCTAACTGTTGTCAAATAATTGTACAAAAATTTTATGGGCATCTTAACTATGCAAAAGTGATCTGCTGATGGATAAGCGTTAGTTCTTGGTACTTTTTGGGTAGAATGCTATGGTATTTGTATTATTTGATGTGTTCGAAAAGAGTTCTGGCTCCTAGCTGTTGTCAAATAATTGTAAAAAAATTTTATCGGCATCTTAACTATACAAGTGTGATCTGCTGATGGATAGGCGTTAGTTCTAGGTACTTTCTGGGTAGAATGCTATGGTATTTGTATTGTTTGATGTATACGAAAAGAGTTCTGGCTCCTAGCTGTTGTCAAATAATTGTAAAAAAAATTTATCGGCATCTTAACTATGCAAGTGTGATCTGCTGATGGATAGGCGTTAGTTCTAGGTACTTTCTGGGTAGAATGCTATGGTATTTGTATTGTTTGATGTATACGAAAAGAGTTCTGGCTCCTAACTGTTGTCAAATAATTGTAAAAAAATTTTATCGGCATCTTAACTATACAAGTGTGATCTGCCGATAGATAGGCGTTAGTTCTAGGTACTTTCTGGGTAGAATGCTATGGTATTTGTATTGTTTGATGTATACGAAAAGAGTTCTGGCTCCTAACTGTTGTCAAATAATTGTAAAAAAATTTTATCGGCATCTTAACTATGCAAGTGTGATCTGCTGATGGATAGGCGTTAGTTCTAGGTACTTTTTGGGTAGAATGCTATGGTATTTGTATTACTTGATGTGTTCGAAAAGAGTTCTGGCTCCTAGCTGTTGTCAAATAATTGTAAAAAAAATTTTTCGGCATCTTAACTATACAAGTGTGATCTGCTGATGGATAGGCGTTAGTTCTAGGTACTTTCTGGGTAGAATGCTATGGTATTTGTATTATTTGATGTGTTCGAAAAGAGTTCTGGCTCCTAGCTGTTGTCAAATAATTGTAAAAAAATTTTATCGGCATCTTAACTATACAAGTGTGATCTGCTGATGGATAGGCATTAGTTCTAAGTACTTTCTGGGTAGAATGCTATGGTATTTGTATTGTTTGATGTATACGAAAAGAGTTCTGGCTCCTAGCTGTTGTCAAATAATTGTAAAAAAAATTTATCGGCATCTTAACTATGCAAGTGTGATCTGCTGATGGATAGGCGTTAGTTCTAGGTACTTTCTGGGTAGAATGCTATGGTATTTGTATTCTTGATGTTTACGAAAAGAGTTCTGGCTCCTAGCTGTTGACAAATAATTGTAAAAAAAATTTATCGGCATCTTAACTATGCAAGTGTGATCTGCTGATGGATAGGCGTTAGTTCTAGGTACTTTCTGGGTAGAATGCTATGGTATTTGTATTGTTTGATGTATACGAAAAGAGTTCTGGCTCCTAACTGTTGTCAAATAATTGTAAAAAAATTTTATCGGCATCTTAACTATGCAAAGGTGATCTGCTGATGGATGGGCTTTAGTTTTAGGTACTTTTTGGGTAGAATGCTATGGTATTTGTATTATTTGATGTTGTCGAAAAGAGTTCTGGCTCCTAGCTGTTGTCAAATAATTGTAAAAAAATTTTTTTGGCATCTTAACTATACAAGTGTGATCTGCCGATGGATAGGCGTTAGTTCTAGGTACTTTCTGGGTAGAATGCTATGGTATTTATATTGTTTGATATATACGAAAAGAGTTCTGGCCCCTAGCTGTTGTCAAATAATTGTAAAAAAAATTTATCGGCATCTTAACTATGCAAGTGTGATCTCCTGATGAATAGGCGTTAGTTCTAGGTACTTTCTGGGTAGAATGCTATGGTATTTGTATTATTTGATGTGTTCGAAAAGAGTTCTGGCTCCTAGCTGTTGTCAAATAATTGTCAAAAAATTTTATCGGCATCTTAACTATGCAAGTGTGATCTGCTGATGGATAGGCGTTAGTTCTAGGTACTTTTTGGGTAGAATGCTATGGTATTTGTATTATTTGATGTTGTCGAAAAGAGTTCTGGCTCCTAGCTGTTGTCAAATAATTGTAAAAAAAATTTATCTGCATCTTAACTATACAAGTGTGATCTGCTGATGGATAGGCGTTAGTTCTAGGTACTTTCTGGGTAGAATGCTATGGTATTTGTATTGTTTGATGTATACGAAAAGAGTTCTGGCTCCTAGCTGTTGTCAAATAATTGTAAAAAAAATTTATCGGCATCTCAACTATGCAAGTATGATCTGCTGATGGATAGGCGTTAGTTCTAGGTACTTTCTGGGTAGAATGCTATGGTATTTGTATTATTTGATGTGTTCGAAAAGAGTTCTGGCTCCTAGCTGTTGTCAAATAATTGTCAAAAAATTTTATCGGCATCTTAACTATGCAAGTGTGATCTGCTGATGGATAGGCGTTAGTTCTAGGTACTTTTTGGGTAGAATGCTATGGTATTTGTATTATTTGATGTTGTCGAAAAGAGTTCTGGCTCCTAGCTGTTGTCAAATAATTGTAAAAAAAATTTATCTGCATCTTAACTATACAAGTGTGATCTGCTGATGGATAGGCGTTAGTTCTAGGTACTTTCTGGGTAGAATGCTATGGTATTTGTATTATTTGATGTATACGAAAAGAGTTCTGGCTCCTAACTGTTGTCAAATAATTGTAAAAAAATTTTATCGGCATCTTAACTATGCAAGTGTGATCTGCTGATGGATAAGCGTTAGTTCTAGGTACTTTTTGGGTAGAATGCTATGGTATTTGTATTATTTGATGTGTTCGAAAAGAGTTCTGGCTCCTAGCTGTTGTCAAATAATTGTAAACATATTTTATCGGCATCTTAACTATACAAGTGTGATCTGCTGATGGATAGGCGTTAGTTCTAGGTACTTTCTGGGTAGAATGCTATGGTATTTGTATTATTTGATGTGTTCGAAAAGAGTTCTGGCTCCTAGCTGTTGTCAAATAATTGTAAAAAAATTTTATCGGCATCTTAACTATACAAGTGTGATCTGCTGATGGATAGGCATTAGTTCTAAGTACTTTCTGGGTAGAATGCTATGGTATTTGTATTGTTTGATGTATACGAAAAGAGTTCTGGCTCCTAGCTGTTGTCAAATAATTGTAAAAAAAATTTATCGGCATCTTAACTATGCAAGTGTGATCTGCTGATGGATAGGCGTTAGTTCTAGGTACTTTCTGGGTAGAATGCTATGGTATTTGTATTGTTTGATGTTTACGAAAAGAGTTCTGGCTCCTAGCTGTTGACAAATAATTGTAAAAAAAATTTATCGGCATCTTAACTATGCAAGTGTGATCTGCTGATGGATAGGCGTTAGTTCTAGGTACTTTCTGGGTAGAATGCTATGGTATTTGTATTGTTTGATGTATACGAAAAGAGTTCTGGCTCCTAACTGTTGTCAAATAATTGTAAAAAAATTTTATCGGCATCTTAACTATGCAAAGGTGATCTGCTGATGGATGGGCTTTAGTTTTAGGTACTTTTTGGGTAGAATGCTATGGTATTTGTATTATTTGATGTTGTCGAAAAGAGTTCTGGCTCCTAGCTGTTGTCAAATAATTGTAAAAAAATTTTATCGGCATCTTAACTATACAAGTGTGATCTGCCGATGGATAGGCGTTAGTTCTAGGTACTTTCTGGGTAGAATGCTATGGTATTTATATTGTTTGATATATACGAAAAGAGTTCTGGCCCCTAGCTGTTGTCAAATAATTGTAAAAAAAATTTATCGGCATCTTAACTATGCAAGTGTGATCTCCTGATGAATAGGCGTTAGTTCTAGGTACTTTCTGGGTAGAATGCTATGGTATTTGTATTATTTGATGTGTTCGAAAAGAGTTCTGGCTCCTAGCTGTTGTCAAATAATTGTCAAAAATTTTTATCGGCATCTTAACTATGCAAGTGTGATCTGCTGATGGATAGGCGTTAGTTCTAGGTACTTTTATATATTAGTTAATATAAGACGTATATAACTTTAATAATATATTAATATCGAACGGGTAAAAATGATCGTTCCTTAATTATATTCCAATATTGGAAGAATTAAAACTGTCGCCATTTAATTAAATTCACGTTATAGACGTATCTTAATCGAACAGAAATATCGCGAAAATGCTTCGTCCCGGCATGATTTCCTGACTTATACATTTTAGGAAGTCCCAGAATGATTGCCCAGAAATACAACACTAATTGAGGGATGAAGAAATAATTCGATTTGAAAATAAGAATCACGAAGAAAGAAAAAACAACTGGATCTCACGAATAGGTATAAATTGGGCAAGAAGCGAGAAAAAAAAATAAAAGGAACAGAGATATACTGTTTCTCACTTCTAGTATACGATAATATACCATAGTACGTGTGTATATACATATATATGTATAAACGCAGTATAATGTACACGTACGTACGAGAAGCTCAAGCGAATATTAAAATCGATGCGGGCAACAGATGTGCGCCAATTGCTTTACGATTGTCGGAGCCAATAACGAAAATCATTAAATTAGCTTGAACCACCGGTGCACCAAGCCGAGGTATTAACGGGCTCTACGCTAATTTTATTATTTAGCGTTTACATAAAAATTGCCGTTTCGGAGACTCGGCAGGGTGAGGACGGGATCTACGTGGGGCTAGATATTCAACGGTGGGTGCCCTTGGCGCTCGCGGTAATAACTATCCTCGACAATGTTCTTTACTCCTTCCAACCCTTTCGCGCGATACACGAGCGGATTGAAACTTTTGTCGAAATGAAAGTTTCCACTTTACAACGATCGAGGGCGTTCGAGAAAAAAAAACATTACCGAGAAATAGGAATGAATTATTGACTGTGGAAATTATCCTAATTTTCAAGCACCGTGAATGGTTAATAAAGGCTACAGACGAATTTAATGAAATTTAACAAAATAATCGCCCGAAATGATTCCGAAACGTTGAATCGATTGAAGTAACGGAGTTACTCAAGATTTTGTTGTTTTCAACAAAGATAATTATACATATAACTGGTCTTTTTTTGACGGTTGAAGACGTCCTTTAAT
This sequence comes from Ophion ventricosus, assembly GCA_963932345.1. NCBI lineage: Eukaryota > Metazoa > Arthropoda > Insecta > Hymenoptera > Ichneumonidae > Ophion > Ophion ventricosus. Next base: position 26,017,808 of record OZ010711.1, on the reverse strand, counting down.
AGCACCAACGAAATATCGTCAAAGTAATTTTTTACTTGATATTTTGCAGCTTGGAATTAGCGCGAAGAAAGCGAGAAGAAAAGGGCTTAGCAAAAGCTGACGGGAAGACACATCAGTCTTCCAGTGTCGTGACTCGCTTTTCAACGATACGACGAGCTCGATCTCGAAGAAATTCCAAAGTCTCGGTATCATTCGCCTGTGTCTCGCGTGCGTACATCCATCCAATTCGAATACACACGATGTTTCGGCGCGATCCGAGACGACTCGTATTTTTATTCTCTGACTGTTTTCACCGGTAACGTGGAATTTACGAAATTCAAATATCCACTCGTTCGAAATCGCGTCTACGTGAATCACGTACAAGGAGTATCTACTGAATGAACGGGAACTTCAACTTTGACATTTGGTATACCATTTTGATGTTACTCTCGAAGTTAAACAATGCATGCAGCTGCTTTCGACGCCTTTTTTTATTAGCCGTTATCTATACATATAAATCAGTTCCGTGACTGACTGACATATAGACCAGCGGTTCTTAAACTTGTATGGCCACGGAAGACTCAATAAATCATCCCGAATAGAAATATTTTTCGGCTGGACTGATATTTGATTCGGGCCTGATCAAGTTGTAGTACGGAGGCCATATTTAAGGCATGCCTTCATTTGCCTAATCCGGCTGGTGTCAGGCGATAGTCAGGCAACTGGATGTACGTTCTCCTCCAGTTGCCTCATCCGGTTAGCTTCAGGCGCTGGTCAAGCAACCGGACTTACGGCTTACTTCAATTGGCCTGATCCGGCTAGCTTCAGGCGATGGTCAAGCAGCCGGACTTATACAGTTCGACGCTAAAAACATGCCTAACCTTATCTTGCCAGATGCTAAAGGGACGATAGAGAAGCACGAGACATTAATCACTTTACACGTTTTCGTATATAAAGTTTATGTTGTGAATCAAATGGATAAACAAACAGTTTAACAAGCAACTGTTAGTTTATTACTGCATTGTACCAAATCATGTTGCATACGTCTGATTTTTTAATGCAATTCTTACTTTGCTCAACTTACTTTATACCCATGCTCAAACTTACCCCACTATCAGGGCAGGTTGAGCAAGTATGGCCTTAGTTATTTGAGAGCGATTACCTGTGAAACAATAACGATAACAGGAATTTCGGTTACAGATTTTTTTTCGCAGATAAATTTCGTATTGGCAAAAGTGGGTTTCACTTTTGTACGGCAGACTGTTAAGGAATTACAGGGCGATAATTCCAAACTGGCTCAACATGTCCCTCCCTGCCCTACATATAAAACAGTTCCGTGACTGACCGACATATAAACAACGCACAGCCCAAGCCGCTGAAGATAGAAACATGAAATTTGGCAGATATGTCCCTTAGAAGGTGTAGAGGTGCACTAACAATGGAATTTTGGAAAATCAACTCCTAAAGCGGTGAAATGGGGTGTAAAAGTTTGTATGAAAAACTGTATTCCTTGGGTGTATCAACTTGAAACTTGGTATAAGTATTGTACAAAACAAATAATAAAACGCATATTTTAGGATTTTTAAAAACAACTCCTAATTAGGGGTACAACGGGCTGTTGAAGTGCTCAACCCAAACACCTAATAGCTTGAAGCTAAATTCCACTGCGGCGAAGCCACAAGCGGAAGCTAGGTTAACATATCTTCCCAAAAATGTTAATGCTTCGAAAGAAACATATGGATGTACCTCACGAAAGTCGAATAAACTTGCTTTTATTTCTTAGCATATTCGTGACAACCTACTAATCCAAGGTATTATTTATTCAGGTAAAATCATTGTTTTATGAAGCTTAACGAATGACTTTTGCCAAAAAATGTTTTAATTCTTTGCGAAAGCATAATTATGGTACCATAAGATTAACCCTTCCGGCGCGAATGTTCGGTATACACGAGGTCAAACTGTGCCCAATTTCCGACTTGAAATTTCTTGAAAAGTATGCACTGTTTCAAAAAAAAAATGTACTCCCGTTTATTTAGCATATACACTCGACGTTGAGCCTACGAATTGATTATGTCAATTTCTTAACAATAGATGTATTTGAAATAAATAAATTTGTGCTCGATATATATGTTGGGCTCGAGAGCATCCGATGTGTCCTTGAAGGTTTTTGAACTTCGAGGACATATCGGATGCTCTCGTTAAAAATAAAAATAAAATTAACAAAAAGCACGTTTGTATCTATTGGTTTTTACAAGTAGATGCAAACCTACTCTTCACAAACTTTTTTTTCTTCACTAAACATCCATTTATCTTTGCAGAAAAATTACAGCGCGAGGTTTTAAAAAATTCGTCTTCCATCCTCATGCTTGAAAGTTCACTTTATTTGTATTTACACCCAAGGAATGAAAACGGTAAAGTTTGACCCCGATATCAATGCGAGAGCATAAGAGAACAAAGGCGATTGAAAAGAATGCCAGCGAAAGAGGCACAGAAAGGTAAAAGAAATGGAAATATTGAAATACCGGACGCAAGAAAACTTTTGTGTCCCAGAAAATTCGCAATTCTTACAACAATATTCCAGAATCAGAAGGGCGTAAATAGCATTCCTCGACCATTCTCAAGAGACGTGATATAAGGGCATTTTGTCTTTCATCTGGCGACATACACATGGTTAAAAGCAGCGAGGTAGAGATGTGTCAAGAGCCGGGTGGCTACGTGTGTGCTATAATACTGAGTTCTGAATGAGGGGTTGGATTGTATTCGCCATGGCTTTCCCTTTGGAGTCAGACATTGCTGTTTCTGCTGAGGTGTGAGTAGCGAGAGAGTGGATTCGCCACATCGCCACTGCCCTTTCGAGTTTTGGGGCTGACTAAGAATGACGAGAAGCTGGTTGTGAATTCCGGTGCATTCGATAAGGTAGCGGCCCAGCAGGAGGGGAAGAAGCGGGCTGGAGAGATTGTGCAAAGAAGCAGACAGCCTCGCAGTTGAGAAGTGGTTGCAGGTCGAAACAGAAGCGGAAAAGACGAAGAGAGCCAAAGTGAAAGCGAGAGATGTGGACGAAAGGCAACTTGGGGGTGAAAAGTGGGAAGGGGTATTAGAGCGAGAGATAGAGAGAGAGAGAGAGAGAGAGAGAGAGTCGCAAAGAGCACACCGACCTGCATTCCAAACACACCCGGTGAACCGAGTTCATTATTTTCTCGTTATAAGTTTCTACAACTCCGGGTTGTTGTCGTAACGCTGTTAACGCGACGCGCCGCGAATTGTTAAACCGTGAAAAGGGGGGTGCAGGGAGAAGTGTGTTTGCGAATGTTAGTGGATCAAGAGAGAGAGAGAGAGAGAGAGAGAGAGAGAGAGAGAGAGAGAGAGAGAGAGAGAGAGAGAGAGAGAGAGAGAGAGAGAGAGAGAGAGAGAGAGAGAGAGAGAGAGAGATTGGCAACAGGAGGAGTGGGGGCACGTCCCCACCCCTCCAGAAAAAAATTGATCGAAAATAATTGAAACTAAATAATCGATCCATTTTATTTGAGCTTCATCCAAGCAAGCATAAATAAATAATTTAATAAAACGAACTATTTCCTTCGTCGTAATTACGCAATTTATATGAAAACTATCTATTTCATTACGTAAATCAAATAGATATTCAAATTTCGTAATTTAATCAACTGTGGGCAAGAGCAATACATTAGATTTGCTGGCCGATACACAACCAGCAGAATACTGAAAGATCAACATTTACTACCAAGTAATAGATAATATAATTGAAAATATAAAACGCTGTTTTGAGAATCTACCGTAAGCTCATGCAGTTGATGCATTTCTGAAATTGGATATGAAGAAAGGAAAGGATTTCATCAATAATTATAGAAATTTTTTAAATAATTCATACATCGGCCTTAGAAGCTGAAGCGATAGTCATGAAAAACCTACTTCAATTTAAAAATGATGAAATAAATGCTGAAAATTCAAGCAAGCATATGAAAAAGGAGTACTACCCTAACTAATATAAACTTTTTCGAGCATCTATAGTACGGCCAGTGAGCTCCGCCAGCTGGGAGAGAAGTTTTTGTTGTGAGGCGGATAAAAATATAGCTTAGAAGCACAAGGCTTCAGAAACGATTCTCTCATATGTCACTGCTGAACATGGAGAATTATATTGTTAGAAAGAAAGTCCAGCTGAAGAAGTGTTGGGCTGATTTGAAAAAAAAAATAGCTAACTAAAACGTATTTAATTGAATACCTACTGAAAGTAAAGTTTGAAGACTGGGAACTGGATTAAAGAATGATGAAAAATTAGTTGACTCTTTCTTAAGGAATTGCAAGAGTTTGATATTAATGTTAACACGAACATGTGATCAAAGCAAGTATCATATTTCATGGGTGTTACGTGATTATCGACTATAGGTTTATTTTTTTTTTAAATGATTGTGAACAAAATCAATTCTCAGATTGGCCCCTCCTGCTCCGTCCCTTTCCAAGAAAAAAAATCGTGGCTACGCCAATGAAGAGGGGGCAGGAAAGCCACGGATAAAAGGGGTGAAGAGAGGAGGATAATAACTCGCCACAACAGCGAATGATGCAAAAGCGTCCCGCTAGAGGGCAAAGTTTTATTCTCTCACACGCGCTCTTTTCTTGTCGTTTGTGTACAGTTGCGTTCGCCTATTGCAGTGCATTTGCACCCGCGATTTTTCTACCTACTCACACGTTTTCCCTCAGCTCCACCACCGACCGGTGCCTTTGCCTATACCGTGCAAAGCTGCATTACCTGTCCCACGAGGATGTTAAGAACACCTTAGACTTTTTCAACCCTACCTCGCTTACTCCCTCTTTCTGTTTTCCTTCTAGACGGCCTATATGCAGCAAAGTCGTAGCTTTTCCTTTGCGTCTTACTCCGCTTCAAATCTTTCATTAACGAACGAGTCTTGCGTTAAAAACCAACCTGTACCACGTTCTCAGCCTCGGGCTAGTAATTTATTACTCAGACTCGTAGGGGAAAACATTTTAACAGCTTTTTTTCCACGAGTAATCACAGTAAGAGAGACCCCAAGGTTTTCCTATGCAGTTACCAAACTTTTTATGCAGTTTGGAAAGGCGTCGGCGTGCCTAGGTCTTGGTGTAGCTTTGTATGAAAATTTGTGATTTCCGAGTGACAAAAACACGATATTTTTTGAAACGGGATAAATGTACAATTATTTGAAATCGTGCACTGAATTTTACTCTTAGAAATTGAGAAACAATTGACTATTATTCTACTGGTTGTAAGGGCATTTACCTAGTCCTGCTTGAGCTTAAGGAAGAACACCGCTCTGTGACGAGACCAATAGGCAACGAACTTGTCTTTACTGCTTGATTAAGGCAGGCAACCACTTTAAATGCTTGTACAAATCAATTTTTTTTAAATTTCACAAATCGTTAGCAATATATCTTAGCAAGAATACACCCGGAAAATTTCAAAACGATCTTCGGATTCCTTCTACCGGTATGTATATAAATGATAAAGTATATAAACGAATTGACTATAACGTCGGTAATGCACGGTCCCTTCAATGTTGTTATAACCGGTTGTGAGTGTAGTTCTGTAGACAGCATTGTACGGTTCATGGTCTTCGGCAAGCACATTTAAGTTTTGGGCACTCGATGCTCTCGAACAGCCCACATTAAGTTGACCATGCGAGAAGCTAATCCTTTCTTAGTGCACCTCTACGCCCTCTAAGGAACACATCTTCCGAATTTTATTGAGATAAAAGCAGGGAATTCAATTTTCCTATACAAAGTTCAACACCCCAGTTCACCCCCTTAAGAGTTGATTTTCGAAAAATCCTTTCTTAATGCACCTGTACACCTTCTAAGGAACATATCTTCCAAATTTCATGTTTCTATCGTCAGCGGTTTAGGCTGTGCGGTGTGTGTCAGTGAATCATTCCGTCAGTCAGTCATGAAGCTGTTTTATATGTATAGAAAGACCTGTTTTATATCTATACGAAGAAGATAGTATCGAACAGCAAAAAAAAATCTTCTCTCAGCGGTGGGTTCGATATTTCTCATATAATACAACTGAAGAAAAAATTAAATGTTTTTTTTTGTCATTTTCGTTTTTCAAAACGAAAGCATATTGAAAAATCCTGATTAAAAAAAATGTTTATTCGAGAGATTATAGAAAATAGTGTTTTTAAAAATAAATCAAAATGCCTACACTTTACGTCAGCCACTGCGATTACGAAGATTCTCGATAAAGAATGTTTACGATCGAACATATTAATGGTCCGGTTATTGATAATAGCAGTACGGAAAAAGTTGTTTTGAGAAAAACGTCATTTAAAGTTTAACTACGTTTTTGCTATTCGGTATACGAATTTGATAGGGTACATTTCGCTACATGGCTGTCTTCTCTGTACTTATAAAAGCCCACGATGGAATTTGAATTTTCAGTCGACAAAGTGCAATCTTGTAAGAGCCGAAACGCACAGGATAGAGGACCTTGAAGTTATTATGTGTACGCAATGACCGAGATCGGTAATAAGGCCTCGAATTATAGAAATATCACTCTCCTACACATGAATATGGCGAAAGCTTGATGCCAGTATATATGAATATTTATTGAAATTTATATTGACTTCGCAAGAGCTGGAGAACAACGATTATAGCTAATCGCGACAGCGGTCGCTACAAATCCGTCTCGTAGAATAGGACCTCCTCTATTTGGAATATGGCTTCAAGCCACCGTGCTTGAATATAGAACATTTTGTAAAATTCACTAATTGTCGCGGCGGTCGACTCAGAAACTTCCCAAATGTCAGTTCTAAACTCAACCGACTGCGCCGCTGCAAACTCTTTGTTACTGACAACAACAACCCCAGATGACCCCCTTCGATGTTGATGAAATTTTTCAAGTTTGTAGAGTGCGTTAAAATACTCGATATGTATTTTTTTTTACATCGGCAGAACTTCATTTCCAGAGGCGAAAGGCACTTTTGCAAATTTGCGTTTTTTTCTTCATTTTTGCCAATGACTTCTGAACGAAGCGGAATACGAAGAAATTTCAATTGGCAAAAGTATTCTGCTTATCGATTACTATACGTTTGTAATGAATTCTTCATATATTTTGTTATTTTGGCTCACCGACAGCATATGCATGTAAACATTAAAAACATATTTGGTTCATCTGTTTCAGATAATTACAGCCGATGTTAGAATGCCAACCAATTTGCAACTCAAGATGCAACCTTTCAAGAAGACCGAGCTGTACATCCGCCAATTTGAATTAAAAATATATATTTTTAAATAGTTAAAATATGAAATGAAAAGTATACAAAATGATAATAAAGTCTGATAATCCTTTTGATTAAAAAAAAATCTTTCAAAAATCTCTGGCCTTCTAAATGGTGTTGCCCCCTTGATTATTATTTTTACGTTGTTCTGAAAATCATGAGCGGTCGGGAGCAAAACATGACTATATTTTTCCACGTATGTCCGCAGTTATTCGCTTTAGATATAAAAATAAAAAAATTCACCTTCGATGTATATCCACATAATTAATTTTGCCATAATTTATTCTGTGATATTTGCATCCGTTCAAAATAGCAAATAATTGGTGCATCATTAGCATGTTCCTTTGCCATCACCGAACGGTGTATTGGTGCATTTAATCTAGTGTGACATTACCGAACAACTGTGCCGAATGATGAGTTGTGGTTTGCGCATCAAGGGGAAATGAAAGCCCACTGCGATATATCCGTCAGTGGCTAACGATGCACTTCATACAGCGCACTATTGAACATTGTGTTACGATGACCGGGAGAGTCTTCAAGCTCGTATACAAACTTCTCGTTTATAATCGAGAAGCACGTACTTCTCCGGTACACATAGTTGACTGCAGATACTCGACGTTGAGATTAATTATTTCCATATATATATGGGCAATTTTAGGTGTAATTTTTTCCTCTTGTCGTGCACTTGTATTTACAGTAAATAAAAAAAAGTACTTGCATATTCCGCTTATAAAGAAAACTCTTCGTAAAAACGGCGGCATTGTTTGTTTATCTTAATGTTATAATTAAATAATCGCCGAAAAAGTGGGATGTGCAAATATGTGTTTTACCCACTTTATATTTATATAAGTGAACGATTATCGTGTTTCGTTACGAATAATAAAGAGGAAAAAAATTAACCATTAATTGTCATGCATGAAAGCAAAATTATAATTTGAGATAAAAAAAATTCACCGAATGCGTTGTAAGACGTCTACAATGTTTGACTGTCATTACCTTAATGTTGAAACAAAATCGAATGAAGATGTTTCCCAGCCGTCCACCTTTTCACGTTTTCATAATTTCTATATTGAAATATAATGTTTTCAATATAAATGAAACAGTCTGAATTTGAATTTCAAACAAATCATCTCCGTTTAATATCCGTTCTAACGTTCAATTACAATACTCATCATTCCTTATACTTATAAATAAATTAAAAATTGTATTCGTCTTTATACTTAAGACGAGGAAAAACAAAACCAGACTAATGTGAAACATTACTCTTTAGTTTCATCCTGAACTTCACAAAATTCTATTTTAAGGCGTCGGTGAATTTCCGTTCAACGTTCAGGGCATTAGAAAACTGATGGATAAATTTGTTGATTTGAACAACAAATGAGCATATTTTTTACAGTAAAATACACTGGATGATGGTCTTTCCCTGTGTACCATATATGTAACTTGTTGATCATAATTGAAATCACAATTGTAATCGATATGACTGCAAAGTTGTTTTTCGTATAGCTCTTTGGATGAAACGCGAAATGTGAATTCCGAACACGGTTTGAATTCATTAAGCCCTGATCAAACATTTTTGCAGCTATGTTATGGAATTCTCCATACGAAACCAACACATATGACGATGTTGAATCACGATTGCCCAATTGGCGATTGCATTGGATTGAACCTGTGGTTGTGAAGACCTTCAAATCCGACCCCCCCCTCTGTCGCTTCCTCGCATGGTTCTCCGTACATTGCCCTCTCTCTCTCATGCCGTTCTAGCCTCACGATCGCGTTGATTGCATACACGCGTTTAAGAGCTTAACAATCGTCACGAACCCACGGTGAGCAATTATCAGCCCAGGTCTCTTCAGCAGCTGTTCGAAATGATCGTCCGTCGCATAAGAGCCTCAGTGTACGCCATGATTATTATTACGAACCCTGTTTTCGTGAATGAGGTTCGTGCGCAGTCCCGATGTCTCAATTACGTAATAGTGTGTATGGCTAAACGCTGTTAAATATTGTATTGGGCGCAGTTTAGTGAACAAAAAAAACACATTTCAATTGTAACAGAAAAGAAAAACGTGTTTAAGGCAGATGTACTTGCACTCTGAAAATATCATTTGAAAATCTCAATTCAAAGGTGGTCAAGTTTTTTTTTTTAAATTAATATATCACCATTTTGTTTAATAGGCAGCAAATTGATACATTATTATTATTGCTAATGTATTATTATTATCGTTATTTGTTGTTTTTATTGACCGATTGCGCCAAATTGGATGTGGATTGCGTACATTTATTCAATACTAGCTTTTGTCAGAATGGTCGAGGAAGAGTTGAATTTGATTCACACCACCGTTCATCAGATTTTGACTAATGAATTGGGGATGCGAATAATCTGCGACAATGCGCCTTATCACACAACAATTTCAATAAACGAGTTTTTGGCCAGTAACAACATTCCTGTGGCTCTTCAGCCTCCTTATTCGCCTGGCTTGAGTCCTTGTGTCTTTTTCCTCTTGACGAGATTGAAAAATCACCTCAAGGGACGTTATTTTGGAATACTCGATAACATTCAAATGGCTTTAATCGACCAGCTAAAGGCTATTCCAGTATCCGAGTTCCAGCACTGCTATGCGAATTGGAAAAACCATCTCCAGCGCTGTGTGGCTTCCCAAGGAAGTCATTTTGAGGGCGACAATATTGAATTGTAATTCTATTCGAATGAAAAATTAATTAAATAAAAAATTTATTTTTTAAATACCACGTTTTTAAATCGGACTAAAAAGTATAAAATAATTTTTCGTAGCCCCTACAGATTTCTAACCCAATACAGACTGTCCTGAAAATTTGTGATTGTGAATTTTCAATAGCTATGAAAATAATTGTAAGATTTAGAATGAAAAAAGTGGGGCGCATGCAATAGATAATAGTGAGGAGTGTAGGGTGTAGCTGTCGTTGAGAAAACTCACACAACAGTAGTTCATATCATTCGCAGGGCAATAAAAATTTTAGTAACTTAGGTGAACTATTCATGCATCAATTATCGCCGCGCATGCGCCCCACGTTTTTCGTTTTAAATCTTTATTTTCACAGCTATTGAAAATATCACAATTACAAATTTTCAGGACAATCTGTATTGGCTTAGGAATCTGTATTGGGTTATAAATCTGTATGGGGCCACGAGAAATTATTTTATACGTTTTAGTTCGTTTTAAAAACGGGGTTTTTTAAAAAATATTCTTTCTTATTTAATCAGTTATTTTCTGCTTTTTAGTCTTGGGTTTGTGCAATTTTGGAATCTGCTTTAAACATCTTGATGGGTTTATGACAGAGACATGTGGCAAATTTCAGGTTTACTTCAGTTTTTTTTTTACCTGATCATATCTGAAATAGAAATAGCTTATGTTGGGTGGCTGTCTCCTTGATCACCGTAGAAATTCTCACTAATGCACTATTCACTACTAATTATTATTTTTTAACTTTCTCATTCACTAAACTATATTCATTTCTTTATTTATATTTTTCTCTCTCTCTCTCTCTCTCTCTCTTACACTTATTTAAAAATATTTATATTTATCTTGTCTGTCAGTTTGTTTGTTTGTCATCCAGTTCTGAGCTATGTTTGAAGTTTCACGCTTAAACAGAGAAACAAACGGTAGTCTCAATCGCTCTTGTTTGAGCATGATGAAGTGCGTCACTAACAAGGCGAGAGATATGTTCATCAGCTGTCGATGTTTAAAAACGATTGCAAAATTGATACCGAACAGACAAACAAATAAACAGACAGACCCGAAAGCGAGTTAATATTTCATTGTCATCCAGTTCTGAGCTATGTTTAATGTTTCAGGTCTCTAGCTCATCCGGAAGTTAGTTTAAAATCGATTGCAAAATTTGTATCGAATAAACAGACAGACAAGAAAGTGAGCTAATAAAAATGTGGTCAAATTGAAACAATCTGTCTCATTACTTAATTTACATACCGAAAATTTTTATTTTTTCTTATCTGTTCGATCGTACGGGGTGCTTTCCCCAACGTGCTTTCTCCATGTGTTCACCCTATTTCATGTTTTTTCCTACCTTTACAAACGGGCACTACAATTCAATCTTATTAGTAAGTTAATCGGGTTTCCAATCTTTAATTTATAAATTTGATTTCAAACAGTCAAGTAAGTATTCTTAACATAAAAATTTAGGCCTCATCACATCGTCACTTTCCTATTGCTCACTTTAATCTGGGAAGGTTTGCACTCCATGCTATGGAAATTATTGGACGATTTCATTACCATGTACGTGCAAAATCACGAGCCAATATTAGCGACTATACTGCATATGATACATTGAGGGAGTTGACGTATATATCGCGGTGGTTGATATAAAAGTACCACAAACCACTCGAGTTGAACCTTAATGGGGGCGGGCGGGGGATAAATGGAATGCAGAGGATATGTGAGATATTCCAGTTTAAATCGATAGATTTGAAACCCTTACCACCCAGGATTTGGTCAACCGACTTTTCAAATATATTTTCTACGAAAATCTCACCAGCAGACATTATTTTTTCGATATTTTTTAACTAGTGCTTTTAGCATTCATCAAGCTGTAGCCAAATTTATTGAATCAAAACCAATTTGGGAACGATATGACGTACACCGAGAAAAATCGTTTTTCCAAATAAAGTAAAATGCTGTTCGAATCTCGGACTACTATAATAAATGACTCAGCAACCGATCGGAAAACGTCACGAAAGTTGTAATGCATGGATCGCGGGTGGAAACGTACGAACAAAGAAAAAATGGCGAAGATAGTGCAAATCACGGAGTTCTACTCTTTTAAACACCTACTATAGTTGATTGTTTCGTAGGCTATCAGAGTCCAGAATTGTCATAACACCAATAACAGCTTCCAGTTTGATGAAAAATGTAATCGGCCAATTGTCTATAAATTTCAATGTATAGGGTGTCTTATTTTTCACGGCATGTAACTTATTTGTCTATGTAACACGTTGCTCTTGTTCTATTGATAACGTTAATCTTGTTACATTGTCATAAAAGTAAAACGTCTTTGAAAATAATATCCTATTCATTGAAATTGATGAACATTTGATTGATGACATTTTTCATGCAATTCGGCGATGTTATTAGTCTCGCCTGTTAATAGCAAAATTTGTCTAGAGGTTAATATACCTCAGCGAGGCAGAAGAGGCTGAAGCCCGAGGCCAACACATTAAAAATGTTTTGGAAACATTTGTTGACGAATAGTATGCAACACTTAGTGAAAAAAAACACTCCACAGATCTGACAAAGAAAAAAACAGTTGTCATACTTTCATGGGGCACATTTTTTAAACGACATTACAAAGCGTATTTATGTAAAAATAATGAAAAACACCAAATACGATGCATTCCTTACAAAAGAATAGATTCCATGGATTATGGTTTAAAAAATGTCACGTGAATTGAGCCAACCATCCATTTCTTAAAATTTGGCGGTATACAAAAAAAAATATTTGTCTACTTATATTGTTTTTTACAACTACTAAAAAAACGTCTATAAAAATGTTAGTACTTGGCGATAGACGTGTGAACCGGCATATATGCTATTTATTTGGAAATATTTTACTCTGAAATTGTATAAACGAATAGTGAAAAAAAGCTTTGAAAATGGCAATCAAACTTATGTCCAGTGAACGATATCCCGTGACAAAAAAAAATTTAATGTCAATTTTTACCCCAATGATCGATCATCTCTCTGTTCGTCTGACCGAAAGACTGCACGCATACGATGCTATACGTTCGCAATTTGGATTACTTGATCATTTAGAGGACATGGACGCAGCAAATTTATACGCTCCAGCAGATAAATTAGTGAAAGTTTAGACAGATGATTTAGAAGCGTCTTGGAAATGAATTGGTCCAATTAGTGCCATTAATTGATCACAGAATGAGGACTAACAAACCCAATTTATTTGGTGGCCTCTCATTTCTCCCTTGCCCCAGGACAACCACATCTTTAAATGTCTTTAAATGTACATCTTTAAATCTGCTTACAAGTCATATTTCGCTAATTTGGACATCATGTCAAAATTCCATGCACTTTTCGCAGAACAAGAAATTTGTTCGGGCTAAGATTTGCATGATTTTTATTTCTCAAAAATCAAATTATCCGTGATAGAATTTAGCTTAATTGTATTTTGGTACCACCCCAATAGTCCCCTTCGGAAGTTTTATTATCAATACAGGCAGAGTAAAATATTTCACACGAGGTCAAGCTTTTTACTGAGCTCTTTTGTTGGCGTATATGAGTACAAGAATTTCCACGTCAATAAATATTTGAGAAGAAAAAACGCACTTTCTCGTAACACTTTAATACAAAAATAAAATAATTGCACGTATACGTGTCTACACACATGGGCCTATGGTTATAGTATATTTTGATGCATGCACGAGGTTACTGGCGCGCGTTAGTTCGGAGCTCGAACGTGAACGCCCGCGTGTTTATGTTAATGTAATTTTGTGCGATAGCGCGCGCGAACCGCGGGACCATATAGGTACATATATATATATATATATATATATATTCAGGGCTGAAATAACGAGTATAAGGGAGATAAATCGTTTCTGCATACACATGTGATATGCATGTTCGTTTTAGCGGGGTAACAATGCCGTATACCTCGACAAAAGAGCCACGGCGTACAATTTTACCGGCAGTAGTACCAGCCGATCATTTCCACCAATCTACTAATACTTTCATAAAATTGAATAAAATTACGCAGTTGTTTCTTGAACTCGAACAAATCAGCACACGATCTTAGCTACATCCTAATGAATCTAGAAGCCCATTCGTCCCGTCTTTTTAAACATGCAATCGTACGGCGATAAAATAATTATTCAATCATGCGAAGATTCAATTGACTATGTGTGAATGACTAAAAAAACTTCGTGTAGTATACTGAAAATCTTTTGCGACGATTAAATTTGCTACCATTGAAGTGGGAACAGATTATTCTATGCCCGAGTGATTTGATGCAGCGATTTGTTAAATCCTAATAACCTCGAAAGCCCATAAGTCCCTTTTTTTCTTTACATGTTATCGTACAACGATAAAACGATCATTCAATTACTCGGAAATTCAATTGATTATGTGTGATGACTAAGAAACTTCGTGTAATATACTGCGAATCCTTTGTGACAATCAAATTTGCTGCCATTGACATGCGAACAGATTTTCCTGAGCCCGAATAATCTGATGCAGCGATTTGTCAAATCCTTCGTCATTTCTTGATGAATTCTGAGCTACAAATTGTTCAATTTTACCTCCTTTATAGAACAAATACGCAAGCACCAGATTTATCTACATTACGTGAATATGTCAATGTTCGATTGCCTGATTTGAAGCAGAAAAAAAAACGAACCTCATCCGAACTGAGTTCTGATTGAATTCGTAAGGAATCGACTCTGCCGATACTTTTTTCGAACTGGTCTACTGAAAAAAAAAGATGAACGATCTCATCAGTGAAGAGAATAATTCCAAGAATATAGTCTGGAATGCCCGATACATGGTACAATGAAGTATCCAGCAATTGTGTCATTCGAGGCCTTATTTATTTACTGCAGAAATGGCTGATTGCACAATGATTAACATGACAGAGAATGAACAGAGAGTGAAAGACAATTATGTACTGATCGAGGGACGAAGTTGAAATGGGCAAACCGATCGGACCAGAAATCAAATCGATATTTCCGGATTATTTCGCGACGCGTGTGTCGAATATGTATCTCTTGGTTATCGAAACGATTGATGCGTGTATATTCAGCGTAATAGCCTGGCTCATTCATATACATGGGGACGTATATATATGCGTATATATGAAAATGCGTATTTCGCACGTCACTTTTGTGCATACACTACTAAATTGCTGGTAGAGCAACATAGCTATGGGCAAACGGTTCAGAGTGACGCGAGGGTGAAACGAAATTCCTTCATCAAAATCAGTCAATCGCACTATCTGCGAAACGCGATGAAAATTCTGACAGGATGAGGAATAATTCGATAGGTATCGGAAAATAGCGATACGATCGCAAAAAAAAAACATTGGCCAGAGCGAATGGAACCTCTTTCGTTTTGCAAAGCCAGTAAAAGGTTTAGCGAAAAGAAATCTTTGGATCGTAATAATGTGACTCCATTTGCAAATAAACTGAAACAGTGGCACCAGCTCGAATAAAAAAAAAACATATATATTCACTGTTGAAAAAAATTAAAGCATTCAATGAGAGTGGTTGCATAGAAAAAAAAAATTCCTGTCAATATACGAACGATAAAAAATACGCATGAATTTTCATTGAGATATAATAGTTTTGACTACGTTTCGATTACACTTGGGAAAACGTATTGTAGAATTAAACGTTAATAAAAGGTGCAATATTTTTACCTTTTATTTCCTCTTTAATTTGGAGTTGAAGCTTATTCCATGAGATAGCAAAATGAACGAATTTTGCGAATGATGAAGGTATGTTGAAGGCAAATGGAGTCTCTTCTACTGCTTTGCGACTGAAAGCAGGGTTGAGTGGTATTACTGTCCGATGGAAGTCCAAAGGTATAATTAAAAGTGACTATCATATCGAATAGTTGCATGTTGAAAACGCGGAATGAGAGTTTATTTCCCTCCAGTCGAAAACTTGAACAACAGAGTTGGAAAAGAAAAGAGAGAAAAATTAATACGGTGTAGAGAGGTTGAGAGACCAGGCTTGGAAAAACAGAGGAAAGCTATACGGGTGATCCTTTGGATACCGCGAAAGCTTCGTGTGGATCTCCCTATGGGATAGGGCGGTAGGAGGGATCTAATCGTCCACCGAAATGTGGTATGTACACAGGTTTTCCCAGCAACTCGCTGCTTTTCCCGTTTTCCTCACTTTTATACAACGAGCACTGCTCCCTCACACTCCTCTCTCTCTCTCTCCCCTCTCTCTTTTGCATTCTCAAGGGGATCCTCACGCCTGGCATTGCCATCCTGTCGGCAAATATTCGCAGACATAATGGAAATACATATAAACATGAGATATTAAGCGTGTGGGATATGATATCCAACATTTTTAACGTGCCGAATATTACACGGAATAATCAATGATAATTATATGATAATGTAGAATAAGGGATAGCGATGCGGACAATAAATGAATGACAGAGGATTGAATGGACAGCCATATTACGTCTTCCATTACTGTTGGGATCAGGAGAGTTAAAAAAAGAAGAATAATCCGTAAATTATACATTTATGTGAGTCGACTCCATCTGATGAATTCAAGTTACTAAAATACCGATGAAAGTGTACGCGCAATCGGTGTGCGGGTGCAGCAATCTTCTATTTTGAGCAACGTAAGCCAATACTCGGATGGGCGACTGATTCACCGTGCACTGGTTTGCGTTCCGAATTTTCAGCGGGAAGCAGTTTTACCGAGGTCCCGACGGTCACCTATCTAAGGCTCAATAAAATATACCCATTAGTATTGGCACAGGTTTTCCATAGTTTCCCTGCACCCTCGAGCAAACACGAAACAGTGGCGTATTAAGGGGTTACGTGGGTTTGAAAATTTCAAAAAATCCATATTTCTTAAATTTTATTATCTATTAGTACAATAAGTCTAGAATATTCTCCCAAAGTTTTAAGTCAATCGAAGTAAAAGTCTAGGAGAGAGAGAGCCTTTGGGAATGCCCCCCTTTGGAAAAGACTGGCCGAGAGCGACGCAGGTATACGCATTTTTCTCAAAACACTATTTTTGAAGTCGGTGGACACGATTTCTCAGAAACTAATGCACCGATCTTATTGAAATGTTGCACACTTCTTCAAAATAGCATTGACTAGTGATCGAACGAAGGTTTTTTTTCGATTACAACTAATTTTACAAGGCTATACGTAGTGTAAATTGTACAAAAAATTGAACTATTTTGCCTACAACTCTGCTAAAAATTCAAATTTCAATTTTTTCTAAAATCCTTCGTTCAATCACGAGCTATACTTATCTACTAACAGAAAAAAATTGATTTTTTAATTTCAGATGAAGCTATCATAAGTTATCCTGACCACCACGAGGACACTTTTTTTTAGGGGTATCCGGAAACCAGGTCCCACCGGCTGAATTTCCCAAATTTTTGGATGAAATTTTTTTAGAAAATTGTTGAAATTTACCACGCAACCCCTTAAATAAAACTCGTTATAGACAACACACGGTGAGGTCCCTTTGCAGCTGGAAATGGTCAATTATCAAGTGTTAGATGGAAGCGGAGGTATAAGGACATCAGAACGCGCAAGGACATGAGAAGCAAAATGAGAAACGAGAAAAAAGTTCGTAAATATGTTTTATAATGAGAAACATTACAATAATAATGATTATGATACGGAGATTTTTGAAATTCTAAAAAAAAAACTATATTGTACGATGGAAATTGCGATTCAAAGGCTAACCGAGTTGTTTTTTATTTTTATAGCAATTGTAATATCCATTTAGAAAAAATAAAAAATATTTGTATACCTACTGTTTATTACAGGCAACTTTCTAAGATACTATAATTATTATATTATTAAAAATAGGATGGTCCACTTCGCGAGTTTTACTTCAACCGTGGGTTAATTCCACGTTTGTGTATCGTTTGTAAGTGTGAGAAAAAGCATTTGCGAACTTGTAGAAGAAAAAAAAATGGAGGTCACGAGAAATGAACAATGTTGGTATGTCGCCTTCGAGACCTGCCGGATGTGTCTGGTCACGACGAACAAATTTCCATCTATCCATGGAGCAAAATGTGAGTAGGATTAGGAAGAGCCGGACGGCCTTTCTACCAGTAGCCAGTAGGGGAGTAATCCCCACAACAGGGGACTTGAGCAAGGTTAATCAGCGGAATGATCGTTCTACCACCACACCGGTCTGGCTATGAACAATTGGCACTTTTTGCATTGACTCTCGAGAGAAACTTCTAGGCCTCGATTGCAAAAATATTCCCCCACAAAAATGGACGCGAATACTTTTTACGAAGGATCAAATATGTTCTCATTAGAAAATTGGGATTGCACTTTACTTTTTGCAATGAATACTGATAGTTCGACATTGTTCGAATACGCTATTCAAAAATATCTATTTCGAAAGGAAAGTAAATCCGCTGATTGAAATGGAAATTCACTTGGACCAATGTAAATAGCATAAATGGATCTTTCGACGATTATCACATTGGCAGAATTAATTCACGTATGGGATTACGCAATATTGTCCCAACTTTTACCCAAGCAGCGCCACACTTGATATCGATTTCCTCATATATATACAGTCGAAACCGCTTATAACGACAATGCTTACAAAACGACGAATCGGCTATAACGTCGGCCTGCAGGGTACTGCAGGGTGCATATTTAGGGATAAACGTATACATTGATCTACATTAGTAATTTTATCTATATGGTAGTCTTGATATCGCTATGCATACCATAAAAATTGAGTTACAAGCAATTTTTTATTTCTCTTTTAGATGGATTGTGTATAGGTCCGGAATTATTTACGCACAGATGAATATTTGTACCAACTTTAGGGTCATGAATATTTTGTGCATTGTCGCTGCGATGGATAAATTCGGGCAGAAACAAATAATAATAATCAAAGCCATATGTGCTTCAATAATTTTAACATAATAGAACACATCGAGATACATTTTTTTCGCCGATTTGCGATGGTTTTAATTTTGGGGTCGACCTAATCTAATTAACCAATTTATGGCTTTATCTGGGTTTCGAAAAGGGGTTTTGGTAGCCTTAGAGAATGGCGCTGGGTTCGGCCCGATATCAATCCCTTCTATGAGAAATAGCCTCTCGAAAATCTAAAAAAAAACCTGAAGTTAAGGGTTCTTCTGGACCTTAAACCTTAAGGGTTGAGTTCTGGAAATGTGGCGAAATCTAGTAGGCCAACTTCGGGATGATTCGGTGGATCGGAGAATCGTCGCAGCCGAATCGGCCAAAGTCCAATAAAAATAGCGATGACCAAAGAAGTGATCATAATAACGTCTGTACAAAATTATAAAAAATTGGACCGTGAGCGATTTTCACCATTGTATCTACAAAAATATCAACACCGCCCTGCACGTGACAAATTTCGATATACTTACCGGTAGATTTCAGAAATGGTCCCGAAAATCGCGTTTTTTTTCTCAAAAAACTAAAAAATCATGTCTTAAATGACGTTGAATATTTTTCAAATATTTTTTTCATAAAGAACATTTTAAAACAAAGAATTAAAAAAAAAGAGATCTTAATCGGTCAATTTTTCAGAAAGTTATGAGCATTTGAAAAAGAAAAACGGGCCTTTGTTTCAAAAATTCACTACGTATTTGCGATAATGTAAAAAATTTTGAAAAAAATCACACAAGCGTTTTAAGATGAAAACAATAACACATTCAAGTTTCAACCAAATCGAAAGGGGTCGGGCCGGAAAGTGGTCGATTTGGCGTGGAATGACTCATATACTGTTTTACCGTTTTCTTTTAATAATGTTCTTTTTTCGTCGATGTTCCCGTGCGCAAAAGTTCGTGCAGTAACATAAAGTGGAGCAACAGTGTAGATTAATTTTATACGAATCAGGACGACTTCTTTTCAATTTCAATGTACTTCATTTGTCGTTATTGTTATTATGCGTTGGGACGCTTTAGTGCAGTTAAAACATACAATATGAAATCTGGGTTATTCAACGCGATGGCCCATCAGACGAAAACTAACCAGGATTTTTTCGTTTTGCCCTCCACGTACAGCTTGCTACACGTAGGAAAAGGAAAATTTATTCATTTCTGTGACGTTTGAATGTAGGAAAAGGTGATTTCCAAGACATTCGACTTCGACTATGTCATTTGAAGGATCATCCTGCTCCTGAAAACAGACGAATCGTTTGGAAATTGTTTGAGGCTCATCTTAAAAACAGACAGATAAGCTGATAGCCAATATTACATAGATACAGAAGATTGAAAATGTCTCTTCTCCATAAATGTGTGTATCCTGTGTGCATTACGTACTCACATAAAATGATATTCTTCCTGTTAGAGTAACTTACCGTGGTCGCATTAAACGACTCCTTAAGACGATGATGTTAAACCGATCAATAAATCAACTGATTCAATGAATCCCTCGTCGGGATCGAAATTGAAAATATTAAAGCTCAATCATAAGTTCGGATAAATCCGCTTGACACTCATTATTAATTGGGCGCAGTTGGCCATCAGGCCTTAATTCGCGGTCAAGGTCGTCTGCAAAATATCTCGCTGAGCTAGACGCAATATAAAGTAGAACGAGAGAGGAGACCGAGAGAAGTCGGCTGCGTCAAGACATTCATCGCCAGAGGTCAGGATATGTCGTTGACGATTACGAGCTACCGATCGGACTCAATTCCATAGGGGTTTGCGGTAATGGCACGTACGGACGATTGCTGTTCACAGTACATCCACTCAGAATTCGTGTGATATATATATATATATATATATATATATATATATATATATACGTATCGACTGTTAAGGAGCGTATGGGATTTGGTCCGAACGATTTCATGAGGAAAGTAAGATGATTTACGCCCTTTTGTCACAAACAGCAGGTGATATGCATATATATATATATATATATATATATATCACTATAGAATGCTGCACAAACGTGCTATAACGTTTGAAGAGACGTATAAAAGAGTAGATTCTATGTATGCAGGGTATACGAATGTATGTAGTCACGGAAGGTATAGGTAGATCGTAGGTCAACCATCCCTCGGGGCTAAAACCAATCACGCCCGGTACCTCTCCTGGGTCTGGTTGTTTCTGCTCTCTCTTCCTCTCCCTCCATTTATCCTGTTTGCTTCTTCTACTCACCCACACACACGCACACACACACTTTATTTATATATATATAGTTCTAGAAAGAGAGAGGGCTTTAAGAAAACGTGGTAGCTCCGCAGGTTGAGTTACTGAAATTGCTGAAGTTCTGTCCTCTCTTGACTATATAGAGCCTTCTCACATCGTCTTTTTATATATATGTATAGGGATGTCTTCTATATATACATTTATCGGTATGAATACTTACGATACCATACGTGTAAACGTGCGCGCACAAGTACTCGAATACGTATGTGTATCAACTCCAATACACGAGCTCGCTTGGAGGTGTGCGTGTGATTTTGTAACCTACGAAATTCGCGTTTCAATTTGATATTCTTGGATCGCACGACACGCTTAAATCTCCACTGCTCTACGGCATCATCCACTCACTATATATTCATACATACACGTGCACAGTTATCACACGTATAAAAGGGCGTATACATCGATGGGATTCACAGGAATTTGGATTACGAATTGGATTTACTAATATATAGGATAAGAGTGCAGGTTTTCGTGAGTTTTACGCGTCTATATATATATATATATATTCGGAAAGTAAGTTTTAAAGACCTTCGACTACAAGAACCATGCTCGAGAAAGCTGGATGAGCTGATAGCCAACGTTACATAGATGTAGTGGGTTCGAAATAAGGTTATATATACAAGAAACATTCCACGTGAACGAGCATACCTCACACCCTCAATCTATCGGAAGTCGTTCATGATTTTATATACTATTGCGTACTTCCTACGCTGAACGGTATTTAATGTGAGTTTTCTTGAGGCAGTATTCTAATCTAAAAATTGAAAGAAATCGATTTTTTGGCATTTTCTTAAAGTATAGACTCTTAAGAATATGTCCTCAAAAGGAAATTTCGAAATACCCAATATTTACAAAGTTATAACGATTTTAATATACGGCCGGATTGATAGGCCGTACTGGCGCGAATCAGACAATCAGAAGATTTTAAGAAAGCTAGAACTGCTCGCAGGGAAGAACGAGTTTCAGAAAATCATCATTTCGAACCCGTGGAAGGCACATTTTGTAAGGTAAGAATGGTCGATTAATATAACTTAAGTATAACATATCATTATATCACTTATTGTTAGATAGTTGCGGTTGCCCGTAATTCTACTCAATACTTTAAATGCGTTTTACTCGAAGCTACTTTTTTCAACCTGGTTGCCATAAAATCTCGAGTTCTATTTAACCGATTTACTTCAAATTTGACATAGACCTTCAGTATATTTCTCTGTAGTTCCTACCTCGGGCATTGCGAAATTATCATTACTACTATTTAAAACAAAATTGACATTAAAAACAATGAGGCGAAAAAATATTTTTTTTCCAGACAGTTGCCATTTTTTATTTATTTTTATTATTGCTACCTGCCTTAATGACATTCTTATTGATCAAGAAAATTGGCTTTATTTCTGTTTCAGATGAATAGGAGCTTTGGAATCATGTCAACCGCCTCAACCCTTTTTTTCACGGCCATACTTAGAGACCCATAAATTTTACAATTTTTTTTTGCACAAAATTTTGTTTGCAAGTTCTTCAGACATCAATAAAAAGACTTTAAAAAATGAATACTAAAAATATTTTTTATTTATTTTTTATCCCGTGGGAAAAAACGGCCGAAATTTAGCCCCTCTAGACTACAATACTGTCTTAAAAACATTTCAGACTTCAATAGACACAATTTTCGGATGGTAAACATGAAAACTTGGTAACAACAAAACCATTGAAAATGGCTAAATGCTACGATTGGAGTTGAAGCTGAATCGTGGATTCAATGCAAATAACGTGCGTCTTTCCATTGTCGAGTGTCGTTCAGAACTTTCAGGTACGCTCACACACGCACACAGCTATATATATATATACTGGATATCAGATTTATAGACTGAAAATGTGAATGTCCGATCGGACATATCGAGGGATTTCCCTTTTCGCTGGGTAAAGTTCTTGGCGGCTAAAAGCGGAAAAAGGGCGAGCGATCGGAAATTGGGAATGGGACGTTCGAAAAAGGGAGGAAGCAAGAATAGCTATGTGAATCCGCTCCAAGGAATGTGAGATAGTGGGTAAGACCGGATAGTGATGCAGGAAAACGCTGAGAAAGTTGGGATCAGAAGCGAGGGGGAACACGGAAGAGATGAGCGGCTGAGGGGGAATACGTGTTTCCTATACGACTTGTATTCTTCAGAAGTGAGCAAAGGCTCGCGGAACGTTTCCCATGGGGAGCGTTTTTTTCTCCAATACCGAAATGTCCTGCTTGCGCGGGCGCGTGATCGGCTGATTTTATGGCGGCAACTTTTTTGAAAGATGCTCCTGAGTCTCTCTCTCTCTCTCTCTCTCTCTCTCTCTCTCTTTTCTGTTGCCTTTATCAATACTTTTGACAGACTCGACGGGAAGGAACGAGACCCCAATTCAAGAAGTATATTGAACACGTCCTTGTGCTTGCTGCTTAATGTTAAATCGTGAGGAAAAGAGCTGCAGAGAAGTCGAAACAGTTAGTGTGGAAGCGTGAAGGCCGTGGCTGCAACGAGTGGAAGGGCTGGAGTTGTTAAAATTTATTTCAAAAAGTTTAACTCGTGATGATGCATATATACGTGCACATTGGCTGACTCCAATAAATTTCGACGCATCTTAAAAAAAAAATGGTATCCCAGAGTTTTTTTATCTCTTTGATTCGCTTGATCGAAATCTGAGCTCAGGGACTATAAATTCATCAACATTCAGTTAAAGTGTCTGAAAGTGCTCACGTTGAACAGTTTTCGAAACGATGAACTAGAGTTTGAAAGCGGAAAATAATGTCCCTACTATCAGCGGGTGACCAAGAATGGTCACCCGCTCAATCCTCATCATAATGAGAAAAAGAACCATGATCCTCAAATACGTCAAGGCTGCCATGAGATTTTCCATTCTCATCTCCATAGTGTAGTGAACCAACACTTTTTATGTACTTCTATTACCAATTAGTTTATGCGAAGAGAAGGCGTCTTCAGGTGGTGTTTTTACGCAATATTGTACCTAGAATGATCGTTGTCCACTCAACAGATAGTGCGATATCTCCGAAGAACCATTGAATATTTTTGATGCCTCAGCAGCGTTTCTGTAAATGACAATAATCGACTCAGTCAGTTAAGTCTCTGGCTAGGATCAACATGTTGTGGCAGCCGTAATACGCTGACTGAATAGATGGAGAATAGGCCGAATATCGCAGGATTTCCTATTCGACTTCCAAGTGTGTCTTCTTCAAAGATTCCGCAACATGTGGTCGCGCGCTATCGTGCAAAAGAATTACTTTGTGTCGATGACTGGCTACGCATGGCCTTTTTTGCATCTATTCATCCCTCAACAGGTAGAACTGTTGTTAGTCGCGATCCGCAATAACAGTTTATTTCTATCAAATGCAAGGTCTTGTGTCCATAAATATTCCAGTTTAGCATTCAAGTAGATCTAGGTTACTAGATCCACCCATGACTTTTTCCACTTGATATTATCGAAATGGATCCATTTTTCATCACTAATAGGTAATGATGCACTAGAAAAAATTATTTTTCTTTGACTGGCAAACAAGTAAGTCACGATGGACAAATCGTTCGTGGTGGCATTTATGGGCAACGCATGAAGCAGCCATTTTATTTCCTTTTGATTTTTCACCAAGCCGTGTTGATCTCTAGGAACAGCCATTGTGATTATCATTCAACGATTCTGAAAATCCTGAAAGTGAGCTGGATTGTCATCCAGTAATGCTTGCAATTGGGCATCCTCAAACTTCTTCGGCTATCCTAAACACTCCCTGTCTTCCACAGTGAAATCACCATTTTATAAGGGTCGGAATCATTCTCTACGCGTTCCGTCTGATAGAGCTTCTTTACCGTAAGCATCAAATAACGAGCGATGCTCTTTGCTCGTTTTGCTTCGCATAGATGTCTATTTGATTCAAATGTATATTTCTGTCAACTCAAACAAACCTAAACGTTGGTCGTTAGCTTAAATCAAATAAATAAATATTTGTTGTAATAAAGACGAATTCATTCAATCAAATAGATAAATGTTTGACTCTACGAAAATTCGATTTAATTTAAATACATAAAACATTAAATAGATACATTTTTTGGATTCAATTAAATTGTTTTTTTAACAGATGAGACCAAATCACAGATTTATTAGGAATTAATAAAATATTTAGTTATTAGACGATATAAAATAGATCTTGATTTGAATAAATAAATATATTAAAAATAAATCATTTCAATAATTGAATGCAACAGAAAAAATTTGATTCCACGAAAAATCTAGTTAATTCAAATGAAAAAAAATCAAATGGACGCATCTAGTTAATATCAATAGAATTCTTCTGTCAGTGCACATTCTGAGCAGGTATATCGTGCTGTCTGATGGGAGTATCATAAATAACTGCAAAATCTAAGCTCTGTAATCTTTGATAAAAACGAACTTGGTAATTTGTATTCTCAGTCTTAATTTTGGATGCGTCATTTTATGATGACAGGGTTTGGGATTTTGGGGATAAGCCCCAAAAGCGAAAGTCTTTGTTTACCGCATTGATAAAATTATTAGAAGCAATATTCTTGTACAACAAAATTTACAATAATTTTATTGGAGTGTATAAAAAGTCTATTTACCTTAAATTGAGTCTATTTAATACAATAGAGTAAATTTTTTTTTGTGTCAGGTGTAATCGATCGAAACGTTTCGTTGACGTAAATATATCCTTTAATTAAATATGAACAATAACTCTAGTAGGCCGAAGTTCAAACAAAACATTACTTAAATTATACAAATTATTTGGCTTGGCAGCTAACTACAATTTTCGAAGATATTACTCTTTTTTAAGTTATATTTAACTTATAAAACATTTGTCAAGAATTGAGGATAAGGATCGAATTATAGGCCTCATTGCAGAAATCTGTAATGTAATTTTTCTTCATCTATTGTGCCGTAGCTTGAATAAGCAATCATGAGCCTCTGTATTTTACGAATTACAGTATCATTATCATAACAATACAATTATATCCGAAAAAAGAGTCCAGTGTGACGAACAATCGCGTGTCTATTTACGCAATACACTTATTTTATGGGATCTACACGTTTTACACGTTTTCGGTTACTAAAAAATTTAGGTGAAGATAATGAAGCGCTCGAGTACGGAATATTCTGCGAAAAAAAATTATAGCTATATATGGACAATAGGAAAGGGTTGTGCTGCGCAAAACGAAAAGAAAGTGAGATAAATGGTAACTAAAAGTGAAAATAGAAGTGCAAGATAGATGTGTAAGTGAATAATATGCACACAGCGATGATGGAGAAAAGAGAGAGAGAGAGAGAGAGAGAGCACACTGGGATTATAGAGACCGAGAGAGAGAAAGAGAGAGAGCCATGAAAGTTTTAAAAAAATGAGAGAAGAAAGCAGAGGGTTTGAAGGTACGCTGGTACAGTATATATAGAAGTGAGCAACTTAGCCCATGAATTAATTTCACAATGGAATCACTTATACTACATTAACTTTTAATTTGCCAAACGCCCGGACCATAAGCGGGCGAGGAACGTTCTCTAGGCTATCCACACGAGCACGCCCCATAGCCGCCGTGTATTCACATTAACTTTCTTTGTTCATACTAAGTAATGGATAGCCCCCGGGAGAAGCGGTTGTCTCTGACGTCAGGCTTATTGCTTTTCTCGTCGTTGTCGTAACTATGGTCGTGTTTGTACCTACATCTGGGGCACTTCGACACACACATGTATACATACATATACACATGTGGGTGAGTGTGACGCGCGGGGGGGGGGGGGAGATATTTTAAATCTATTACATGTATGTAATGTTGGCTATCAGTACATCTGGCTGTTTTGCGGACGGTCTTTAAGAAACTTCCAAATGAATGATCGATTCTGAAGAGTAGGACGGAACTTGACATTTGCTTTATATACATGTACTTGAATTTATATAAAGGTGACGTTGAAGTCATTCGGGATACTGTTGAGGAGAGAGAATATAAGCTACTACAAAGAAGATCCTCGAGGTCGAATGTCTTCAAAATAACTTTGCCCCATCAGCGGATCAAGACTATTATCTTCGATTGTCTTCTATTCTCAACCTCTTTCGCTTTTTTCTCTTTTCATCCCTTACTGAATATGTAGACCACGAGACGTAAAAAATCAAGGGGTTTGAGAAATCTTCGAAACAGTGATGGTAATTTTTTCGTCAGTATGTTCAGCAGGGCGAAGTCTTCTTCTGGCCTCAAAAAAAGCTTATGTACACTTAGTAAGATGGCACGAGCCGGTTACTAGACGCGACGATGATGAAGTGAACGGAGGAACAAGAAATATTCTATTAGGTTGATACAGCACATATTGCACAATAGTTTACTCGCATGATGCAGATAATGCGCTGGCTTTTCCTTCCCAAGTACCGGTACATCTTCTATTAATACAAGCATGCATTCAGCTAAATGGAACTAACGGGAAATAAGCTCTTAAATGTTCCACCAGAAAAAGAAAAACAGTTGCCTATGATTAGAGAAAACAAATAAAAGTATTCGCTAAAAAACAATGATTTTTTAAATCATTGGTGATCAATATGATCATATCAATCTTCCCTTTTCTGCTTGTTTACGACTATTCGCGATCTCTGCCGCAAAATCGTTACAAACTGATTTTTTCGTAATCTCGCGAGCGGGTCTTCATCCGCCGATAAAAATGCACCAGCCCTTGATTTACGTTATAATCACATCAGTTATGTAAGTAGAGCAAAATAAGACTGGCAACGAGAAGAAGATGCAAAAGTTTCAACGAGACAAACTGGATAATAGCAGCAGCATACTGTAAGAACGATAGAGAGAGAGAGAGAGAGGAGAGAGGAGAGAGAGAGAGAGAGAGAGAGAGAGAGAGAGAGAGAGAGAGAGAGAGAGAGAGAGAGAGAGAGAGAGAGACAGCGAAGAAGAAAGTGAGAGAGAGGTAAAGACAGAAAGAACAGGGCAAGGAAGGAGAGCAAAAGAGACAGCAATAAAGGGGAGAGAGAATCGGCGCCCGGAAGACAGAGAGAAAGAGGAAGAGAGAGCGGAGAACAGATCTGAGCGCTATCAAGCACTATGTGGCCTAAGATGCACTGTGCTCAGGCGTTTTCGCATAGCTTGCCTCTCACTAGTTGCCCCCTCTCTGTCCTCTTCGTTCCTTTCCATCTGCCCTTTCGGCGTTGGCACGCTGTAATAATACGTAATATCTTTACTGTTTTAGGCAGCCTCGCGCATTATTCGGATGCCAAGCGTGCCTTGGAAGTTTAATTTCGAATCGTATTATATCCGCACACGGACGTTGGAACGAAGAGACTGCGGGACCATGGCTCCCTCGATGTATATGAGACTTTCGGGGAGAGAAAGGGAGAGCAAAAGAGAGAGAGAGAGAGAGGCAGAGAGACAGAGCGAGAGAGAGAGAGAGAGAGAGAGAGAGAGACCCAAGATGGAGCAGGACGAGGTGTAACGTCTGATATACCCTTACGTATATATACTGAGCATGGTGAGCATCTGAGAAGACTGAGAAGCAGCAAGAACGGAAGCTGTAGTATGGAGGAGAACGAAGAGATGGATGTGGAAGAGAGACATGAGAGAGCCACGCACAGAGAAAGCGATAGTAGATGAAGGTAAAGGAGAAACCATGGGAGAGAGAGAAAGCACGGTTTGCAAGCACATCAGTAGAAGCGTCCCGAAACCGAGCAGACCAGAGTGAAACTCGCAGAGCCGAGTTGCTCGATTACCATGCTATTTCTGAATTGTACGTATACACAGTATTTCCTGTAGTTGCGATACAAATTCGAGGTTGGATAGTCTCTGACATCAATTAGTATCAATTAGCATCGTTTCATTGAATCAACGAAAACCCCTCACAAATGATCCATGGAATTTTTCGTAATGTTCAATCGATCAAATAATCATACATCAGTTTGATTGCCAGCTGTTGTATCCTAGGCTTAAACCTATCATAACCCTGTTATTGTTCCAAAGTACGATGTATGAGAGCGCGCCGGCTGTTCTCGAAAGCCCTTTACATAATTATTGTCGGCAACCGTAAGACTATCGCGTGTCTTCATTATGATTAATTGATTGTGAGAAATAGTTAAAACGGGTGTATGTGTAGCGATATGGGTACTAGGTTCGAGACAAATGGACTTGATCGAAATATGGATCGGGCCACGGGTATGTTTAATTTTATCCATGATACGAGTCAAAACGAGAAAGGACTTTGCTCGGCGATTCATTTTTTGCCTTTAAGATGCACATCACAAATGCCATTATAGCTCTGAGGGCGACTTGACGTAAGGGTAGTCAATGTTTCACCAGGTCACCAGTGTCTGAAATAAACAGCGGTTCAACTATGAGCGGTTCAAACAAGTCGCATACATTTATTTTTCTGCGTGTTGAACTTTATTTTGTGAAGACTAACATTGATGATAATAGTAATGATAATAATGGCAATGATAATAATAAATGTTCTTATTTGCAAAATATTATTACGCTTGCGTGAATGAGCGGGTTCAACGTTTCCTCTTGTCCAGCAGCGTTGGCGGTGACCAATACTCGGATAGGTCACAGCTTAGCAGCGCACTGACGTACACGCTAACTGTCGAGCGGAAGGCAGTTTTGATGACAATAAGACAACCATCGTGGTTTCAAAACAAGAAATTATCGCTGTGCAGATTTTTTAAGTATGGTTCGTAATATATAGTTCGTATACTCGTAAAATATAATTTCATGCTCCTCCCCACCAAAGTGTTACCTGTTTATTGAATTCAACGCATCCCTTTTAAGGAGGTTGCAGCGGTCTAGTTGAATCAAATGACGGTTTATGAGTTTTTCTTCTTCAATAAACCTATCTTGAATAAACACTCAATAAAAAAGTTTTTTGTTACGTTTATTGTTAATTTGATTACTTATAAGACGAGAAAATTACCATCAATCTATTAACCAAAGATTGTTTAATTATCGCAAATAAATTAGTTTTTACAGCGTGTACGGAGAGTTTTTTGATCGACGTTATATCAGCAAACAAGTTTAATTTCAATTGAAAGAAGAAGCCAGTCCTTCTTTCGATTATTTTGATAATTTTGTCTTAGATTATTTGAAAACGAGCCAGATAGAATTTATTCATTATGATCACTTGCTGCACGAAATAATTCCAAGATAAATCAATAGTCGACCTCGAGTAGGGGAAAGGTGTACGACTTGATCCCATGGGGTAAGATGATCATTTTCAATTGCGACGAAACTAATAATGTTATCTAGTGGTATTTTTTGGTAAAACATACCCCCCGGCATCCCCCCGTGTTAGTCAATTCATGATAGCGGTGTGAGCGACGCACTTGTTTTGACGGAAAAAAATAAAAATTGTGAGCTGTTGATCTAAGGTGAGGATGACTAAGCTTAATTAACTTTTATTGTATACTGTCAGTTGCGAACATTGTTGTGTTTGTGGCTTTATAATATGCTCAATTTGGTTTTTTAGTTGGCGTGGTAACAGTGGAATACTTATAAGTTATGTTACCGAGCCATAAATGAAAAAGTTGAGTTTGGGTCAAGATTATTTCCTTCTAGGTGTACAAGATGATCCCTAGGGATCATCTTATAAGCAAAGAACGTACCTACTTTATTTTTGTTAAAGGTGATGCAGCGTAATTAAATAAGTTGGTTTTGTTGGTTTATTTCTGAATAAATAATTTAAATAAATTAAATTTGAATTTAATTTAAATAAATTAATAAATTAGTAAGAAATCATAAACAACAAATAAATTAATAATAAAAAATAAATAAAATAAATAATAAATTGAAATAAATGTAAGTTGGCTTATTTTTTTTTAGATTGTACGATGAAGATTTTTTTTTCAACATTTGATGTTGGTTATGAAAGTTTCTTGTCTTAATTATATAAAAAGATTGTCTATGCATGTTCAAACTACATTAATAATGTATAATTGATAACACAAATAATAATTGATACATCTATCCTTTTAATTCTAGTTGAGTGAGATAAAACTTATAATATTTATTTATACAATTTTTTATTTATATTTACCTAATTTCTCCAAAATAATAAAAAAAATCCCAAAATAGGAGCAAGATGATCCGGGGGATCATCTTGTCCATACCCTAGGGATCGTCTTGAACACCGGGATGTCCAAGATGATCCTTATGTAAGGTTTTAAAAAAAAGGAAATATTTTTATTGAAACCCTAATAAATTGAATGTTTTGCATATGTCAATTGTAGGATAGATAAATATGCCAGTAGTAAACGCTTCCAGATCTAAATTATGTTGAATATCTTTGAAATCACGAGCATTGTCCCTTATAGGGATCATCTCGTACACCTTTCCCCTACTACTCATTTTGGTCGAACCTGCGTATCGTACAGAAATTGATGTTCTTCTTTCGCTGCCGATGTTTTCAGCCAGCTTGGATATACGCTCGACTGTGCTTACTAATATCAGCCGAACGATTCAGCAACATGTACGTATTCAGGATATTCAACGTCAGGCAACAAACCGAGCTCAACACACATAGGGACGCGGTTTTCGCAGAGGAGACATTGGGAATAGAATCGCGGTGAGATGCGACCGCAACTCCACGAAGGGCTATTGCCTTGACAGACCATGGAGGAGGGAAAGGGACGAATAAAGGGAAGCAGAAAGGGGGTGGGAGGGCGACAGGTCCTGTAAGACTTTGCATTCGTTGTATCGAATTGGAAAAGTATCTGTAACATTATTTTTCCTCCAAACTGTCTTTCCAGTCTACCACATCTTCATGAACGAACTTTTTTACTTACCCTCGCGTAGACGAAGCTTCGTTTTTCTAAATTCGTTACACACGCTTTCGGAACCGTAAGAGAAATTGCTCGAGAAAATCAACCCAATGTGGTATATTTGACATATTTTTAATTCAAAGCGATGCAATATTTATTTACTTGTACTCAAATATCAATTAAACTGAAAAGAATGGTTATACTTGAAGAGGCAGGCAGGTAGAATCCTGAAACGAGTCCTACTCGAGATATCACAAGCTTCCGAAAAGTTATAACCAGCAACGCATCAACATCCAGAGAGCTTTTGCTATTAACAGATATCACTGACACCTTCCAATTGAATGACAAATATCCATCGACCAAATGTCCATAAATTTGTTTTTATGGAGTATCTTTTTTTCAATTTTTTTTTACGTATTTGTCAATGCAACACGTTACTGTTTTAGTTTTAAGGCTTTCACGGCTCTTAATGTTATTACAAAAGTTAGAGTATTCCGAATGGAGGCCGTGTTAAGAGACTGCATCATCAGGGATGAGAGCTCCGATACTGAAGCTGTCGTGTCTCAGATATTCTATATGTAGTTGCAGTCATCGTTCCAGATCACCGCACCAGCCAATCGGATGTTATTAATTGATCAGCTGGTTCATTAAAGACATCCGATTGGCTAGTGCAGTGACTTGGAGCTGAAAAAACAGGTCAATTTTGAATTTTTCTTTTCTTATGAGCGTATTGGAATGACGGGGTCGGGATTTAACACACAATTAATCCATAATGTTGATAAATTTGAATTGTTTTTATTTTAAAATATGGATAAACAAAGAAGTTCTTATTATTCGAACAAAGTGACGCCGCTGCTGCATGACCAATCGGTCGAGGTGGTTCTGGCAACTAGGATAATCGGGAATGAAAAAAAAACGTCCTTTGAGTATAATATCAAAACTGTCATATGGCCAGAAACTTTCTAGAAATTTAAAAAATTACAAAAAACCGCAAGCACCGGAAAAAAATGTTCGGTTATCGAAAAAAAACAACTGTAAGCCTTCGACATTAACAAATAGATGAATATTTTTGGAAAATAATTCGGTCATACAATATAAAATGTTATAAGTTATGTTTTCGACGAATTTAAAGTGAATCGGATAGATAGATTTTGACATACAACTAACACCGTTTTATGAAACAGAATTTCGTGGACAATGTAAAAGAACATAGCATAAATCACTGCGAGGCGGTTCTCCGCAGCGCAGTGGGCGACCCTTCACAAAAATCGTCATAAGGTGGTCCATTTTTTACATTTTTACACAATCTTTATTGCAATTTAAAGTGAAGACTATAAAAAACCATGGAAAACCATTAAAAAAAGACTATAAAAACCATGCTTTAAAAAAAAAAAGAAAAAAGGCTATAAGAAAAAACGTCATTCGTGGAAATTTCAAGCTCATGCAAACCCTTTAGGTGCAATTAATTCTTATATAAGAAACCATTTTCATAGACGCTTTATTTGCAGGAATGAAATAAAATGGCGAGCATTCTCCAGAGATTTAAGGGATAAGAAAAAGTTGAAACGGTATCTCTCGGACTCGCTGCTCCTTTCCACGCTAGTACA
Organism: Ophion ventricosus; assembly: GCA_963932345.1. Classification (NCBI taxonomy): domain Eukaryota; kingdom Metazoa; phylum Arthropoda; class Insecta; order Hymenoptera; family Ichneumonidae; genus Ophion; species Ophion ventricosus. The sequence goes on along the minus strand of OZ010711.1, from coordinate 25,984,270 downwards.
GTAATTCAGGGATGCGAATCGAGAACACGAGAATTCATGGGCTACGGATATAGCGAGAGCTGAGAATTCACTCTCGTGTAGCCGCTCTGCTGATACCCGGACGGTATAGTACAAAGGGAAAAAGAAAACGGACTGAGAGAAAAAAAAATAGCGTGCGAAAGGGACACAGCTCTGGTCTGATCGTGACAGCTGAGAGTCACCGGAACTTCGGCTAAGTGTAGCTTCCGGTGCTATTACCGGTCTTATGGCTAACCGCGAAGCCTGATACTTTTCTTCCTCGCTTTAACGTGTTTGCTTCAACTGTGTGCTTGCACTCTCATTCCTATATTCCGTTTTCCTTCCTGTCTCGGGTGAATCCTCGATTCTTTGATTCTGAAAGTCAAGCAATTTCCGATCAATTGAAGAAGTGAAATTTCGTACGAATTGCCTTGAGTATTAAAACATGTAAGTACTACGAGTAATAGCCGCAAAATGACAATTGCAAGCGTCGCAAAGAAAATAATTAAAGAAATGAATACTTTTCAGCGAAAATTCGGAATTGATTCAAAACGATATATGGGAAAAAAAAGAAGAGATAAAAAATATGAATATATGGCGCTCCGCTAAAAATGACCATGCATAGGGAAAAATCTTTGTTTTAATCAAATAGATTTTCATTTCATTTCTAACATGAAGGACTCTTGCTTGACGATGAAATGAAACTTTAATATGTTATCGTTTTCATGTTAAAACGCTTGTGTAATTTTTTTTCAATTTTTTTTACATAATCACAAATACGTAGTGAATGAAAAAAAAATTGGCCGTTTTTTTTTCAAATGCTCATAACTTTCTGAAAAATGGACCGATTAGGATTATTTTTTTTTTTAATTCTTCGTTTTGAAATGTTCTTTATGAAAAAAATACTTGAAAAATATACACATCTTCGACATGACTTTTTAGTTTATTGGAAATAAAAAGCGATTTTTTTCAAAGAACGCCACTTTTGATTTTTTATTTTTGTAAAAAAAATATGATAAATTTAGCATTTTTTGCCGTCAGACCCATCGTGGTAAGATGTTTATTCTATTTTTTTCTAAATTAAAACAGTACACTCCACCGCGAACTGTATATACAAGTATTCCACGGTGATGGAAAATTGCACATGAAGGCTTTTACTATTATTATATAACATGATGTTCCAGGGATAAAAAAATAGGTCCACACATTCCGAAATGTAGGGGTAAAGCGTAATACCCCGGGCAAAGTGAATACTCGCCACCAGTCGCAAATTATGCGTTTGCCGATCGCCACATTACTATAGCAACGTTCGCCCATCGTCACCCAGTACGTGGCAAATACTTTGGTGAGTGACTGTATCACGCGCCGTCCAGGAGACGACGATTTGTATTTTTGCTTTAAAAAATATTGATTCATCAAGGTAAGTATTTTGCTAATAACAAGAAAATTATTTATTTATCACCCTTTGGTTTTGGGTGGTTACAATGTACGTTTATGTAGCTTTATACACTGTGTAAAAAATGAGACCCGAAGCAATAGTTTTTATTTGAAACGGGATAACATCAGGAGTACCATATTCACTTTGCCTGGTGATCGTAAAGAATTTCATTATATATAATAAATCTGCATATTCGTTTCAGATGGTTAATAAATTAAAAAAAAAAAACGACGCAAAGTTCTTGAAGTACAGACGTCATGCAAACGGCAATAAATGTATGTAAAGCTGGAGAATACATCAAAGAAACAGCCAAAAAGTACGAGTTAGCATACGCTACCTTATACAGATCATTTTGTTAGTAACTTACGTTTCCAAAGATTTCTTTGTTGTTATCCACTTTGACGGTATGCCGTATACACTTTACCCGGGGGCTCAGGCAAAATGGATACTTTGTCAGTTTTTGTTATTTGATTTATAGCAACTAATTAAACTAGAACTAAGGGAAAATTGGTAACCTTTTTCGAAAGTTGATTAAATACAGACTAATTTCAGATAAATGTTTTAATTTTCTCTATTAAACATTATCGCCAATAATCGCGGAATACTTGAGGAACTTTGCCCGGACTTCCCCTATATTCTTCGTAATAATATATACGGCACCTGCTTCTATCGGCCGGAACCGACGGTACTTATCTATGTTTTTCTTCAAATGTCCTGAAACATGTCATTATACCATATATTCGTTTGCCGCTAATTACCATAACTTATTTCGAATCCAGCATAAATCAATAATGAAAAAATAAAGCAAGCCCTGCAATGGCTCTTGTTTGTGTATGAGTTTGCTCAAGTTCTCAAATATAACAATAGTCGGTCTTTTTCTCATGAAAATCTCCTGAAACATGACAATATATCATACATTTTATTTTCTACTAATTATAGTATGTTCTTATAAATTAAGGATTAATTAATCGGAAGGAAACAAGACCTGCAAATGGGGCATTTTTCATTCCTCGCTAAAATGGGTTAAGCAGACCCTTATTCAATGCAAAATCATTTGGTGTTCACAAATGTTCTAGTCCTACCTTCGTCCAGGCCTTACTTAGCACACGAGATTGATTTTCTTCTATAAACATTTTCCAGACCACGAGTATTAGTCCAATCGAGTTCTACCTCGAAAAGTGGTAACCAGAGGATGATTTTGCATCGATAAGGGTGTCAAGAAGTCCATCGAATGGCTAGATTAAAATTGATTTTAATCGGGGTGACCCAAGACCATAAAATGGAGCATTTTTCATTTCTCGCTAAAATGGATTGGGCAGGATCTTATTCGACACATGAAAATTCAACTTATTGTTGGTTTGAAGACCCGTACGTAAAACCGTGCTCAAAAATATGCTTTCTCAACCGAAGATAAACCAAGGCGTTCTTACATCAGGCACGAAAGCATTCTTAAAGGTAGAAAAAAAAAGTAGTTAATGATTCGGATCGCGGCACAATCAATTTGGCATGAAATATTCCACACGTAGTTTAACTTAAGTATAGCGTTACTCGTATAACAACGTACCGACTTGTAATACTTCTCTCTACACGCTGTTCCTCTTTCCGTAACAGTTTCGCTTTTCCCGGCACGTACCTCATTTTTATTTCGTCGCCGGCTAATAAAATGCCAAGCCCACCTCCTTGTGTAGCTAATTTCGTTTGAAGCTAGCTCTCCGCTTGCCACTTTATCGTAGTAGTTCCTCGACGTCTCGGCAACGCCTGCGTTTGCAGAATACCATGTAGTGTACCAAATGTATATATATATGTGTATGCGTGTATGTGTGTGTATGTGTGTGTGTACATGCACACACACACGCACATGCATATACTTTCATTATATCCCGGCGCTCGCCGTTGCAGATCCGCCGGATCGACTTATTTAGCCTTCTTAGGCAAATCATCCCTTTCGCGTATTCCGCCAATGTCTCTCTTTCTTTTTTTTTTCTCCTCATTTTATAGCCGAGAATACTTTTTTACATCCCACCTCTCTTTACTTTTCTCCTTCTTGAGGTGATCGAATCATTTTGAATTCGAATCCATGTAGCGCAATTTCGCCTGTTCCTCTGGAAGCGTCTCCCTCAGAGCCTGACGAAAGATATCCTGTGGCAAAAGCCCTACCCCCTCATTTCTCGCGCCCTACTCTCATATCCACTCGTTCCTCGATTGAATCATCTTCACTTCGGTTCTACATCATCAGAAGGATAATTTCATTCGAGGAACAAGTGCACCTATATATCACGCCGGAAGAGATGCATCCTCTTTCGACGATAGTCACGCGCATTATTTGCTACGAGAGTGAAAAAGAGATGGAAAGGGCGTCCGAGAGAGAAAGAAAGAGACAGAGAGCATAAGGTGACTCTATTCAGGAATTACGTGCAACAACGGTCACGAAAGCCGTCACAACAGCGCCCTCTAGCTATTTCTTCTCTCGAGCCGCGCTTCAGGACCGGCTGACCAAAGAATAATAATTCGCTGAATACAGAGGAAAATATTCGCGGATTGTGCCGAATTTAGCATGCGAGAGTCTCTTTTGTCCCTCTCCACTTCCTGCTTCCACCCCCCCCCCCCCCCCCCCCCGCCCAGTGTACACTCGGCCCTTATCACAGACCTGCAACGACAAATTTACGTGATATTCTCCGAAGCGTAGATGGAATATTCTTTGGTCTGGGCAATTCCGTTACTCAAGTATGAGTGTACAATCCTGAAGATGGTATTTCTCAGAGCAATTCGTGTACAGTGGAACCTTGACTCCGTCGAATCGTCGAAAACGGAATCATGGAGAAAGATGGTGGGGCGAGCCACGACCCTATCAAACTACGACACCCCATGCGCATCGGTGTACCTATTGGCGAGCGCGAGTGACGGGGACTCGTGCTTCCCCCACCAATCGTCAGAACTATCGGAGTGGGAGAAAGACGTATAAAAGTAAGGTTGATAGAAGGAAAGCTCCACTGTACGCCGGTTTGGCGCTAGAATTCTTCTCACTTCTCAGTCAGTTCAAACACACGCGCGAACTCTGGTTTGGACGCACCTCCAACTGGAGTGGTGACTAATGCGCGTCTCGTTAACTTACGAGCGCCACACGTATATTTGCAAGTAACTACGTGGGAAACTACATTGCGTGGAGGATCCTAATTTACACTCATTTAAATTTTCAGAGTGGACCTTCGCCGGAGCTTATATCTCCATATCAGGATAATGCATATACATGTCTCCCGCTCTCCCCTCCCTTTCTTCCCTGAGCACCCTTACATGCGCGTGTGTATATTTGTGTGTGTGTGTGTGTGTGTGTGGGTGTGTGTGTGTGTGTGTGTGTGTGTGTGTGTGTGTGTGTGCGCGCGCGCGCGCGCGCGCGCGTGTGTGTGTGTGTGTGTGTGTGTGTGTGTGTGTGTGTGTGTGTGTATGTGTGTGCGTGTTTGTGAAGACTTGCTAACGACGCAAATTCATTCCTGACTCTGCACTCATTTTGCTGGGGATTAAGAACCTCCTCGCAACGGGAGCATTTCCTCCTTCTATGTATTTATATAATATAAATAAATATATACTTATTTACATATGTAAATGGTCGCATATATATCTCTGTGTGTGTGTTTGGCGAAAGCGGAGCACGGGGTTTGAAAATATTTGACTTCAAGGACCGTTTCCATTGAAGCCAATTGTTCCCATACTCAATATGATGTAATGGTTGAAAAATTACCTTTAGATTTATGTATTTACATATATATATATATATATATATATATATATATATATAAAGGGTGTCTGAAAATTACCACAAATTTTTTATTGCGCGCCATTTTTTTTCTGGCGAACATAGAGTACTGATCTTTGACAACTGGCATCAGGAAGTATTGAGATTTAGTCATAGAGAATTACACGATCGAGCGACGCATAGAAATTTTGAAAATTCACAATTTACTCAAAACATGTGGCGATGTAAATTGGCCACCAAGATCGTGCGATTTGACGCCAATGGACTTTTTTCTTTCGAGTTTTCTAAAAGGAAAACTGTATGCCAATGATCCACAGACCATTTCGGAGCACAAGGAAGCAATTGGATGCACCATTAATGAAATTAATCCGCAAACATGCCAACATTTTTTTTTTCATCGAATTTTATTTTTATTTTCTATTTAATGTTTTTTTAGTTTTTTTTTCACGAAACTATGCTTTTCAAATCAGGAATCACGATATCTCGATAACAAATTGGCCGATTGTGCTCAGATTCGGCATACACCTTTAGTAGATTGTTTTTCACCGTTGATAGCCGAATTGAGTGGAAATGATTTTTTTTATAACTCGAAGAATGGTCAGAAAAATAGCAAAAATTGACAACCAAAGATTTAGCATGTCGGCATTTTGTAATTTTTTTTTCGCTTAATCTGGCACCACTCTTCACAATACTCATAGAGATTAAGAATAAGTTCTTAAGGGGAGATATACACCTAGATGGTCGAAAAAATCGATTTTTTTTTGCATTTTCTTGAAGTTTGAGGTCTCCAGAATATCTGGTGAAAACGGCAAGTTAATATTTCGATAAATAAGCCAGTTACAGCCGAGAAAGTGAAACGTGTTTTGCGGCGCTGAGCCGACAGGCAGGTAGCGGCAAGCGACCCTTCGAACAAAGCGTGTCTAGACCTATTTCAAAAGCGAATGGGAGCCCGTCTTCGCGGATGCAAGAAAAACAATCCTGCAATCGGCGGCAAAAACAAATTGACGGCAAAGCTTATAGATAAACTGAGCATTTACTATGGTTTAGCTATTCGCAGAAACTGTAACTCCAAGGGGATGACATGAAAAAAGCTATATGGGCAACATTCCACCATTACGGCTCAACAGACAGCCAGCCTCAACATTATTTCTGTCCCGAAGGCCCCGAATCGTGGTGCAAGTGGCAACAAGCGAAAGCTAAAAAAGAACTGAAAAATTTCCGTCACGATTATTCTGCATTGCCAAAAATGGTATTAGATGTCATCAAACCAATATACGAAGACCTCAGCAATGACAAATTGTTAGAACGCTGTGTTGCCGGATATACCCAAAACTGCAATGAGAGCTTCAACCAACTTATTTGGAAGATAGCTCCAAAAACGATGAACAGCGGGGCCAAAATCGTTAACATTGCTGTATTTCTTGCAACATGCACGTTCAACAATGGTGTCACCTCATTATTGGAAGTAATGAACGTGTTAGGAATATCGGTTGGATCAGGAGCGCACTTGTACGCTGCGCAAGAAGACGAAACTCGTATAGCGAAAGCCGAGCTGCAAGCGCAAGAACAGACAAAAGAAGGTCGAATACGGCGCCAACAACAAAATTTAGAAGCTATGAACATTCCGTCGACCGTAGAAGACCTACACTATGGGCCTGGTATCGATGATCCCATGTAAGTTGACAAATTTCATGATTTATTCATTCCCAAATATTCAAACGCGTTTTTCTCAAAACCACGTTTTTCAAATCGTTACCCAAAATTTCTCGAAAACCAATGAACCGATTGCCTTGAGGTTTTTTGTGGTTATTCTATACACCATTATCTAGTACTTGTCATAGGATTCTTTCGTTACTTAGTTTTTGTTTTATAGGCAAAATAATAACTAATTTTTGGCCCAAAAATCACTATTTATGTTCAAACGTCCGCCATTTTGTCATAAATCGATATTTTCAAAATCGGCTATGACAAGTACTAGATTATAGTATCTAATTTAATAATCTTTTTGGTTTTTTTTCCAGATGATTTTTCGAAGAAACGCCAGTGGATACCGTATACGCAGATTTTTTTACGACGCTCCAAGGATCATACAATATCCTTGTATATTTTTGATATTTTTAAATAAAGAAAATTAAACATATTTTTGAATGTATATGCTTTTAGATAATTAAAACCCCAATCCGAAATTTCAAATAGTTTTCCTTGAAAAAATTCACAAAAATGACCTTTTTTCCGGCTCCTAGGTGTATATCTCCCCTTAAAGAATCAATCATCAAGTGTCAAAAATTTCAGAAAGAAAACGCGAATAGTTCAACAGTTATAGTTTATTTTTAGGATAGAATATATTCTATCCTAAAAATAACCCACGTAAAAGCGCTCTAGACAATAGTAATCTCTTAAAACTATTGCATTTCCCAGATGGACACATTTAGCTCATATTGGCATCATATGGGCATTATCTATGACGCATAGAAATTAACACAGCTATGTGTCGCTTACGAGTGCTCACCTTCAAGTCATATTTGCATCACATGACCATTCATAATAACACACATAGCTGTGTGTTTAGAATATATTCTATCCTAAAAATAACCTACGTAAAAGCGCTCTAGACAATAGTACTCTCTTAAAACTATTGTATTTGCTCTTAAAACCATTGCATTTACGTGAATGCTTCGCCTGCATAATTTCTTCAACAGGATATTGGGCCTAAAGAAATGTTCACTGAACGAATGTTTGTATGAGTATGGGGCTGAGAAAAAGAGTCGAGCGGTGTAAAGTAGAAGCCTCAGTGTTTTTTCATATTAGCACTTTCTGAGTTTTTCGTTTCGATTCCGCGTTAACAGACATTTTCAAGCCTCCTCGCACTTATTTATTTTTCACTTACCTTCCACTCGTGTTCCTATACTCGATACGTAGCCCGTGTAAGTTCGTGGTCTCCGAAACACTCTCGAAACCCAAAAGTGACGACACTTCCGGTATCGTAGCTGCCCAACCGGATGGAGCGTGCTGATACACTCGTAAAAAAAAAAAACGGAATGCCCGAGGAAAAACGAAGATATAATACCAACAAAAATAAGGGTAAACGAGGAGGAAGTATCGAGGACTGAACGAGCGTGTCGACGTACGATAACACTCTACGTGTTCGAAAGACTTGGCCACAGTTTTTCGCCCCCAGTTTCATTCGACATATCGCCGTCTCGAGTAATCTTCGTAAAAATTCCCAGGCAATAAATTCGAGATTCGCCGAAGGTATACAGGCCTAAATGTATATTCGAAGCAATGTTTTAACGATATTCATAACTTGGATATTTTTCAGGGTAATTTAATATTATTCATTTATTATTATATATGACTATTTATGAATTAAAAGACATTAGTGAATGCGCGGTCGATGTGGGTCTTCGGCGATCTCCTATGTCAAGCAGCATTGGTCTGAGCCAACACTCGGATGGGTGACGGCACCTGTAATCGAACGAGCCCTTAAGAGGGTTGCTCAGGGTCTTTGCCAGGCAGGTAAATTTAGATTTTACAAAAATTGAATTTTCGGTTACGTGAAACAAATAAATGTCAGCTATTAAATATGTGGAATGCATATAATACGTTATGTACGTTAGGCGAATACGTTATGAACCAAGTTGAAATATGGCAAATGCGCAATTAAGTTCTCAGTAGCTGGTAGCATTAAGCTCAGATACGAACGTCACACCGCGAGCCCTTAGCTGTCAAACATGTCTGGCGAATTCCGTTTTTGTGTTCGACGAAAATGAAAAGATGAAAAGGAAAAATTTAACGTGAAAAATAGCACAATCGTCGATTAAAGCAAGTAGAAAAGGGAAAGCAACGGAATGAAGTAGTTGAGCGGGAAAATGAATGCGCAATCGAGGGATGACGCATAATTGATTTGAAGGTTATGTCAAAACACATGCACTGCAGCTTCTGTCAAGAGGAATTATGGATAAAAAATATTAAATATGAAGAAAAGCACAGCTTGGCCTCAATATTATTTGTACTCTGCCAAATATCCGCTAAGTTTGTTTGATTTATAATAAAGAAATATTAATTATCATATTTTTTGCGAACATTTGGTGTTGTGTTACTTTTTCTGGTAATGCGGAACAAAAATAACAATAATTATAAAAAAACGTTAAGTACTCTTTACGAAACCGCGGGAAGAAATTTATAACGAAGAAACAATATAGTTTGTGCGTGTCTAATTGTCGCGCCTATTCAAAATGGTCGACTTGACAGCAACGTTGCCACGTGTCGTAGCGCGCTTCATCGATCTACGCTAATTAGCTAAAATGTTATGTTTTATTTCAAGAATATCTCGATAACGAGGCAGACAAAACGCTTCAGTCCGTTGAAATTTTTCATAAAAATGGCGACATTTTTTTCGCATATTTCTATTAAATTCTTACCATTTTTATTATGTTGCGAGAGTCGTATCATAGTTATCGTATATCTTTTGCTCCGTCGCACGTGTATAAGAGCCTAACTTCAATAATTAATTGTTCAACAATCATGCAGACGAATGACTCGACATTTTGCACGAAGCTGTAACACCTGTTCGCGAATATCCTCAAAAAATTTCAACCAATTCTTGAGATTACGCGATAGCATAGCAACCTCCTTAGAGATCATTACAGTGTAAAATTTGCAAAAAATCGATTTTTTTTTGCATTATCCGATAGTATAGACGGTTATAACCATGGACCTGGCATCACCGATGGATCGTAAGTAGACAATTTATAAGAAAATTCCGCACTCGAAACTTTAAACGCGTTTTTCTCGAAATGTCGTTTTTCAAAACGGTGTACACTCTCAAAGGAAGAGTTTTCAAGCTATACGTCTCAAATTTTGACACAACATTCTTCACGCTATTCTGTATCTTTATATGGAAGCTTATTTTTTTAATCTTCATACTTTTTTTAAACCGCCGCCATTTCGTCAATTTTTGTTTTTTTTCAAACCTCCATAGCAAGATAGCGGCTTTCATACTGATTAATAATCTTTTTACAAATGTTGTTTCAGATAATATTTACGGCCCCAACCGTGTACACCGTGAGGACTCCTATTTTTTCGAAGATATTTTCAACTCTTAAAAAAATGCAATAAAAATAAAATTAAACGTTTAAAATTTTATTTTCTGTTCTTCATAAGTGCTTTGATTTGACAAATAAAAATCAGACTGATTAGCGTGTTTGAACCATCGAAAAAAAATCGCGAATATCAGCTATTTTTCGACCCGTTATACTGGGATGATCCCTTAACTTGAGCGCTCTCACTAACTTAATTTAAAATATAGCTCCGAAAAATATCACACAGTGTTTGAAGCATTGTCACATTGCCCTTAATATTGCAACGTGCACTTTTATCCGTGCTAAACTAAATTTTATCTGCAAGTGATGGATTGGGCATTGGAATCGGATATTAAGCGGATCAATGAACGCGAGGTCGAGAATGCTGACCGCATAAATAGAGCCGAGATCGTAATGCACAGCGCAAACGAGGAAGGGAGAATTCTGCGGAGAAAAGAAAGAATAATTGCTGCAAAGGATGCTGCGAATGATGCGAAGACGATGCTTTAGGGCACTGGAATGGCCGATTAACGGCAAGGAGAAAAATCTATCTTATACGTATTTTCTTTACCGAGTGTCGAGGACAGAGCACAATTTATGAAAATCCGATCTTCTCATTCAATTTTCCTAAAGATTGAAGTATAAAGAACATTATGTTTAATTTCGCGTTTAAATTATTGAACAATAAAATGTGAAAATTATGGGTTATTTACCGAGCGACCGAACTTTGAACGCGTTGATCTTGAACCATGATTTTCGAAATCGGTAGACGAATTATCTCGGAAACGGCTTGATCAGGCTCCCTTCGAATTTGCACATGACGTTGTGCGACATTTTTTATTGTACACTGCATAGATTTTTTTAAAAGACAACAATTGTTTTTTTAATTCAATCAGGAAGATAAATAAAGTGCCCAAACGTAAAGCTCAAAGGTCGTATTTTTGTTGAGAAAAATTAAACAGAGAAATACTTTCTATATTATATTACGAGAATCCATTTGGTTTTTACATTTTAGACCAATCGGCAGTCCATAATCTTGTCCACCACAAATCAAGTTAACGAGGCCGAAAGCTTAGACTGGCCACGAAAACAGTGCTTCTAGTTGAACGGATTCACTGGGAAAAAATCTTGTTTTATCCTGAGGCTATCGAATCAATCGTTTTCGAAAACAAAATCCCAAAATTTAACTCCTTTTTCCTTCGCCTGCTTAGTTATTCGGCCTTAAGGCAGTATTGTTTTCCAGAACGCTGTTTTGGAGGTGATTTTTAGGATGAAATAACTGTTAAACTGTTCCTTCTGCGACGTAAACTTCAACAATTGAATTTTTTATTATCTCTCTTCACCCTTTTTTTTACATATTTTACCAAAATGTCTAACCTTTGTTTGTACGCCCTTTCGGGCTTCCACGAGTCCATCTTTTTTCCATTTCACTCGACACTTCCCATCCCGCTATTCCTAAAAGATTCTCCTAGAGTATCCCATTTGCACCAGGGCACGGGGAAACTGAGGAAAACCTGTGCCAAAACAGGTAGCCATGTTTTTGTTTGCCGAGTTTCAGTTGAGTTGTCATCAGAAACTTAGCAGGACTATAGCAGGCTCTACCGAGTCTGCATAAAGCAGTACGCCGCTAGGCGGTCAACCGTCTAAGTATTGGGCCAGGCCAACGCTGCTGAACATGGAAGATCGCCGGTCTCGCACTGACAGCGTCTCCACTGCTGTAGGCTAAATTATGAGAATTCCTAATAGCGATAGAATCCTAAAAAGCCAATCTGCCCCCAACCTGCACATTAATAGACGTTCCATAATGATTGGTTATTTTGTCACTTCTGTTCTTCATAGTGTGTCTCGAATTTTGAATCTCACGGCTTGGCAATTTTCACCCTCCAACTTCATCCGACATCTAGTGACAGCTGGTATAAACTTTCGCAATTATGCGCATCTGCTTACAACAAAACGTATTTCCACTTGACGGTAATGATAGACTGGTTGTAGCTAAAGTAGGAATACATAGACATTGGCCACTGTACCAACCGAGAACTTTAACGTCGTCATCGATTTTTCAAAAGTCCAAACCTTGCACCTGTTCAGGTGGCTTGTTTGGCTTTTAGAGCCGCTTGCCAGTTGCAACGGATCCACGAAGGGTGAAAGAGTTTTAACCAGCAACCAGACAACAGTGCGAAGATTGTCCAACGTTTTTTGGCTAAGCTTTTGTGGCTGTTGAGTAAATAAATATTCAATTACCGGTGAGTCGTTTAGGGGTTTCTATAACCACCCAATATTCTCAAAATACTGCATAACTTTACTGCGCATTACTAATATACCTTCCTACTTCCTGCTTCTGTACGAAACCTAATAAAAAAATAATTTCATGGCTAGTTCTATATTCGGTTTTATATCTCATGCAGAGTCAAAATGACAAATAACTTTGGGCCATTTTAATTCCTGCTATTGTCAAATTTGTATTCTATTTAAACGAGAATAATAACTTGAGTATAATAATGACGCAATTGGGTATTTCATATTTATTCGACCGGAAATGACAGTTTCGAGAAAAAGACGAGGGATGGAACAGAACCCGCTTGTATCTTCTGTAAATTTGTCTACCCTCAGCAGAGTTTAGGGTGTACATTTTATGGTGACAAAAAAAGAGAATGAATTGGTATTGTACTTTTTTGTATCAGATTATTTCCAGACAACAATATGATCGAATACTATGGCGGAATTGCACGTATTGGGGCAAATCGTCTCGGGTGAAAATTTCAAGCAAACGTCGCTCTTCAGCAAATGGAGTTTTCATGCTGGTACGTTTCCCAGGTACTCAGTAGATCTAAAAACATCGTTAGAATGCGCGAAAACTAGAGTTTCTAAAATTAGGCAAACCATTCTGGTAATAATAAAACAAGATATTTCATTCCATCGTAAATTCACATTTTTAATAAAGTTTTGCCTGAGTTTTCAACGAAATCGCTGAGAGTCGGTAATCTAGAAACAGTAGAGTGTGGGCTAAAAGTAAAAGGGATAGGATTGTTCAATGAATATGAAAGAAAATTCCAAGTATAGTGAAAACGTTTGAAGAATAAATATTCGCCGAATTGTTCAGATTGTTCGCAAATCTAATTTTCCTCGAAGAGAGAGAGAGAGAGAGAGAGAGAGAGAGAGAGAGAGAGAGCCAAAAATAATCGGTTGATGTTTGTTACGAGAAGGAAGCGGATGGAAATTAATCGAGGGATCTTCCGAAGGACAGACTCAAGAATGTTGTGATCCTTATACGAACAAGCCAATCTGGGATCATCCTGTTGACGTGCACTACACGACTCGGACACTGCAGGGTTCGCCAAAGTTACTTTTACAAATTTTCTGCCGTGACAATAACAACAGGATATTATTCGTCAGTTACGGGGTTATTGCTGTGCCTTTGTCACCTGGCTCGCATCATCTCAAATGTTACACCTGGAAACCAATTGGTCAGTAATCGTTTTTTTTCTTCAGAAAATAAAATTTAGCCATTATTCCGATCGATAATTTCTATCAACAAAAAAAAAAAACATTTGCTGAAAAAACATCAGATATCGAAATTTTTTTTACCACTAATTGAATTTATTAAATGCGAAGCAAATCATATTCAAAAAGAACAGCTGCGAATCAATTATTTCGCGTGCTAAAAAAAAGCTTCAATTTTTTCCGCCCTTTACGAAACATTTATCAGAGAATTTTGAAGATTTTTACTGCTTTATTTTGAATTAGGTGGCTGGCAGGATCGCTTGAAAGATCGATTTTTGGGAATGACGCTGCAATTGAAAACCCCTAGTCTGTTGGCAAACGGAGACGACAGATTCGAATTACTCACGGAGAGTATGGGTACAGTGAACGTTCATCTGAACATAATTGCGAAAAATTTTGCCAAATTTGGCTGCCAGTTGTGATCGAAAAAAAAAGAATAAGTTTGCCGATCAGTCGATAATTTTGATATATGAAATGGAAAGGAGGAAGACTCTGAAAATGAAACTCTTCGCGCTGCTTTGTCTTGGTGCTTTTTTCCAGCACAAGTGCGTTGCTATAGATATAGATGATATTAATTTACCGAATTGTACATCCGGCTCACTTTGTGAAGATTCGACAGCGATCACCACTCCGTTTATTAAAAACGTAAATGATTTTTCGGAAAAATCGAGCGATCGAACACACAACTCTTTTACGACCGAAAACACCAAAGAAAATGACAACTTTACAACACCAACTGCGCAAACGACACAGAAACCATCTACGACGACGACGATCTCAATTACCAGTACAACGGTCAGAAACGATGTGGAACAAGAAATGGATTCTAGCCTAAAAAGTCGTCCTGGCATATGCACGTGTGATGTTAAGGTAGTCAAATGAAACACTCATATTAAAAATAGTGAAATAATAGCTAATAATGTACATACAGTGATCGATAGTTTGATTCGAGAACATTTATTGGCAATACGAGATAAGGTATTTTGAGTAAAAAAAATAGTAAAACTATGTGAAATGCGTATATTTGTTATTATTTTTGTCATCGTTATCATCAAGAAATAAGGTCAAACTTCAAATTTGGTTAAAAAGAATTTTAAGCAGCAGACAAAAAATGCATTCAGTTGCACAGCTCCATAGCTGAAGCACAGGCCATTTTGGGGTCCTTATTCAGCCCCTATAGGGATGTGATAGGATCCAAGGACTTCCCAACAAATTTACTTAAACGTGGGACCTCGTTAATCCAGTCGGAATGTACATGAGACCTATTCTCGGAGGCCAGCACGTCCCCAATTTTTTTGTAGGTTCTTTGGGGCACCAGAAATGTACCCTTGAGTTTTCCAAAAATAAAATGGTGTTTTGCGAAGACCAGAGATTGTTAAAACTTTTTCACTTTTTCGCATTGAATCTTGAATGCGCACGCTTCTAGATCACTTGCTATAAGATGCCGGATTTACGTAAATCGGTAACTACTCGTAAACTATATGAGCTAGCCCAATAAAGTTTAAAGATATCTTTTGGGGATAGATTCTTCTAGATGCTAATTGAGTTTCAGAATACTAAGTTCATTAATAAACAAAGTACATGCAAAAAAAATGTTTGTTTTCGTTCACCGGTGATTTGCCGTTAAACTAACAATCCTAGGTGATTTTTGTATAGAACTTATTTTATAGGTAACATCATTCCACATAACTTTTGTAGGAAGCATTTTCCGATAAAACCAATTCCAAAAAAGATATAATTAAAAAACCGAGTTTTTTGTTTTTAACAAACTCTGGTGGTCGCAATACACCATTTTTTTGGGGGGAAACTTTAGGGTACATTCCTGATAGCTTAAAGAACCTACAAGAAAATTGGCGACGTGCTGGCCTCCGAGAATAGAAGTTGGTCGAATTTCTATGCATTCCGACTGGACTACGTGGATTATTGTTGATTCACGTATATTCATAGCGTTTGTTTTCGTTTTTATTATTATTACTTAATCATATTAAATAGAAATGTACGATTATAACATTTTCGATCTTCAATCCCATCTGAACGATCTACTCCAAGATTTGCAACAACTTTCCTCATTCTTTAACAGATTTCTTTACCTGCAGATATCGTCGTGCGACATAAATTGTTGCTGTGACGTCGACTGTACCGATTTTCAAATGTCCGCATTTTCGCGATGTGATAATCACCGCCCGAAAATGTATGACAGTCGTTACTGCTACACGAAGAATTTTATTCAGCGTAATAATACACAATTTATACTGGAGAGACTGGCGAATAATTTGTTCTGCGTCGCTTATGACAATTTACCACCGATTTATGGCATGAGTGATGTTCCGGTTCGTATTGATTGAAGAAAAAAATTCATTGTCCAAGAAACTAGTATATGTTTTATAATTGTTTTCATTGTTCTTTATGTTTGTAAATTGCAGACTTTGCGAAATCGACAGGCCTTCGAACAGGCCAAATATACGGTGGATCCGCAAAAGTACACGTGGGATTGGCCTAATTCAATAACTCCACAAGATTTTAATTTTTCCGGACGTTACCGCGACAAGGAAAGGGTGTGGAAGTTTCAGGATAACTTTGTCAAATTAATCGGTAACTACGTTTAAAAAAAAAGTTATTTTGTTTCCTGACGATTACGGAATTGTTTGAAAAAAAAAACCTATTGACGCATATTCGCGTGCTTGTGCAGACCTTCCGCAATCGGGATTCACCGGTCAATGTTCATTCAGGAAAACTCTTAAATATTTGGAAATGTCAAAGTGGACGTGTATGCAGACGGATTTAAATGATCAGAATTCTCATCTGTTCGCTGATAAGTACAACAATTTTACGGTGGTGTCGTCGCCTCATCTTTTCAGTTCGTCATACATTAACTCAGCAAATCAGGTAAGTAAATAATTACCTCATTATAAATCTTTATGAATGGATCTTTATACAACTTTATGAACGAATTACCCGATTAGAAATCTTTATGGATGAATCTTTATGAATAATTACCTGATTAAAAATCTTTATAAATCTTTATGAATAATTACCTGATTACAAATCTATATGAATGAAATAATCCATAAAATTTTTGATGTTTTTCGATCCCTGACATTATGGGAATGCAATCGTTCATCGCTGTGTGAGAAAAGAATGTAAAAAAAGAATTAATTTTGCATAATGATAGCATCGCCCATTTTTTACCGACTTGTTTATATAAATCTTAACAAATAAGTGAAAAACTTTGTACTTCTTTTGCATGAAATGAATTCGTCGATATTTCTGACGACGTAAACGTTTTTAAAAACTTCCTCGTCTCTTGAAATATCCTGCATTGAAAAGGACCTTAAGCCTGTGCTTACCAATATGGTAAATTAATTACCCAAAAAGTTCTTTATTCAGTCGATCGATTCTACGAAAATATATGAAAAGATCACAATCTTCTAGCCATTTTATAAACTTAAAAAAAATCAACCGAACATAAATGCTGGCAAAGTTTTGTATGTCTTCGGAATTTCCTACAAGAATTTAAAAAAAATTATTTCTAACTGCAAAAGTCAACGGTTTAATGATTCGTTAATCCATTTTTTGCATAAATTTGTTAAAGATTATTACGAATTTTTCGATTAATCAATATTCTTCAAACATCTACGTTGCTCGTTATTCAAATCTTTTTCCAATCGCTAAGCATTGATGTTCTAATCGAATAACACAATTAATTTTGAATTTAGAATGATATGTGGAGTATTTTAAATTTTCATACGTATTCCCTCGCGTATCATCGGTACAATATTCTCGAAAATTCAACTTTTTTTTTCCTGCTTATTTCAGAGTTGCCCGAACAACGTTTGCCTTCCGCTTCAAACTCTTTACTGCTCAGAACATTGGAGTAATTGCGATTCGAGAAAGCCTCTCGAGCAATCGTGCACAAATGGCAAATGCACAAACGTGATGAAGCGTTTGCGTTATACGTTTTATCACAACGGTACGAGTGGTATACGGAGTATAGAAGTGCGTCTCGTGCTCGTCAATGTTTCCCAAAGTTTTTACCAACATTTCGAAGTGTTTTACGAATGGACGACGGAGCGAGGTGGGGCCAAATTTTTGCGAAGCGGTAGTCCCGGCTATACGATTGGAAAGCCGATAATCTTCGGTATTTTGGTATCAAACTCAACGAACGGAATGGCCAAAGAGCACATTAGTGTCAATAGATCCGATTACCACTTGACTTTGCCGATCCGCGATAAAAATGGATATTGCATATCCGGCGAGAGATACGTGATCGGTTTTGGGGAAAATGCCCGATTACGATGTCGCCACGAATTGAGAACCAACAATTTTTCCGCCTCGATTACCTGTATGCATTTGCAGAATCAAACCTTAAGATTCATGATCGAAGATTCTCTTCTCGTCGTGACGCACGTTGACAAGTATCACATTTACGTATCGAAAGCTGGCGATCTATTGATCAATGATGTCAACGAGTGGACGCAAATTTTGCTCGATAAAATACCGCGCAACGTCGTCACCGGGCAAATGTTCAACAATCAAATTCGTTGCTCGGCTCTTGTCACGTCGATACGTGTCGAAATACTTTACAGGATATTGCCGAATCACGAGGAAATCGAGAGTTACAAGATCGCCGGTGTGGCTCTGACGTTTTCCGAGCCTGAGGATCACTCGTGGCACAAGTGCTCCGAAAAGAATTGCTCGGACGTCATGAGCGTCGAATTGACGAGTCTCGTTACTTTTACGGATATATCGACACCGTCCATGTATCATTACGCTGGAGGACCAAATTTGGATATAAGCTTGCCTTACGATTTTTTCTATCCTTTTATGAGTAACGCCAACGATAATCGACCCTTCGACGTTCTGCTCGGTTTAACCTTGTGCAACTTTATTTTAACCCTTCATAACTCAAGAACGTAAGGATTTGAAAATAGTTTACTTTATAGTAGGTTTTAATAAATAAAAAAAAATACGTATTATTTAGTTTTTGAAGAAATTTGAAGAAAAGAAGTTAGTTCGGATACTAACTTCAATCCCAATTGATTTGGATAATCGAGGTTCTACTGTATATGAATCGAATGTCCCGTGTACGATCTGGAATTTTTCGTTTGCTTCAAATACTCGACACTTGCGACGATTGTTAATTTTGGGAAACGAAACTCATCCCGGGAGCGGACGGACTTTTTGCACTCTGCAAAGTGTATTAAAAAAAAAAAACACTCGATATTGGAACAATGGTGCAAATATTCAACACGAAGTAGCATCATGCACTGTTTATGGTTTTATTGTTATTCTTTTCTTTTCAATCATGGGAATGGCAAATGATTCATGAAAACGAAGATGAAGAGAAAGCATCTACAGTCTTGTCTAGTCCGCATTACAACTTTATTCAACGTACGTTTGTCCTTTGGGCGTTTCAATAAAAATTCCCAAATGCAAAAGTTCGATCAACGCAATTTTTCGTACACTTTTTGCTAGACCACGTACCGCTGAACCGCCGTATTGAAAATCAGTATCTTCTTTTTGTCTGCTTTTTCCACATGTCGTTCACCTTTATATCAATCTTTATACAAACATACATCATTCATTTTACAAGGGACCACCAAGGGACAGCCACCTTTAAATCTTTCGTGGCTGCCATAAAAATCTGTTATCCCGTTCACTCGGGTATACCGTAAATCATTACATTACTCGATGCGAGCACCGTTTCCTCTCGTTCACTATAAAATTACATTCTCTTTCTCATCCCTCGCATACAAAACGTAAATTCGTTCGTGATTCTACGTGTAAATTCCAAAAATACTGTGCCTATATTATGTTTTACCATGACTTTTTTTGTTTCCTTTTCTTAATAATTTGCCCATTAGTGACTCGATCGTAATCAATTAAAAATTGAACAATTATTTCTACTCTTTATCTATTTTTTTTATCGTAAATTTTAAATAACGTTATTCTCATTATGGTATCACCGTTAACCCGATTTCTTTTTCCTCATAAATATATACACACATATACATGGTGTACAATGTAAACCGAGCCCCTCGAATATCTTCGACACTTTTGAACATGAACGTCTCTTTCAGACAAAAGTAATACGGCTTCGGAAAAAACATAATGCGGTATAAGTTGTTTTTTTCTATATAGACGCATTGAAGTAATATGAAAGTGAATTTTGTTTTTCGAAAATGGAAACATATACGTTTGGTATACCAATGGACGCAGCTTGTTACGGCCTACAGCAGAGCACATCAACCATTGGTGCATTGAGGGGGGAAATACATGTAGCGGTATCAATAAACCGATTTTTTAAAAGTAAAATGTGAGTTAAACATCTCAAGAATCAGCCTTGGAATCGCTGATTGGTCGGTTAGTCACTAAAATCATTGAACTTTCGTAGTTCGAAACTTTAAACACGTTTTTCTCAATACTACATTTTTTAAGTTTATGAGAATTATAACTGCAAAACGAGTCGCACTGGTCGCCCTGAAATTGTACATAAAACTCAATTACAATACGACCTTGAATCTATACCCACTTGTTTTTGACAATCACTGTTAAAAAGTACTTTTTTATTGGGAAAAAAAAACCATAATTATGTGCAAAACTTCAATTTTATTTCTGAAGTGTCTCGTTCTTTCAATTTTCAATTTTTCAAATATTTCTTAGGTATACGTTCAGCATTTGGATGCTGAAATAATAAAAGTTCTTGGGCTTATATTTTTCAGATCAATATTGAAGTCATTGGATTTCTCACAAGCGGACAACTGCCGCCAAAACCTTTCTGATAGACCACGCCATATTGCAATATTTTTTAATGAAAAAATCAATTTAAACAGTTTAATTAGGTAATAAATAGTGTCTGAAGTTTCATGAATGTAAAACGTTTGCTTCTTTTTGAAAAAAAAAAGATAAAAATTTGCTATTTTTTCGTCGTCTACGTGTATTTCGCCCCTTAAACGATTACTTAAAAAAATGTCATCATACTTTCTCTACGCGTCCATGCAGAAAAAAGGTAACACTAAATAATGTGATTAAACTCTTGGCTCGAACATTTTAGTATAATCAACAGTTTCGACGATATTCGAGTGGGTCGAGTTAATCTGGACATCCTATGTAAATATATATATATGTAAGTGTAAATATATATGTCACTTGGTCGTTCGCAACAGTCCAGAATACTGTAACGTCACTTGGGACCACAGATATCTAGATCCAGGAGAAAACGTCAAATATATATTATACATACATCTATAATGACTTCAGTCGTAACAAAAACTTGTTTAGCGCGATAGGCTTTGTATTGAATAATGATAATAATAATAAATTAAGAAAACCCGATGAAGTACATAAGTAACGATATTGCTACTGAAATGGATAAAAACTTTAAAGGCATAAACTGCGCATTATTTTCGTCAACCCCGATTTCTCAAAAGATCAAACCCGATATTCTCGATTCCGAAAAAGAAAAAAAACGGCACTGTAAAACTGACAAATTCCAACGTAGAATTTTTGCATCGCTCCGCAAACTTAGAAACGAAAATTCGTTTCTAAGTTTGCGGAACGATGCAAAAATTCTACGAATTTTCGTTTCTAAGTTTGCGGAGCGTTAAACAAAACAATAAAAATCGTCGAGCGCAAAGATCGCAGGAATAAAATATTGGAAGTTTATAATACACTTTAAATAAATATGTTTCAAAAAAAATCAAATGAACTTTCGAGTTTTGTGCAATTATTCTTGCATTTCCATTTTCTTCGTCAGTCAAAAAGCTTTAAAAAAAAAACAAATAACGCTTGGAAAAAGAAAAACGATATACATCATTCTTTCGCGAATAACAACAAGCGAATCAACAGTTGGAAAATGAATATTTCAACGAATATTTTTCACTTTGCGGTGCTTAGAATGAAAAGAAATGTCGCCCGCAAGTCTCCTTTCACAGTTGTACATATGATACGTGTATATATTTAGATCGTGAATTTGCTTTCGATGACCGCGACGTTCAGGCCGTTTTGCGAATGCAGTTTGACGTTCTACTCAAGCGCATACCAGCGAGAAATTTTAAAAATCGCATCGTCAATGATCTTCCACTTCGTGGCAGTCATGTTTGTCTTCCCGCAGTACGATAAAGCGATAACAAAGTGTTCTACATTAATGTAAAACTCGAATACTATAAATACTAAAATAACACGAATATCTTTCTTTCGTATCGCCAATGGAAATTCCTTGTTTCTGTTTGTGCCGACGATCAATTGAGTCATATAAATCTTGCGTTCGTCGAGGCCGCGAGTGTAAAATCGCATAAAATTATAATTATGGCAAGTGTTCCGTGTTATTCTCATCGCCTACGGTTCTCTCGGGGAATGTTGGCCATTTCTTTTCGAAAGATCAGCGCCCGCTCGAGATCTCCGACAACATCGAGGATGAAGTGAGAGAGAAACAGAAGGGAGCGTGTAGTACTAAGCGAATCAAACGGAAGTCCAGCAATTAAAAGTGTTACGTCAAGGTGGCCACTGGCGCCCAATAAGAATAATTTGTCTTCATTACAGTATGACGTATATACCTGCAGTACCGTCTTATTTTTAGCTGTTTTTGTTATTCCAAAAGGCTGGCAATGCACCATGATATTTTGTATCTTATTTACAACTTTTGGAGCTTTACTTCACTTATGTTATGCGACGCGGCTGACGCCAATGTATCTGGAAATTTCAACAAGTGGCTGTGGACGTCGCTCATAAGCGCTTTAAGATGAGCGTCCAGAGGTCGGCATCGAACACATCATACGGATCGCATCAAAAGGATATATTAGACGTAGTGCCGGCTAGTGCGTCTACTGTATCCGCAACATTTGGATTATAGACGCTACGGTCATTTGCAATCGGATTTTCAACATTGACATTCAAATTTTCATAGAAAGCGGACGAATGGTGTGTCCGAGCCAAAATGAAAAGTGACGATAAGCTTGTCTAGGTTGTATGCTTGCTGGCAGAAGAAATAAAAATATGGACATATGAAATATTCAAGAAGAGATCGCAGCACGGAGAATATGATACTCCATTTTCTGATTTGATAAACGATGACGTAAAATTTTTCCAGTATTTTCGTATGTCTGGTTCCAAGTTTTCTGCTATTCTCGACATACTAAGACCACATTTATTTACGAGTGCGGCCTCGAAAATACTAAAATCCGTTTGATGTGATCCGTACGATGCGTTCGATACCGATCTGTGAACGCTTAGCTCTAACACGACTGGCATGAGGCACTTCAATCGCGGTACCACCTAACCCTCGACTGCCGATACGTTCCCACCTGTTTCTCTTCACCCTTAGGGATCGATGGGCTCATATGTATGTAGGCGAATCTTCGAGGCTTGCGGAACAGACCTCGCAGCTCGAGGCATTTTTCTCATTTACGAGGGTACACTTGGGACACTCTTTGCCACCGCTCGCCAGCGGCTTGTCCTCGTTGCCCTTGCGCCTTGATTTTCCGCACATTTCGCAAATCTCAAGCTCGTGCGAGTTAAAAAACGTGCATGTACCGCAACTCCATCTATCGGCCGTGACGTAGTCTCGGGTTTCGCGCTTCCGATTGTCTCTGATCGCGTCGTTCTTCGAGGTGGACTCGACGAACGTGTTCTTGTAGACGTTTCTCGAGCTTGGCAGAGTATTGCTGTACTTCTTGCCATTTTTCTCGAAGGCTGAGAAAATCTTGTCACTGGTTGCGAGCGCGTCGACCGTGGCAACCGAATCCGGCAACTCGAGAGACGATTTCTTCCCGAAGTCCGAGCGATTTTCTTGTCCGTTCGAGAGATTCAGATCGGAATCGGTGAAATTCGTTGCTCTGCTGGTAACGTGCAGCGGCTTTTTTTTCTCGTCCCTCGTGCCGCGGGCGCCGTTATACCTCTCGTACTTGTCGTCGTGTTCGACCAAATGACGCGAATGCTTGTGCAAACTCGTCGTTGAGTTTCTCGCTTCCAGATTGAAGTCCTTCTTTCTGAGTACATCGTCGCGATCGCCGAGGTCCTTGGAATAGCCGCGACTCTCGAGATTCTTGTAGACGAATCCCCAATCGTCGTCTTTCGCGTTTGTTTCGTTGTTACGAGAATTGCACGTCGAGCGCGACTTCTCGACGATCGCGTAGTCATCACGATCGTCGGGACGCTGCTTCGCAACGTTGTTGCGCCGATAATCAATCTCATCCATGTCGATATCGTGCGAACGCGACCTCGTAGATCTGTTCGAAATCTCGTTTAAGACAGAACGATTTCTATCGTAATTGGCCACGGCTGCGGCCACCGGAAGTGGCGGATCGAGCTCGATAAGACGACCGGTTGGCACTCGAGTCACGTGACCTGGCGCGATCGTCATCGCATTCGTCAATTGTGCCTGTGCCACCGGATAATAATGATTTATCGTTGGCTTAAATACGTAAGGATTGGCGCAACGTGCCGGTACGTTTGTCGTGTCGACCGGGGAGAAATAAAAATTTCCGTCCGACGGATATACGCTGTCGGGCTTGCACGCACTCGGCATTATCGTTGTGTTGTAATTGTTCAGAATTCCGTGATACGGTATTGTCGTCGGTACGAGGGGCGGCACACCCGTTTCCATGCCGATCGGCTGCACGTGAATGTAATCGCGATAGCCAGCACTCGGCGAATTTTTCTCTCGGATGTGATGCAAACGCTCGAGAAAACGAAAATTCAAGGCCCTTATCGCCTGTTCCGGTGTGCCAACGCAGTTGCATCGAAACTCGAGAACTTCCAGCCACGATACCGTAAACTTTTGCGACACTTTTTCCCATACCTCCTTCAGGATCTGTTGCAAAGAAAATATATAACAGGTAACAAACTGATTCACAATGTTCACTTATCGCTATTCGTTAATCCGCAACAAAGACAGGTCTATGATGTTAATATCATTATCGCTGTATTTGAGCCTACTCGCAGGTTACGGAACGTCTTTATATAGTCTGACAAGAGCGTGTACGGCAAAACTGGAAAGCTATTTGGGAGAAGGCATTGCAAAAAAATACACACACACTACATGATACAAACCGTGATGCTTCATTTATTAATGAGTGGTCCAGTCGCCTCCACAATTAATAATTGCCTGACATCACCGAGGCAGATTTTTCACTAATTTCATGGCATAATCTGGTGACAAAGAGAAGAATAATTCCTCGACGTTCCAGATCTTTGGTGTCTATTGGTGCGAGTAGACCAAGTATGATTGATCGGAGAACGTGCCCAAAAAAAAGTTTCGTCCGAAAAAATGACGATGTCCCAATCGCGGTCCAAACTTTCTTTCACCCAAGTAAATCTTTTTTCGACGTGTTTTTTGGACAATAACAGTTTGTCTGTGACCACGGTCCGTCGACAACGGACGCTTTCTGTACAAAGCATCTTGGAGGACCTCGACATGCTCGCGTTCGTATCTACTCTAACGGTTTGTAGGAAAAAATTGCAGCCGTACACGCTTTTGTCAAGCAGACTGTAAATGTTTGTTCCCATTTGTTATGCTTGACAACATCTATGGATATTTAGGATATCTTCAAAGTTCTTTTCGCTTTCCCTAAAGTAAAATTCCCTTGAAACAACTGAAATGACAGAAGTATCGCGGAATATGAGGGAAATTAGTAATAAATTGTAGCAGTCTCACAATTATAATCATCCGATCTTTTTTGATTATTTATGAGCCATTCGGCGCTCGGAAAAAATGCGTGCATACCTGGCACTCGACGTAAGCGACAATTGCGTCCCTGCTGACGTTAGATACCCTGTCAGGATCAATAGGCCCTTCGAGTGTAAGAACACCAAGTCCAGTGTGCTTGTAGCCCATCAATTCGAACATCAGCTCTGCCCCTATGAGATTTGCTTCGATCTCATGCTTGTAATAACCGCTATAAGTCTGCAATAAACGTATCAACGTTGTGAATAATCTGCGATCCTAAGCGTCAAAACGGTTCGCCTATTTTAATTTCTTGTTAGTGTATTTTAATTTCTTGTTAGTACGCGTTTCTCCTAGCGTACTAACAAGAAATTTTAATTTCTTGTTAGTACGCGGAGTAATGTAAAACGTTACACGTTTTTGATTACTGCGCGTACTCCCGTAATATTTGAAAACCATTCGTGACAAAATACAATAATTCTGTGAAAAAAATGGTGTCGTTACAGGTACAAAAGGTAGGATTCAAAAAAATTCTTGAAAGGGAATCTAATGTGATGTAGATGGATATTCAAATTAAAGTTACCAAGCTAAACTCCAACTTGTTTAATACATAGGATACACTCAGGATACCCGATGTATACCCAGGACCAGTGAATGGACAAAAGCCGATTTATATTTGAATTAAGTAGAGAATATGAATTGTCGATAAAAACTCGAATCACTATAAATTAAGTAAAAAAAATCACAGGTGTCGTTAAAACCAATTTTTTTGTTTAATATCGAATATTGACGATCGAATATCGATTTTATCTAGTATGTGGTACTTGCACATCGCGCAACTTAGTTACGACACGGATGTACACAGTAGGTGTTCTTAAAACGAAAACAAAAGTTTTTATGAGTTTTCTGGATAAGTATTATTTTAACTATTCAAAATAGGATCAATCCTTGATTTTTTGCAAAAAATGTTAAATTCGTAATAATAGAGCAGTATTAGTAATATTTATCCACCGGTGCTGTAATCTAACCTCTTGCCAGTGAATGGACAGGTGGCCTCTGTTCTGATAATTCTCAAAGCAAAGTGAAAAATTTAATCTGCTGAAAATTGCAAAATTAATTACTGTTAAGGTAGTATTAGCGGATTGACTAGTCAACAGAATATCTATCAATTTTCGAAACTGAAAAATGAAAAATTCAATACATTTAGGTACAATAATAAATATGATACGGAAAATAATTATTTGAGAAGTGTGTGTGATAACTGTGTGCATTATATTATGAAAAGTAAAGTATTAAAATAGCAATCAGATTTGACTTGAGTTGTCTCACCGTCCGCTATTTTATAATTCTGGCAATATTCGTGGCAACGCTGTCCTCAGCCGCTTCCGATCAATGTCAAAAGTTTGTTTATGCCGTCCGTGTGTGTAAGCATGTGTGTAGTCTGTGTGCAATGTGCGTATGTAACTTCGGTCTTACAAACAATATGGAGTACAAAAACGCCCGCGAAGATAAAAAAGAATGATAAAAACTTCATTATATAATATTCAATCCATAATTATTTATCATTAATGAGCAAATTTCTCGCGTAAAGAATCTACAACTTTTGTCGTTGCATTCAAATTGACCGGCTCGATTCGGCCTCCCGGATACGACACAGCTGACGGCATGCGGTTTTGCCAAATCTACGCCATCTCTCCCGCCATGACAGACACGGCTAGCGAACGCAAAAATTAGTCGATTCAATCGATAATATCTGCTCGAAATATCCCGTAACCTATATTTTGTATGCAACATACGTAACCGCGACAGTTTTCTTGTTATTTATCGCTTTTCGTATAGCTCATATCTATTCGCGAACTACTATTATTTTCGTCTCAAAGCTCGATCCGCACGGATTCCCCATATGGTATGGGTTAAATGCATTGATTTCTCGAATTAATTACTATTGTATCATGCCAGTAAGGCATGCTGAGTTTTCGCGGACGTCATTCTGTATGTCTATACTACAGCATACAAAGAAATCAATTTTTTTTCCTAATAAGGAGGTTCGTGCACATACTACCTTAAGAATTGACCATGTACATTTAAGGCCAAGTGTCACACCGACCGAGCGGCCATGAGTGCGAGAGAGATAGCTGATTTGCAGATTCCCAATGATTTCTGAAACGGTTGATTTTTGGGAAAAAAGAAAAGAAACACGTTCCGCTCTGTTGAACGACGAACAACCGCTTTCTCTTCTTTTACCCAAAATATGATCCGTCTAGGAGAAAACTTGGCAGTAGGATTTTTACCGACTGGACGTGTGACACATGGCCTTAATGAAATGTTGTCATAATGCACATCGTCATTTATTCGTTTTTTTCTATTTTTACAACAATTATATTTCTGTTGTTCTGTCGAAACAAACTTTGGTAGTTTTTTGAGAATGCCACGTTAAGATGCAAAAAAAAAGCTCTGTATATTTTCTACGAAATCGTAATAACAGATATAATACTCATATGTATAAGAGCAGTATCATTTTTGTGCAACACACTGATCTCCAAATCTAGCATCTAATGAAAATAAATAATAAATCCTTATCCATTAGGGCGTTCATCTACACTACACGTCCATTTGCTGGTGGTCGAGTGTCCATTTACTGGTAATTTCATCGATTGACTGGCGATTTAGTCATTTCACTACTTATTCATCAATCCCTCGAATATTATTCGTCGCTGTCACTTCGAATATTTTTTTTTACTATCAGAATAATATCTTTTGTCAACTATAGCAATTGAAAAGTTTGTTTTGTTAATATTTTTATTTTGCAGTCCATCCGAATTCCACAGTGTCGTTATTCGTGCATTCACTGGTACCTTATCAGAATGAGTGATCATTTTTCAATACCGCAATAAGTGACCGGATGAAAAAAAAAAAACAACCCATAGAGATATTTGACCCTCGCAAACTAAAAAAACACGATTAACCGAATGTTTCGTTATACGACTGACGTTTGAACGACTGATTTGTCAATGTCCAGACTTTGTTTTCGTGGAAATGCGATGCGGTAGTCCATTGGGAAATAATGGTTATGAACAATACCTGCGAGCGGGGGGAGGTGTCCTAAGGAACCAGAAATAATCAAATGGCGAGTGTGGATTAAAAACGAAAGAGATCGGATCTTGACACCGTGAGATAAAGAAAAATAGCTTCGTTGTTTTATTTGCTTCAAGTTTGAAGTCTTAAGAACGTTTCGAGCTATGATTCATGTAAACATTCCGAAATCTGCCCGAATTACAGCAATTACAAAGTATGTGCTACTACCTGGCGGAGCAGGTGGTAGTTTGCTCATGCGTTTTCCTCGAAAGTACTATTTTCAAATTGGGTGACGTTGTACAGCCGTAAGTAAGGGTGCCTGTTTACCAAAGTCGAGCTAGGCAAAAACAACGAATAGAATCGCTCTACTCAGCTTCAACGGACATGAATTCAGCGATTGATTGGTTTATGTTTCCTAGCTCCATTCCTCTCCGCTTTGGTAGACAGACACCCTAAGGGTCCGAACGACTTGAAATTTGTTACGAATGTCTGAATAGATTTTATCCGATCTAGTATAGAATTTATTCGAAACGTAGTTGCGTTTTATTTCGACAACTTTTGTTTCATTTGTTATTTTGAGAATAAAAACGATTTTTGATTTTTATTTCAGCGCCTTTCCACCATTTTCGAGAAAATTTAGAACTGCTATGCTAAGTTTTACTTGTTTTCGTTATTTATAAGAAAATAATCGGCTTTTTGGTTTCCGACAATAACAAAAAACAAAAATTGCTGTACTGGCCACAATCTTCAATAAAATCGAATGAAATTTTCATGACTTGTAGATAAAATCACGTGGAATGAATCTCTCGCGATTATTAATGTCGTTACTTTCTCGAATTTATGTTTGTTTTGGAGACAGTCACGGTGTAAAGATCCGTCGAAACGATGTACAGCATTGAACAATCAGCAAGTACAAACCCTCAATGTTCTGTACTCCTTTCGCCAGGGCTGAGCAAGTACATTTGCAGCGTAAAGGGACAGTGCTCTCCAAGCTGTGCAAGCTCGATATCCGCTGAAATCTTTGACAGTCGCGGCAGAACGGTGCAGTATATCTGCTGTCTCTTGAAAAACGTATTTCCTCTCGTTCGGCACGTGACACAGATATTCTTTTATAAAGCCTTCGAGTTTTTGGCGTGCCTGCAACTTGGAGGTGCTCTCATCCAGCTGCAGATACGTCAGGTGGCTCTCCTCGAGGCGCATACTGATTTTGTGAAGAAAGTCCGGTCCACCTATCAAGCCCATTGTATCCAAAGCCATTTTGCAGCAATCTAATGAAACCACAAAATTGTTTTGAAGAAATAAACATTCGCTGAAATATAAAGTTTATGCTGTAGACCTATGAGCTCGTGCCGCTTTTATTATGCTGAAGTTTGCTTCGTTGGAACGCAATGAAAATTCTCCTTCATTCTTTTCACTTCTTTATTTTTATTATCTAAAATCTTTTCTCGCAGGTTTTCGTTATAAATTTTCAGTAAGGATCCTCAGAAATGTTTCAATAATTTTGGAAATCTAATTGTGTCAAAAAAAAATTGTCGATACGAAGAAAATATATTTTTGTTGCCATCCAACGATGCAAACTTCAATACCATGCCGCTTCTACTAGTAATTTTATTATCGGCGAGAATCCGTCTTCCCATATGGATAATAATCACACAAATCTGAGCGATTACTATCGAATGAGAAAGATCGAATTGTAAAGATCCAAAAGGGCATTGACAAGAACATTGAAATACAAAGAAAAAATTGAATTCTAGTATCAAAGCAGCTCTTCGAAGCAGCGTCACAAGTATATGCAATTTACTTTATTCTTGGTACACCAGAAATATATTTTATATATTCTTTCAAATATCCAATTTGCTCAATTCTGGCTATGTCATAAAAATATACGACTTTAATCTTGTTATATCGAGAACAAAGTATACTGCGATCTCGATTATCGGGACCTCCACAGATGCAACGGCTGTGCACTACGTGCCAAATATCAATCGGTATAGCGCACGATGGAACAAGTGCTAGGCTCAAAGCATACTAGACAATAACAGAGGGCTTTGGGAGATACTGCCGTCAGCTGTCAACTGTGCCGATTCGGCTTGAGTAGATGGTATGCAACCTCGGATTTGCCAATACGATACAGTGCCAGTCTTGCCGCTGCCCGGATAATCGAGAACACAGTGTAACACGCATATTGCAGTGACATCGCTGCAACGCAAGGCTTCAATGTATCACTAGAACCCTAGTGATATATCACCAGAATCGCATATGAGGGATGTATTACTAGTGTTGCAGTCTACCGCTTTCATATATCACTGCGATGTTGTTGCAACCTAGTACTTCGTAAACCCTCACTTTGTTCAGATGTGAGTATGCAGATACGTCACACTTTAGATTTCTTAATATACTGCATCCAAGATTCCTTACGGACGTATCTCATTTGGAGAAAACAATTACAATTGCATTCCGTGAATACTTAAAACACAAAGAAACTCGCCTGTTTACATTTCACTCGTGTACGATACTATCTACACCATTTATAGCGAAAAAAGATAATATTCATTCGGGAAAACATTGTTGCGAAATTACTTGAAAAAAAAGATATATATTAAGGAAAAATAAGCGAACGAAAATAAAGTTGTCATCACCGGTGCTATATTGTGACTGAACAATTGTTTTTTTTTCTTTCTTTTTTTCGTTTTTTTTTTTGTGAAACCATTTTGGAAACGAACCTCCCTATTAACCCAGTATGCGATCCCACTTCTTTGCCTCGTAGTGGCGGGCTGCGACCTATAAATAAATACGAAACTTATTTATAGGAAGGAACGACGTATATCGAAGACAGGGAAAATTTTCGTCGACGTTTATCGTTCGTCGTATTTTTGTTTACCGTCATAACTCCGTGATCCATCGATAATCGAAGTATATCCGATCAAAGATAATGCAGTGTCACAATCGTCACAAAAGACGTCACACACGTCGCGAACGTAGACTCGTAGTTCGATGCTTATTTGTAAACATAAATCCTTAAATACACACTGTCAGTCGAGAGAGAATAAGTGTCGGAATTTTTGGAGGTTACGTTGCCGTTACGTCACGTAAACCTTGGTCAAATCACCGTTTACATCGTCAATCGCCCAAGCTCGGTAAGCTCGTCGACAAAAGGATGATTGATTTGCAGTAATTCGGGGAGCATCGAAATAAGCAAAATTCTTATGTTTTTTTTAGAATACGTAGTCCGAAAAGTCAAATCTTTTGAGATTTTGGTTTCAATCGTTGTTTCGAATTCATCGAATGACTCTTGTTTTCGATGGACAAACTTCCGGTGTATATTTCCGTTTGTGTAAATACGATGGTATTTGGCGGATATTTTTAATGAAAAAAAATCCACTGACCGATAAGTACGACGGTGCATTATTTTTTGTGAGAATGGCCGATTAATAATTGTGTCACATTACGCACTTCCGCATTCTTAAAGACGGCCATTTTAAACTCCTTTGGTTTCAGTCGCGCATTACAAGACGTTACGATATTTGCTTTCAATATAATACTCAAAGACTTACATCTACGGTAGAATTTAATTTAATACTGGCGATGGAAATTTTGGCTTGATTCGTGATTCCACGAAGAAAAAGCCAGTTTGTTTAGAGCTTACACCTAGTTGAAATTCTTAAAAATATCGGCATTTGTTTTTCAACGGATTCTCCAAATATAACATTCCAAAAATATTCTCTGAAAATATCAAGTCGATTCGTTGAAAATTGAGGGAGTTAAGGGCGTTTATAGGTTGGTTCCGTGAATCGGCCAACTTTAAAAGTGTTTTTCTCAAAATTACTTTTTTCAAAACCACTGACAACGATATCTCAAAAATCACTGAACCGA
The DNA here is from genome assembly GCA_963932345.1 of Ophion ventricosus. Classification (NCBI taxonomy): domain Eukaryota; kingdom Metazoa; phylum Arthropoda; class Insecta; order Hymenoptera; family Ichneumonidae; genus Ophion; species Ophion ventricosus. The sequence goes on along the minus strand of OZ010711.1, from coordinate 25,951,892 downwards.
TCAACTTCAAATTTTACATGCTTCTTTTACATATCATAAAGCACTGCTTGAACGATGGATTTTCTTTTCGATACATAGTTTTTTTTTATCAACAAAAATAGAACGATTTTTTTCACCGAAAATCGATACTTTTACTTTGGACTGCGGGCATTTTTTTCAATAATCAATATTACATTAAGGCCGTAGGCCACTCTAGAGGCAAAAAAAAGGGCATATTTGGTGATTTTTTTTCAGCGAAACCATAAAATAAATCGAAATTACAAAATAGGGCTTTTATTATACACGTACACGGAGAGAATTAAAAAGTAATTTTTGTCGTGAATTTCACGGTAAAAATTACCGTGATATATTTCAATGTGGTGACAAGTGAGAAAAGCATAATAATTCGTATGCGACAAGTTTTTTTTTAACTCACGTTACAGAAAATTTCAAATACGTAGCTAAAATTTTACTATACAAGAAGGGTAGCGCGCACGATAATTTTTACCGAGAGCACAATACATTTTCCTATAACACTCATTAAATTTTATAATAAATCTTAAAATAACTGTTATAAAGACGATACTTTTTTATAGACATTTTTGAAAGGCATAAAATAATAAAATGCACAATAAAATTTCGCTGATATTATATATTTTTTAAATTTAAGTTTTGCGTATTTTGTTACACATCAAAATTTACTAGAAAATCTGGTAAAATTTTCTATCTGAAGAAGAAATTTTATTTTATTTTCGTGAAAATCTGTGTTTTACTCAGTAATAATAAGCGAAGTTTCAGGGTTGTCATCAGGTTACCGTTACTGCACGGCAATTTTTAACAGTTAATTCTCTCCGTGTAATTGACTATATAAAATTATTTTTTCACAGCGATACATGCCAAAATGGCGACTGTGCAGAATTTTTCCGATGACGCCTTTATTTCTGGAAGGTCAACGGCCGGATCAACAGCTCCTATAATTTTTGAGTTATGATGAGACACTAAAGTTTTTTTTTTCGATTGTATATAAGAATAGCTATAGAAGTACGTAGGATTTTTTTTTGATATAATGTTTTTTGTCATAATGGCGCATTTCGAAAACAAAAAGCATAAAATGCCATGAGAAAATCGTCAAAAAATTGTTTATAAAAAAGGAACTATGCAATATAATTTTTAAAAATCCTACGTAGTGCCTCAGAAAATGTAATTCTAAATATACAGTTAAAATTTCAAGTGAATCGGTTGAAATTTGTTTGAGTTATGAGTCCGGCCGACTTGAAAAATGTAGTTTTGAGATAAACGCGTTTAAAGTTAGTAGAAAGTCACGATAAGAATCAGAAGGGGTTGCGCTAGAATTCGAAAATCGAGCACTTAGAGATTTTTCACACCCATAATCTTTTGGAATATAATTTTTTTAGGTAGTAAGGCACATTCTTAACAAAAAAAAATTGATTTTTGGAAAACCCTGGAGTGGCCTAAGGCCTTAAATTCGTTGTCCAAGCACTAGATAATTTCATGCAAAAACTAATTGCGTTTGATTTTTTAATTTCCGATTATTTGTTTCCTAGCAGCAGTGGTCACCGATACAAACTTTTTTCAAACAGCGGTCCGCACAAACCATTGTATCGCATTTATAAATATTTTTTAATAATAAAAAAAATCAATACCTGCACAAGTTTTCCCAGAAAAGATTCACGAAAATTCCTCTTTTTTCCAGCTACGAAGTAGGTGTAACCCGTTGGTCATGATTTTTTCCCTCGAAAACAATTTAGTGGAACGGAAATTGAGGTTCCATTTACCATTTTTCATTTTGAATCTCCGTTTGCGAAATATCAAGCCTTAAGGAGTTTCGAAACCGTTCTTTAGCTGTAAAACTGCCAACTTCTTTATATAAATACTTATCATTTTTGCAATTAAATATAAATATGTTGCAATTTTATTCAAGAAAAAATAACCGATAGACTTGGCAACAGGGGCATTTGCTGCAATTTTTTTTTCTTTATGTTTTGTCCTAAGGTACACGCTGTTCGCGTTTGTTACCTATTTTTTCTTTCCAACTTGTGACTGTTTTTCTTCTTTCCTCCTTTTCCACACTCCTTTTTCTTCACCTTTTCCCTCTTTCCTTGCGGCCGCAGCCGACTTCCCCCTCTGTATCATAGTCATCATAACATTTCTGTCATGGGTACAGGGAAACTGCGGAAAACCTATACCAATAACAGCCGGTCATCAAGTTCGCCCCCCCCCCCAGTCTGATGCACTTGGTTGATGCACTTGGCAGGTTTAACTAGTCTGTTTGACAAGAGCGTGTAAAGTGAAACTCAAAAACTATTTGGGCATTGAAAAAAATACACACACACACGTGATATAAACCGTGATGTTTTATTATCAATAAGTGGTCCAATCGCCTGCACTATTAATAATCGCCTGGCATCGCCAAGGCATACTTTCCACTAATTTCATGGCATAATCTGGTGACAAAGACCTCCATACATGGGCGCCGGCATGATTACTTTCAGGGAGGTGTATCGGCATTTATACACATTATACTATTAACTAATAAGATATAATATATAATATTGCATCCTTATAATTATAGGTAGGTATATAAAATTAGGCATTTACGTCATGTCAATTAAATTCATATAAAATTCAAATCACGCTGAAATGCAGAAGAATTCTTCAGAATATCTATCTTCATCCCATATTTAGACTCAATCATTTATTCTCTGAGAAATCGATTTTCTTCTACACACAAAAAAGCATTTTCGCTTATGCAGCTCCACTCATAAAATATAAGACAATTAGACAAATCTACATTTTTAGCCATAGCAGAAGGTATACAGAACCATTACGGAGGTTTTCTACAGAATTTTATTACCGAGGCTACCACGTGGTACGAGATGTTTAAAACAGATGAAGTTAGTGATGCGGCCTTAAATCATGGTGTCTAATTTTGACCAGAACTGAAATTCTACGACATTTAAGGATTTTCAAGGAATAGGGATTTTTTTATGACTTTTAGTATGACTTTCTGGTACAAATACTTTAGTGCGACTAATTTTCTAAATTTTTATACTTATATTCTGCTCTTTGAAACAGATGTGTTGTATGCCAATAAGAATTATACGAAATAAACGAAAAGTCACCAAACTGTACAATTCCATGTGTAGTAAAAAATGAGACAAACATCATTTCAATTTGCTGTAAAGAAATATATGTTGGGAACTTCTGGAAAAATATTGCATGCATTTAGAAACTCTGAGTAATATCATCCAGTCGCTTTACACGAATAACATAAAAAACTATGACAACAAAAAAAAATATCTTGAGATAACGAATAATTTTTTTTCTATCTTTTTTGTTAATACCGTAGATTGTCGCAAACCCGCAAAAATTTGAAATTATTATGGATAAATTAATACAAAAATCGGCCATAATAATGCGCGCCGCAGAGATCATAAAAACATCAGGTAGACTGGTAATTTTTCATGACATTTCACGACTTTTTCAGGGTCGAGTATAATTTCATGACGTTAAGACTTTTCATGACTTTTTAAGTCGGTAGACACCCCGTAAATGGATCCCTTGTTGAATACGCAGAATTGATTGTTCAAGCCACCCCGTTTTACCCAGCGGTATGCGAGGCAATCAAGATTGGCTTAACTATTTCAACGACAACATGTAGCATTGAACGTTCATTTAGTACGTTAAGACATGTCGAGACGTGGAATCGGTCAATGATGGGAGACGCGAGGTTTAACAGCCTTTGCATGCTCAGTGTTCATAAGAAAAGGGTAGAGGACATTGAATTCACTGATAAGGTGTTGAACAAATTTGAACAACAACCTAGTCTTTATTCAAACAGTGACTTTAATAATAAAAGAAATGATTTCTTAATCTTTTTCTGTGTATTTTCTTTCATGCCAGGGGGGTCGCAAGTGCACCCTCTTGCATCCTCCTCCAGGCGCCCATGCCTCCATATGAGCCGAATATGTTGGAACAATTGCTTGACGTTCCAGATCTTTGGTGTCTGTTGGGATTGGGTAGACCAGGTATGATTGATGAGTGAACATGCCCAAAAAGAAGCTTCATCCAAAAAAACGTTGTTCCAATTGCGGTCCAAACTTTCTTTTGCCCAAGTGACTCTTTTTCTTCGACTTGTTTTTGGGCAATAGCGATTCGTCTTGATGAAAGGAACTCTCTACCTGCTCGCGTTCGAATCTATCCACTAACGGTTTCTAGGATGCAGATATAGCCGTACACGCTTTTGTCAAATAAACTGTACTTGTAGCAAACAATCCATCTTGCAAGTATAAGACCTCAATGAATTGCACATTGATTTATTCGATAGTCTTTGATGCATACAGATCAATTGTTCTAATAGACACCGCATTATTTTGCCACTCGTGAGGGAACTATGTCTTCGTTTACAGCCTATCAACCACATACATTCCGCAATCGCGTGTTTCGAGTTTCATTCGGTAAACGATCCGAGCTCTGGGCGATAGTTCGTACGATTGAACAGCTCGATGACATGCCAAATCTTTGTCGGTCGAACAATCAAAGGCGCAATATTATCAGTTTCATTTCATGCACACACATACACACACAGAGTGCGTTCGATCAGTTTGTGCAAATTAGGAGACGGACCGTTAGAAAATTGTACAATATATTTCAAGTAATTACAACTTTTTTTTGTGTTTCTTTTTTCGTTTAATTACTTGGCGCCGCGTCTCCTGATTCTATCGAAGATAGATGTACGAGATGTCGATCTTAAAATTTACCAAACCAAAAGGGGTCTCGCTTCTCGTATCATTCAACAATTATACATTCCTGAATTTTGGTAAATAATTCGAACTCGAAATTGAAAAGAATGCCAGCAGTTCCGACCGCACGCAAACTTTCATAATAATGCTGAATCAACTGTACGCGATGTCGATACAATATTGAATAATCGCATTGATAATAATAAGGATTATTATTATTACAGAGTAAAGAAGCCCCTGAATATACGTCAATGTTCCCTTTCGTTACTCAACGAGTATTCGAAAAAAAAAGTCAGTACTTTATTCTACCGTCATTCGAAATTGGTAATGAATCGAACGTGTACGTCCGACAAGGCGATTCTGTCCACCGCGTAGAGCGAATACAAGGAAAAAATAAACGAATGTAAAGCCACAGTGACATTGAAAAAAAAAAAAAATGTAGATTGCTTCGCGTCCCTTTGTCTGAGTTTTTTTTCTTCAAGATCTTTTCATATCGCACGACGGATCCTACGAACGACGGAATGACCATTGGCGAGGCCTATATTTGTGAGTCGGATGAAAGTTACTTAGGGATATCGTTGCTTGGATGTCGCTTGTGCTCGCTTTGTCGAAGCGCTCCTCTTATGGTGTGTTGTTGAGCTCCAGACGAGGCCTCTTGCTACGAGTCCCAGTTGTTTCGTCCTGAGATTCGCCGCTCACCGTCAACAATTCGCGCTTCTTTTCTGGATTCTGCTGAAAAAGGTGCGATATCGAGTCGTTGAAAAAAATAAATTAAAATACTGCCAATTCGTGAACTACAAACGAATATTATTTGCAACGATTCTTATGAGAGCTCAACCTTTTTGTCCCATTGCTGATGGAGGTACCGCAGAAGTATCGTCGTTTTCTCTGTGACTATAACTATGAATTTAAATACGCGATAAAATTTGTTGTTAAAACGAAAAATTTGTGAAATGGAGCCAGCTCTTCGAATGAAAAAAGGGTCTTACTTTGCTCGGATGGGTAATCCTTTGTCGGCAGGTAAACGGACGGCCTCTTGACGCACGTGCGGTTACCATTGTCCGTGTGAAAATTGGCAAAGTTGTTTTCGTCGTGCGAAGGCAAACCCTTCAGAAACTCAGCAACTGACTGCAAAACAATGTCACAATAATCGCTTGTTTTTTCATCGCTATTAACGTCCGATTTCATTTTCATCGAAATAACACGAGAAATGAAATATTATGGCGTTGAGCGAGCAACGGAAGTTGCTAAGAGTTGCATATTCGAAGAGTCAAATCGAAATAAATATGGAAGCTTTGAGCTGATGGAGAAGTGACAAAAGAAGACTGAATTGTACAACGCGTATAACCTCAAAGTTATGGAAAAAGGAAACAATCTTAATTTGGAAAATCGATTTCTACGGTATAAACGTACGAACCATTATTGAATAGTTGCAATTGTGCGATCACGAATAAAACGTTGCAACTTTTATAAAACCGCCGATGGTCAGTTCAAAATACAAGTTTATTATTCAGCGTAAGTGTAACAGAGCTGTCGTCTCGACCTGTGTGTAAACTATGAAACGCTGGTTGTGCGTGGTGCGTGCGCGTTTATCTTTCCGAGGAAACAATTTTTCTCCTTATGTTCTTAGTTTCACGTAAAATAACCGAGCGATTCGATGGACATGCGTGAAGTTAACAGCTTAACAGCTTGAAAAAATAAATGAGCGACTGTGTGTACTCTATAATAGAGCGCTCAAAATAAAAGAAACGCTAACGACATCGCTTCCACTCAATTATCGCTGTCGCAATTTTGTGATCAAGCTCTCACGGTAAGAGTCACGAGAAACAAGAAATTTCAGCGATGAAAAGTACCGATTCAAGATGCCCGTGCACCGGCGCTCAATTTGAATCTTTTTTTCGGCGTCGCAGCGTGACGGAATTATTAGAATATGTTCGATTCTGAATCGATCTTCAGGACAATCGATTTTTGTATCATTCCTCTGGCGTTCGATTTTTCTAGGCCAGAATTGAAGGTCTGGAAGGAAAATAATCGAACGATTATTTCTACAACGCACCAGGAAACAGGGGTGAATCGATTTTTTTACCAGAAAAGAGACTGCGTCCTTGAGGTAGTAGTCTCGCCAAGGCGTTTTTCGATAGATTTTTTTTTTAATTTTGACGACCCATTCAGGACACTGTTAAATGATTACCTGCAAAATTTCAAACGGATTCACCGTTCCGTTTTCGAGATATTGGCAATCAAAGATTTCACGGTTTTACACGTGTTCTTATGGGAAGCGGTGGAAATTTTATATTTCACGCAATAGCTTCGAAACTATTCTACAGATTACAAACAAAAAAAAAATCTCAATTACAGAGAAACATATGACGAAGTGGGTAAAAAAAAATCATGAATTTCGACCGTCTAGTTTTAGAGATATAGCGATTTAAATTAAGCAATGTCTAGCGACGCTAGCGCCACGAAGCGACTGGAGCAGACTAGAACTAGATTACAGTAGTGTATGCATATCCGTATACGCAGAGTAGCTACGTATTAGTAACCGGAATGGATAGTCTGATACAAAAGTGAGAGTTAGGTAAACATTATATGAGGCGTTTTCATCATTACTTTATGTTTTTACATCCCAATAAGATGTACAACCTACATTATAAGGATATTTCGCAATATTTCGAAGCTTTCATCGATTGAGCGGAGAATAAACTTTTCAACGTGGCTGTGGCGAGACCACTAACTTAAAGGTTCGAAGATGTACATCTTTCGTTATTCAGATTGTGCTGTTTAGACAATCCGCGCACATTTGCGTTTTTTTTATACCATAAGATGTAAGAAAATTACATTTTTACAAGATTGATCTATTACGTTTCAATTTTTTGCAGAATCCATTCTCAGACATCCGACTCAGAGTCGATCCCGAGAGCGATTTTTGTCAGAAGATCGAATATCTCTATAATCATCTGATTTTCAGACCCTTTTGGTATTTCACAAGCCTGGCAATGTACCTCATGTTTTGTATCTTATTTACAATTTTTGGAGCCACTCCACTTGTGTCATGTGACGGGTATGATGCCAACATATCTGCAGACTGCAACAAGTGGCTGCTAGGCAGCGTCATAAAAAGTGCCACGTCGAGATGAGTACCATGAGGCATTTCCGTCGCGGGAACGCCTAAACCCTTTTTTTTTACTCTTATGGTTGTTGCTAAATAATTTTCGAAGAGTCCGGGAAGAAACAAAGTTTCTGTGCAATAGACCTAGCCCAGGCCCCCATCCACTGTTCCCTTTTTTGGAAACTGCCGGGATTCTCTAACATTTTAGCGACAGTTTTCGTTATCATTTCGTTATCATCATCAGACAAAAAGTCGCTACGGAGGTACAGAATCCTACCATAGACCGGGAATGGGCGAGGAAAGGAATCGGAAAATCGCCGCAAAATGACGAGGATGGTGTACTGACAGGACATGAGAAATAAACCGGCAGACGCATAGAGTAATGATCAGGAACTGTAAAAGGGCCTTTGGTTCAAAGTTTTATCGTTGCATGATGGTACCGCGGTTACGCGAAGCGCTTCACTTAAAGCTAACCGGTTGATTGTTGCCGAAATACATTCAGGTAATGTCTTCCCAGCCAGAATATTGATATTTCTTAACAAAACGACCCGGATTTTAAAAACCACGAATCAACTGCTTTACTTTTTTGTCTTATTGAATATTTTGGTTACTCGTTATTTCAAATTAACACTTTTTATAATACCATTATTTATGAAAAGCATTTTTATTCTCGTAGATTATAATTGATGAAAAAAATGCTTTTAATGGCGAATAGAATTACAACCGATGTATTAGTTTCATCCTAATCAATCATAAATATCTTTTATGGGGTAAAAAGCAAAGCAGCTATACACAGTTCTTAAAGTTGGGCTCCATTTTTTGGGAAATATCAATGCTCTGGCTGGATATACATTACGTGAAAATATACTTGCTCAATGTATTTTGGCCAGAACATTGTAATTTCCAAACATAGAGTGTAAGCCGCAAAAACGATTTCGTGATATTTCCAATCTGTTCCATGTAAGAGTCCTACACGAAGTAGGGAATGCCCGATCACATTTCTGCACGGGAAATTCATTCGCTTATATCTAAATGATTATTAAAAAAACATCTGAAACTTCTAAAAGCTTAGTAACTTCGCAGATATTTATTATTGAAGCTTATGTTGAATACCGGAGTTCGTTGAAGCACAACAATAAAAGATAGTGTTCCAATAAAGTGAAAAGTATACCGAATTCGTAATACAGAAAATAATCTTCATGTGCACATGACGCCGAGTGTATTCGATTTTCCCTCTTGCATTTGTAATATTTTTTAATCATAGCATAATCTCAACCGCGTTTATCTTCCGATAGTGGCCCACCGTAACAGGTCCTTCAACCTTGGAATTTGCGATCGGTTGCAAATATCGTCGAGTCCTATACTTCACTGGTGGTCGACGAAGGACTGGGGCGGTACCCTGGGCTTCTGTGATGTTGGCGACTTGCGAAACCTTTGAAAAAAAATCACGATGTAGCGGATGCATTAACTAAAAATAAGACTTTGAAAAAAAAAAACGACCCCGGTTATCCGCTAAATCGATGAAATGATTTTCAGGGTTCCATAGTCAATCAACGAACTCTCATAGCTTCATATTCGTCCGTTCGTCTGTCACAGCTTCACAGTTTCTACGGTTTTTACCCTATAAGCGTGAAATTTTGCAAGTAGATGCATCACCTAGGGATCTGAATTAATATGAAGGAAAATCTCGGAAAAACATTTTTGAAAAGATTTTTCCCCTATATGTACAAGGGAGACAATTTTTTTTTCGCGCACTCCTCCGAGCGTTCGGTCATTGGCCAGGTCTTTTAAAATGAAATGGAGCTTTGTTTTACCATTTTTTATTTATATGTCCTTTTTGCCAAATGTGCCTCCTCCCACCTCCTCTAATTTTTCAACCATCGATTTTTAAAGTCTGAAAAAAATTCTCGGTACTAACATCTAATTACAACTTTCAATTGAGTTTATTTTGGTTAAATTACATCAACAAATTCGCGAGATATGGGCAACCAAGTTACCGCTAAGCAAACTCCTCAACAGGATTGTACAAAAAAATTTGTCGCATGTTGATCGAAGCCGCGTTAATTAAATATTCAACATCAAACCAAACCCCGCCCCTCTTTTTCACACCGCGTATAACATTAGCATATTATGATTGCGGATTATTAAATGAAATCAACATTAATATGCAATAAATGATTGTGGTACCATGTAAATATTATAAAGGGCTTACACCTAGTTGAAATTGTTGAAAATATTGATTTTTGGTCTTCGACGGATTCTCAAAATATAACATTACAAAAAAATTCTCTGAAAACTTTCAAGTCGTTTCGCTCAAAAGTGAGGGAGTTATGGGCGTTTATAGATTGGTTCCGCGAGCCGCAAAACGGCGAATTTTAAACGCATTTTTCTTAAATTAACTTTTCATTATCGGTGATCAAGATATCTCAAAAATCACTACACCAATCAACTTCAAATTTTGAAAGTTTCTTTTACATATAAAAAAGCAGTGCTTGAACGAACAAATTTTTATTTCGATGCATAGTTATTTTTTATCAACGAAAATGGAGTTTTTTTTTCACTGAAAATCGATACTTTGGACTGCGGGCACGTTCCAAAAATCAGTATTTTATTAAATCCTTCGCCCAAGCACTAGATAGTCTCATGCAAAAACCGAATGCATTTGATTTTTTTATTTCGGATGATTTGTTTCCGAGGAGCAGTGGTCACCGCGAAAGACGTTTTTTAAACAGAGGTGTGCCAAACCATTTCATCTAGAAAATGGCAAAAAATACTCAAAAACATAATCTTTAAAGTAAAAATAAATAATTGAAGAACCTGCACAATTTTTCCCAGAAAAATTAACGAAAATGTCTCTTTTTTTCCGGCCACGAGCTAGCTCTAACGTCTCAATAGCTAAATATTGGCTGAACATTAATTCTTCGAATGATTGTACAAACAAATTGACTACGGAATCCTTCACCCGTTTTCCGACGTGCATTTAGCACGTTGATTTCGTAGATTTACTTATTTACAGAGATCGACATTTACTTACTCATAGGGGATTTATCTATTCATACATTTATAAAAGTTTATTCTATGATTACTTTCTGGAATTAGTAGTTTCACCAACAGTTATTGTCAATGATTATATAGTGAGGAAAATAATAATTGCATCGAAAAAAGAATTATTGAACTTATGAGCGACCATTTCACGTATTTAGAGGGGAATTGTTACGAGAGTTCTTTTGTAAAATTCGCGGTTTTGCACGTCAAAGATGTAAGTCGAAAAGAACCGATTTTTTCTCTTTTCACTTTTTTTCGGTATTCATTGATCAATCACGCCGGCTTTGCTTCGATTGGTCGCTTCAATTATGATCGAAAATAAAAATTACCGCTTCCTTGGGCTCCGGCCTGGCCACCCACACCTGCGCCCATTTCACCACCAAAGCCCCCGATGTTACCACCGACTTTACCACCGAATTCACCACCTGCACCTGCACCTGCTCCTGGTCCCCCGCTTCCTCCGGGAGGTCCTTGACCGCCGGGAGGCCCACGACCGCCCCCGGGTGGGCCTTGAGCGACCTAAAAAATAAAAGGCACATTTGAAATTAGGTATTAATTCTACTCCCATGTCCATTTCTCATGATACTCAAATAAATGCAAGGTCTATCGGAGAATCTCTATAGGATTTGGTTCACAATTCGCTACATGTTAAATGTAATTTCAAATAAAAATTGTATTAAGTGTTAACTTTGACGAAATCATTTATTCAAGTAAAATAAATGTTTTCGTGCACGGAGAGAATTAAATGTTAAAAATTACCGTGCAGTAACGGTAACCAGATGACAACCCTGAAACTTCGCTTATTATTACTGAGTAAAACACAGATTTTCACGAAAATAAAATAAAATTTCTTCTTCAGATAGAAAATTTTACCAGATTTTCTAGTAAATTTTGATGTGTAACAAAATACGCAAAACTTACATTTAAAAAGTATATAATATCAGCGAAATTTTACTGTGCATTTTATTATTTTATGCCTTTCAAAAATGTCTATAAAAAAGTATCGACTTTATAACAGTTATTTTAAGATTTATTATAAAATTTAATGAGTGTTATAGGAAAATGTGTTGTGCTCTCGGTAAAAATTATCGTGCGCGCTACCCTTCTTGTATAGTAAAATTTTAGCTACGTATTTGAAATTTTCTGTAACGTGAGTTAAAAAAAACTTGTCGCATACGAATTATTATGCTTTTCTCACTTGTCACCACATTGAAATATATCACGGTAATTTTTACCGTGAAATTCACGACAAAAATTACTTTTTAATTCTCTCCGTGTGTAGCACACTTTAATCGACTAAATGATTAATCGAATTCAAATGATTGTTCAATAAGCCCTCATATTCTGAGTGGATACATCGTGTTATGTAGTAATCTTATTAGGAGTAACCTCAATAATTATAACATAACCATTTTATTTTTTTTTTAATGATCGAAACCTAGTTGCTGCTTTGCATTTTTGAGTCGTCATTTCGGATCCTCCGCATTATCGTTACGATGTGTAAGATTTTGTGTACAAACACCAAAAAACAAAAAATATCCGACAACTGAATGAAGAACATCATCGAACATGAATAAAATACTTTAGAATTAAACATATGTTTTTGTACTAGAAGCCCAAATCTTTTTTCGCAATATTAAATATTTATTTACTTCAAGAGGGAATGATATAATTGCGTCAAAGTGAATAAAAAATCTTATTTAGCTGGAATAAAATTTCATTAAAGCCAAATACTCAGTTTTCCTTAGAGTCCGTTGTAGTGAAGGTAAACATTGCAAACTAAGCAGCAAGGTTCAAACTTTAAATTACCCAGTATAAAGTATATATGTAGATATATATTTATTTATATTAAAAATCGAACAAAGGTCTTGCAGGCCAGGATTCAATCTACGTTTCATTTATTATAAAAAAACTGTTTTTCAAGCAATGCCAGTTGTCGAACAAGGTAGTAAGATCGAAAAGTCAACAAACTCGAGTTTTGTGAAATTTATACATTAATTTCGACGTTCGGCGTTTCCCCATAAGTTGAAAAATAAATAGATGGGCCAAGAAATGAATATATATTTACCGCCAAGGCGAAAAGCAAAGCGACGACAGTGACAAAAAGGATACTCTTCATGGCTATACTGATGAAGTGCCTGTAAGCTTCAGTTGTTTTATATACCACTCGGTAAATGCTCCCCCTCCATATTCCATCCACGATAAAAAAAGGAGTTAACACAATTGGAAAGTTTTTTGTACTTACGTCATTTTTTTATTCACCTAATGGAGATGCAGCTGATCAGGAGATGCAAGCTATGCGACAGGAAGGCACAAAAGAAGAAAAAACGACTTGTATAATTGTGCCACATTTGTTTTGTACAATTGTCAAGGTCGACATTTGCGCTCACGCGCTCTTGTTGCTCCGTAGATCGCTCACACATGCTCAATTACACGTTTTATTGCATTTCGATCGTCTTACATGCATTTTACATTTAACGATGTTCCTATTAGTTATACTTAGAGATAGAACGAACTAAACACGAGTCCCGTATAGAAGTTGAGTTAGGGCTTTGTTTGGGCTTACATTGATTTTCCCGAATTTTATCATATTCGAAAGCCTCGTACAGTATCTCGAAAGGCGGCTACATTCCTTCATTGAGGGCCGTTGGAGTCTGAACAAATTAACCCTGTTACTAAATGACTGAAGGGGCCACTCCAGTGTAAAATACTTTGAAAATCGCTTTTTTTTGTTGTATTTTCCAAAAATATGGACTTTCATAAACATGCTGTTCAAATTTTGGTCGCGAAACTCGAAATATTCCGGTCGTTACAGCCTTTCTTAGAAAAAGGGATTTGACCAGCTGCGACTTCTTTCTTTGGGGTTTTCTGAAAGGAAAAGTGTATGCCAATGATCCACAGACCACTGGAGCTCAAGAAAACATTGGACGGATCATTAATGAAATTAGACCATGCTAAAATGTTATTGAAAATTTCGTCAAAAGAGCGAACGTTTCCAAACATGGACGTGGCGGCCATTTATCGGATATTTGTGTTTTGCACATAACCTTCATGTTTGTACCTTATATTAAAATAAAAATATTCGCAATTTTCAAAGAAATAAGACGCTTTATTAATAAATAAAAATGTTAGGTCACTTTGAGACACTCTTTATCATTTTATGGATCAAGTTAATTTTATAACGGTTAATTCAAAGAGAATCGATGGCCAACGATTTTTAATTGTTTATCGAGGTGCCCTAATAATAGTCAATTAGATTTCGGATTGGTTTTCTTAGTCAGGTTTTTTCTTTACATTCAGCCATCGGAATCTGATATATGCCCATCGGAACCCAGTTGGGCGGTATTGTGTCTTCATTTCCATTAGGGCATTAGTGTGTCGTTATCCCTATTAAGGTAGCTGTGTTTCAGCCCTTAATACTCCGGTATTCGATAGGAAATGCTGCCATAATTTTCGCTTTGCATTGATTTTTCTATGACGACACTTATTCCACGGGATCCTAATTGTTGACTGACCGACAAAGAATGACTTCCGGTAATTTTCCTTTCGACGCGTTGTCGCGACCTTGTTTTTTTTTTTTCATCGTTATTATTTAACACCCGTTCTTGTTTTCGCGTTACACTGTATTCATATTCATTTTTTTTTCTCCACAGTCGTTATAACCAATTATTTATTCGTCACGGTGAGTGCTCGTGTCGCGTGCGGATTTTAACTCGACCATTACGAATTCACGCGCAGTTCTCGAAGTGTCTGGAAGGTGTATCGGCGTTTCCACATATTTCATTAAAAATCGATTATCAACATATTGCTTGGGCACTATACGAAGCAACATTGCATTTACAATGTTGCCCCCGTATGCCCTTTCGGGCTTTCACGATCGCCTCACTGTTTCCACTAGCCCACATTTATAACTTGACTATTCCAGCTCTTTAAGGAGTTTCAAAACCAAAATCTACATGCTTGTAGACGGTTGAAATTTATATCGCCGAGAGATTAATTTAGGATGTATCAACTGTCCAAAAATTAATCGATTCCACAACATATAGATTAGGAGATTTTGAACCCTAGAAGTCATGATTCATTTTTTTTATCTTCAAACGCATGACTGGGGTCTACATGCACCCCATGTTTCTTGATCATAAAAGTGGTCTTACGAAGATAAATGGACTGCATCAAAAATGATTTTTTCTTCGTTTTGTCATAAGAACGTGAATGGTGTGAGTGACATTTGATTTGATTAACATTTTATTAGTAAAAAATCCATTTTAAAACTGAAAAATGGAAAAATATCGGCAAATACCTCATATTTTGAGAAAAATGGGGTGTGAACGGACCCCATTCATGAGTTGTAGGGTTAATGTTCAAGTTGAGCCTTTATTCATTTGACACCTCGTAAACACGAGTTATATGGCTGTAGGGACAAAAATAATACCGAGATTCAGATTTTAAAAACTCAGCAAACCGTGATTATAGTGTTAGGAATATCGTGTTAAATAATCAAGTGGTTTCTGTACTTCGTTCATTAATAATACTCGAAAGAAGATGTGAATTTTGAGCTTGAATGGTTTATTTTCGGACATTATCGAAACTTGTAGGTTAAACGTGGCGACACCCCGTTACATGGAGGTGGCACTCCTCGAATATCGTGTCCCTCTTATTGACCCTCTACACGAGGGGCGCTAGTAGTTATCCGCGTTACCCCCACTCCAGTCGCGCAGTGTCCGCCTTCGACGCGTTTGGACTAGAGGCCAAAAAGGGCATATTTTGTGATTTTTTTTCAGCGAAACCATAAAATAAATCAGAATTACAAAATAGTGGTTTTATTATACACGTAATTGACTATACAAAATTATTTTTTCACAGCGATAAATGTCAAAATGGCGACGGTGCAGCATTTTTCCGATGACGCCTTTATTTCTGGAAGGTCAACGGCCGGACCAACAGCTCCTATAAATTTTGAGTTATGATGAGACACTAAAGTTTTTTCGATTATATATAAGAATAGCTATAGAAGTACCTAGGATTTTTTTGATATATTGTTTTTTGTCAAAATGGCGCATTTCTAAAGCAAAAAATATAAAATGCTATGAGAAAATCGTCAGAAAATTGTTAATAAAAAAGGAACTATGCAATATAATAAAAAAAATCCTTCGTAGTACCTCAGAAAATGTAATTCTAAATATACAGTTAAAATTTCAAGTGAATCTGTTGAAATTTGTTTGAGTTATGAGTCCGGCCGACTTGAAAAATGTAGTTTTGAGATAAACGCGTTTATAGTTAGTAGAAAGTCACGACATGAATCATGAGGGGTTGTGCTAGAATTCGAAAATCGAGTATTTCGAGATTTTTCACACCCATAATCTATTGGAATATAATTTTATAGGTACTAAGGTACATTTTTAACAACAAAAAAATCGATTTTTGGAAAATCGTAGAGTGGCCTAAGGCTTTAATGCATATGCCTGTGCGCCCGATGTCTTTTTCCTAATTCCAGATCTTCTGATTCACGGAGTACATTGAAAAAATGTGACTTTTCCTTGTTTGATTTATAACCCGACGTGCAGCCCAGGATCACGCACGCAGGTATTGTTAAATATAAAAACGAATATCATCGAAAATGTTTTTTATTTAATCACTTTAATGACGTATCACCACACTACTCGTTTTTTTTTGCACCAAACTGCAGAAAACCTTCTAAAAATTTGAAACTTTAAATACAAAATCGAAAAAACGGTGAAAACCAAATAAAATGTCAAGGTTGCGGAGATTTGAATTGACGCGGCGAGGCGTTTTGCGGAGTGGGGGTAACGCGGATGACTACTAGCGCCGCATGGTGGGCTGCTTTCCGTGGCGTCAATAACGGGAGACATCAATTATTAAGGGAATATACGAGTGTCACTCCCCTGGACCGTTAACTGACTCGGTCGAGTGAGCCACTCACAGTCAGGCATTAACTGGCGGGTATTTCAAAATCTGCGGGTCTTTAAAACCTAGATAGTATTCGCTGTGTGCGCTGAACCAAGTGGCGCCGCGTGCCGGTGTAATATGAAAATTCTCTACTGACGAAATTATTTATTTACGTTCAATAATTTGAATATTTACAATAAAATAGTTTTTTTAAGGTAAGTAGAACCACAGCAGTGCAATATAAAAAATTTGTGTTACAGTACCAAACATTTAAAATACGTTTTTCGCTAGTTTTCATTCTGTTTTGGGGTTAGGTGACAACTGTCATTCGCGTGACAAAATTACTGGCATGCATATCTTTCAAAAGACGGATCAACATAACCTCAAAAAAATATACTTCGTTTTATTAACCCAATCTATCCAGTTTTTTTTTGCGCGGCTTTATAACTTGCTGCCGGAAACGAATAAAATTTGATTTCTCTACTCGTGGATCTCAATATATTTTTGCACGATTTTACACAACAAGTAACGTTTCCTTTGCGTGGCTTTTCCATTGCTAAGCTCTATAAGACAACGATTGACTGTCCGGTAGAATGTGCGAAATCCGGCCACCATGAGCGCCCTAAGTCCTAGCCAGACGCTATAGTATGGCATTGCACACAGCGAATTACAGCATTTGATTTTTATAATAAAATGTTTTACTCATCCGCTCGACATTTTTAACGTTTTCTCGACTTTGCCGAATAAAAAATTCTTTATAAAACGTTGTACGTTGAACGTTTTTCACCATGTAAATAATCTGGAGTCGACGATGCTTTAGCGATAGTCAGTCGTGCTAATGGCAGATAATGCCGCTGTTGTCAAGTCTATCCGTTATTTTTTCTTGAATAAAATTACAATATATTTATATTTAATTGCAAAGATGATAAGTATTATCATTACCTGGCTTGGAAATATTTTTCAACAATATTGTGAGTTGGAAATTGCCCAATAATAATTTATTTTTACATGAAATTTTATTCGCAAGAAGTTGGCAGCCTGCCGAAAACTCATTGTACTTTCATCTTCACTCTTGCAGCTAAAAAACCCCTATTGAAACATTTTAAAGGCGCCCCAGAGCGTTGTCCACAGTGACACTTTCCACCTGAGCGGTCACCCATCTGAGTGTCGGCCCAAGCTAACGCTGCTTGACATGCGGGATCGCCGAGGCCACATACCAACCACGCGTTCACCATCCTTGGTAATTCTGATAATAATTCTAATAAAGAATCCAATACTTTCGCTTCATTCCAATTTTCTTGAGCGCATTGATGTAAGGGCGCAAGTCCACCCTAATTCCGAGTGTCTGAGCAGTTCAACCGCGACTATATCTACGAATACTCATTCCAGTGTGTTAAAATCCATCTGTATGTTTTTCTGCCATTCTTCTCGCGACTTGAGTGTACCAATGACGAGGGGTGAAAGAATAAATTATATCGAAAAGTACACGCAAAAACTTCAACATTAATAGATAACATTTTATTTGATTTTTTGTCCATTACCAACCATGTGTTCCCTTTACAGAACAAAGTTGAACAATATTTGCGTCATAACTTTTGTTTTTAATCTTGTTTCTCGTTATTATTATATTGTTAAAATGTTGTTCCTTTCACATCTTTCGGTAAATCTACGAAAAATAGAGACTTGTCGAGGGTCTAACGGCTTTAAGCACATATTTATGAAACAGCAATTTTTTCGAATTGTTTTTGTTGAAATTCGTGTTAGCTTTGTATTTTTTTTGTCTTTCGTTTTCCAGAACTTTCAGATATACGCAGCTATAGCATTCGCTTTTCGCTCTATATATATATATTTATTTATTTTCTAGCAAGCGCTCACGCGTATATAAATAAAAAATGAAACTGTTCACTCGACGATCGATACAAACTGCGTTTATTCTCGTTTTCTACTTACGCACTCACTGCTACAGATTATTAATATTATTATTAATTTATTATTGCCCAACGTTGTTTCATTTTTCATTCTCTTATCTCGTGTGTATATACGGTAGATAGTGGTACAATATAATTTTGGTTGCTTGTTGATTATGCGGTTAATTAGTGCACCAGTAAAATGGTGGCTCAACTCACGGTTTTATTTATTTAAAACCTATCTGTATACAGTTTATTTGTTTGAATTGTTTTTTTTTTTTTTTTTTTCAAAGGAGTCTGTCGCTCGATCGCAAGTAGGAGAAGCAGCGAAATTTTTCTTTCTTCGCAATTGGTTTCGTCGACGGTTCGATCGATCGACTCTCGAAGCGAAACTTTTGTATCGTGTATAATATAATAATTACGAAGTTCGATTAAAATTGACATAGCCAACGTGGCAGAGGGTCTCTTTGCTTGGGTATAACGAAACGTACGGGAAACTCGTCGTAGTAAAGGAATAAAAATGTCGATACATCAGTGTTTGCGAATCAAAAATCTTTCCGAATGGTTGAACGATTTATTTGTTTAAAAAAAAAAACAATCGTATCTAAAATTGTGTAGAAATATTTTTTCTAAAAATGTATTTTTGGGTGATTCGAGACAATTAAAATCTTATGATTTTTTCGCGATGGTATTTCCGATTACACGCATGGTAGTCGAAGCGTTCCAAGCAATTGCTCGTTCGTGGATTTTGAGTGGAATAACGAAGCGTTCGCCCCCTGCCCCGGTTTAATGAAAGAAAAATAAATGCATACTCCGTATTGATCTTCGTGTGCATAAGACGTCGATAACGCGCGAATGATTGGGAAACCTATTGAACACGATAAATTTGTATAATATTCGTTTAAAACAATCATTCGCATACGCAGTAATACTTTGTGCCTGATTAAATAGTTTGCATATCCAGATGGCGCGTTATTTACTTCCCAGTCAATAAACGTAACCAAGAAGGCAGAAGGAGAAGGATCAATGAATAAATAATGTCGCACGTTAATTCGTCACACCAGATATTCATCGTACTCCCACACGATCGTGGCAGGCAACTTGGCTGTCGCCACAACTTTAGGAATTTGAAACACGGAAAATAGCCGAATGAAGTCACTAGGCCGAAGCTGTTACAAGCCCAAAAAGAAACGACAAATTTTATATGTAGTAATGACTCTAGATGCACTCAGAGGAACGCTTTGTTTGAATGGAATAAACAATTCATTTAATCTTGTCCTAACAGACTTTTATTCCATATTCAATAGAACGACATATTTACTCTAATTAAATCTGTCAATTAATGAGAACTGACCCTAGGACTGTTTACTTGGATCTAATGAAATGTTATGGAAGTTAATAAGACTCTTTTGTTTGCTGCAATGAAATTATATAATCGAAAAAAAAAGTTTTAGAGTTTGTCGAATCGACGGGCGCTATAAAACTTAGCCCTTTTTTCTAAAAGTCACACACCTTTGAAAATAGTCGATTACAGTTTTCCATTTCGACTGGCCTGAGCGTGACGTTACGATCAACAAATTGTTTATTTCGCCGTAACAAGATACTACTTTTAAGGTATTCCCTCCACGAACCCGAATATTTAAAAATTAACTGATTTTCGTCAACAATTAAGTAAAAATACATCCACGTATACTTGTGAAATTTCCAGCCAAGTTACCGAACTTTTAATAAAAAATTACTACTTTGAAAATCGTTAAATTTATGCAGCACTTTATGGAGATGACATGCTGGCCACATATCTATCTGATAATTTATATACTAAATAACTCTATGTCTGATATAAATTGCTTTGAGCATGGAAAATTCTGAAGATTCCGTAACGATATAAAAGCAAGTCGTCACCGGATGTTTAACCTTTCGTGGTCACACTTCCAAATTGAATCACGGTTTTCACACTGGGTCGATTCTACCCAGTCAGTTTTCAAAAAAAGTATTTTGAACAAACTATTCGTCCGAAGTGGTTCAAAAAATTATGGAACATGCTTTGAACTTTCTAGATGATGTACGAAAAATTTATTTATAAGAAATAAAATGGCGACATGTTAAAAAAAAATCATAAAGAGGTGAAAACGCAAAAAAGATACTGTTTAGCTCAAAAAATCATAGTTCCGTGACTTTTCAACATTTTTACCTAAAATTTGAACGTGATACTCCTTAGATATATTGCTTTTGGGAAAAAATAATAGCATAGTGCGCGTTCCAAAAAAAGTATTTATTCCGACATGTGAAGAGGGTCGATTTTATGGTATGCGGATACTTCAAACTCCAGGTAAGATGGTGAATACAGTCCCATTCGAAGCCGGGAACTATTATATATTTACGCCAAAAGTTGATCGACAGATCGATTCTCCCCAGTGTGGACCACGAAGGATTAAAGTAAGTATTAATGATAAAACAGAAAAAGGTAACTAGTAGAAGAATTTTTGTAATTACGACTTTTCAGAGAACATGTAAAAATATCTAAAACTCCAAAATTTACGCGAAATTTTTTATTTCAGTTCACTGTTGTGTATGATCGGTTATTGTAACTTTTTTTTTTTTAATCGCCACTTTAATCTACTAATGATTCAAAAGAGCTGGCTTATGCGCCCACAAAATACGGTCCTCCGCGAAAGGAATACCTTAATTTTTTTTTAAATGTACTTTTGACTCTATGTGATAGAAGTTTATACAAGTCTGGTAGAAATGCTTTTCCTTTTGATCTTTATATTCAAAATCTGGAACCTTGTCACCATCAGATCGCAGATCCGAAATAACAGTTTGAGATTTTCAACAATGATTGGATTTTTATACAAATTTGTGATCTATTTTTGAGGTTTTTCATAATGCAATCACTAGACAGTACGATGTGCTCATTCAGAATACAATGCACAGCGCTCTCTACTTACGCCTACTAAACATTTATCAAAAGCTAATAAATTATTTAGTAGATGAATGAAT
Organism: Ophion ventricosus; assembly: GCA_963932345.1. NCBI lineage: Eukaryota > Metazoa > Arthropoda > Insecta > Hymenoptera > Ichneumonidae > Ophion > Ophion ventricosus. The sequence goes on along the minus strand of OZ010711.1, from coordinate 25,930,182 downwards.
ACTCTACCAAAAATGTTATATGACTTGAAAAAATGATTTATTCAAAGTTAAAACTCAATGAAAAGTTAATCTGAAATGACAGGTATGCTTCAAATATAACTAATAAACATTTGAGTAGAAGTAAATATGCCAAATGTGGAGTATTCAGTCGAATCAAACAAATAATTTCTCTCGGTGTGTTGACAACTTATTTAAACAATACGGCGACGGAAGGTTGTTTAAAACGAATAGATAATTTTCATCGGGGTAGAGTATAATTCCAATCCGTGCAGGAGATGGTGTACGTCGATACTTCTAATCTCTCAATAAATTTGTAACAACTATAAGGACTCGGTGCATAGTCGATAGGAACCATATTACGCGCGGTCACACTGAGAATAACGATTGAATTTCGCGCGTGCATTCATTAGTCTTAATTTTTATGACATGTATGATTTTATTCCAAATTTAAAAAAGCCTTACAGGCTTGATGATTGTTCATTATCAAATATGAAATGTTTGAGATGCGTATAGATGATTGCCAAATTTGTCCCTCGTTATTCTTTTTACATCGTTCAAATCCTCTTTACGTATCATTACGAAAGATACAATGATGTTGAAATATACTCTATAATTGACACCCTAGGATCTTTCTAAGCTCGTACTAGAAGAAACCAATGGATTTTTGATATGTGCGTCGTTTTAATATCTTCAAATTATCTCCTCGTCACTCTCTCGTCTCGCGTTCGTGCACTTTTATCGTTATTCTCAGTGTCGTATGGCTCAGGAATTTAGAGCAAAACTAATACCCTAGTGGAGGATATGTATTACAAAAAAACGTCAATCGAGTTAAGAGAACTAGAGGTAACGAGCGTAAAAGAAAAAAATATATGTGCGCTGAGCCTAGGATACGCAGGAGAGAAGAGTATAATGGTGTTGAGGCATGATGATATTCAGCTGCCTTAGACCTTTTCGTAACGGTCCTCAATAATTACTCGTAAATCAAGCTTTTGTCCTTCGTTATTATTTCTCTGCCAAAATTGATTTTCAATGAAGCAGTGATGTCGGAAAAACGAAGTAATTTCTAGCGTTAATGAAAATTGTTAACGAATTCGTCATAAAAATCAACTTTCTTTTAGGATATCTACAAGACTTTTTTATCAAAATGTTTTTTAGGATATAATGAAAAATTGGTTAGTTTTCTCGGATAATGAAGATCGAAGTGGTCAATACTGTTGAGTTTTCTGTTCCACGGGAAAAGCAGTTACAAATATTCCAATACCTTTATGTCTCATATGTACTTTCCCAGTCAAAAATTTCATTCGATCAGAGTACTTGTATCTCACGACTCAACAAAAATCTGAAAAAAAACCATACATATTCAAGATATTATGAACGTTGATTTCGAGCGATAATAACGGGGAAAAGGTTTAAAAAAATTGTTTCTAAGAAAGTAGTTGATAAAGAAGATATTTTCGTCATATGAGATGGAAGAATTAATTTATCCACATTCTCATATTTTATTCAGAACTTTCTCTCTTTTCTGAAATTCTGCTTTCCAATTTTTGATAAAGTTGTATTTTGTATAAAGTTTTATTTTGATTGAAGCGGTTCGTTCAATGACTTGTAAATTTCTCCGGAATAATAAGTTAGATTAGGGAGAATAATTTTCCTGCAAAAAGATATAAATAATTCTCGATTTGTCATGAATTTTCAAAAAAATCATTCAGAAAAATCAGCGAAGTTATTGCATCTGAAGATTATTTGATGATTCTTTCTCATTATTATTGTTCGCAATCGATGTGCATGGAAAATTCAATGTGTCGGAATTGTTCATATTTTTGTTGAACTGCAAAGTTCCGGAACTTCGGCTAAGCCTTCTGGTTGGGAAAGTGAGCATGTTGATGAAAAATAATAAAGAACAATTGATTGCCGAAGAAATGAATTATGCGCTTAACATCGATGTAATACGGAGAAAACTTATAAATCTTTCATTTTTCGTACAAAGATAATGCAAATATACGCAGGTCGTACTAAACGAATTGGGTCGCCGTTTCCCTCTTTTCTCCCACGCAGGCTATATGTGGGTGAGTGTTTCAATGCGTCCTTATATCGGCTATTTTTCACGGTTTGTTTCGCACTCTTTTTACCATTTTTTCCGAAATATCCACGCTACCTTTTTTGCCCACGACTCGTGTGGATCGAATATATATTTTCATATATATATATATGCTTTTCTTTTTCATCCTCCTGTGTGTATGTGTATGTTTATAAAAAACATGCTTTTGATTATCGTCAGTGAAGAAGCGGTTTTGCTTCGGTCCACTTATCTCGTTTTCTTTGGTTACGATGCTCTCTCCTCTTAAACTTTACTCTTAAATTTTTGAATGGAGTCAAACATTTTGAATTGCGCAAAGATACAGATCTTCGCGTTCATATGTACAGGCTCTTCGTAAAGTCCCGGACAACCTTGTTATTTAAAAAAAACGCACCAGGAAAAAAAATGTTCGGAACAGATGGTTAATTTTCTTAAGGAGCTATTCCATTCCGTAAACATTAGCCGGCTTCTAAAAAATATTAAACTTTTATTCTAAACATGTTTTTCGTCCAATGTGTGCGATTCGAAAAAAAAAAGAGATCGGTAGTCCAGGCCTTTTCGAACACTTGTTGTATAGATATATACACATGTGGAGATTTCACGAGTCAACTCAGCCACTTGCACCGTTTAATTAGGGCTCACGATTTTTCCCATCGTTCTTATATTTTTTAAGAAGACATTCAGGTTTTTAGATACTTTTTTTTCTATATTATGGCTTAAACATAATATTTGGTGACATGTTTTCCCTCAGGAATACATTCCTTTAACCCGTATAGAACAAAATCGATTCGCCTTCGGAAAGTTCGTAGTATTTGAATCCTTCGTCCAAATAATTCGAAGTAGGTTTCTTGTTATTCGCTATTGAAAGTATGGGTTTTGTTAATTTGCCAGATTTTTCAAATTTGTGTTTCAAAAGAATGATTATTTTTAATAGGCAGTTATCGTTGAATATCTCTGACGAGAACCTCAAGTAAAAAGAACTTTCAAAATCGTGCACCAAATGAAGGTTGAAATTTCGATCCAATTGGAGTTGGCGTAAAAATCTCATATATATATATATATATATATATATATATATATATATATATATACTATGCAATCTCGGTAATGTTTATATGTATGATATTACGCAGTATCTCAGAAACATCTTACTACGTTCTTCAGATATAATTATTTGAATATAACAAGATAACCTCTTCGATTCGACGTATCGTTAAAAGACCTACTGGCTGCCTCCTTAATTGAACTTTTAGGTAAGAGCTGCTTTATTTTTTCCGTTTTTAAATTTTGACTCGCGTTCGCGCATATCGACAGTGAGGACAGACTTACAACCGCATCCGTCCGTTTGAGTTCTCAATTGACTGGAGGAACAGGATTATTTTTATTCATCTAAGGAAACATGCCGTCGTTCATAGGGATGACACTTCAAGTTACTCGTATATACATTCGAAACGCCACTCGAAGAGTTTCGTTACTCACGCGGTACAAAAGCTGTCAGGGTAATCTAAAAAGTTTTTGAACTAATAATTGCCAGCGTTTATCAATGTTTCTCCTATGGAGCGCAGAAGGAAGAATCCAAACTCCGATTCAGAGTGCGAAAAAAAAGTAGTTACAAAAGTAGAATGGATGATGGTTGCGCTGCTTTTGTAAAGTTCAGATTTAGGTGAATTGAATGCATGGACGATGGTGCGATCAACAAGAAGATGGATTTCAAGTGGACAAAAACAGAAAATCCGTTCGTCTTCGCGATTCGTTGGTTTTTCTAATCATTCATGGAAATACCGAGATGGCTGTCCTGACGATAACATTGTTAATAGGGGTGCAAACCTCGGAGAAACAGGAGGGAATGTATAGATAGTGAGGGCTAGGCCAGCCATCATGAGGCACTACTTTTTATGACGTTTATGAACGCTGCCTGCAGCCACCTGCTGCAGTCTGCAGATCTATTGGCGTCAGACGCGTCAATGATGTCAACACGTCAAAACAGTAGATCATGATGCATTGCCAGGCTTGTGGAATAGTAAAAAGAATTAAAGCGGATCGTTATATGCAATTATTTAACGAGAACGATCAGTGTACGCTTTTTGGTAAATTTAACTGCAATGACTATCATTTTTTTCCCCAATGTCGTCTACACCTTTTTCTAGCATGAGTTTGTAGCGAAGGTTGCCTTGTTGAAATTATTTGGTAAAAAAATAAACATTGATATCATAAAAAAATTTCTAATTAAACGTAGTTGTCAATCTTTTAATCCACTTGAATAAATCTGTAAGCGGGGCCTAAACTGTACTGATACTTTCAAAGCCGCATTATTTCTGAGTTTGCGCAACTCATAATTTGAAAATATTGTTTGAGTATCGTTGCTTTAAAAGTATTAGTGCAGTGTGTACATGATTTGAAATGAATGAGAACAGATCTTTGCGATTGCAGCGCGATATCTTTACTCCATTTTTCTCGCTACTTTTAAAGACAGCTCGGTTTTTATCTTCCATTCTCCATAGTTTGCACGGTCAAAAAGTCAAGCATACGGCCCTGCATCCATTAATTCTACAGAGCCTGAGCCTTTTCCCTTAAATATGTAAACCATCTTCGAGTATATGATTCGTTCGAAAATTTGCCATATCTAATACTCAAGTATCCTTTGCAACATTCTTTACCTACCCGCCTTGGCATAGAGTTTTGACATTCGCACAGAATTGATACTTTTGGGCAACGGGATGTTAAAGTAAGCGAAGATTGCTACAAAATGGCGGACGTAAAGCACGAAAGTCCGCGATGCACGCGCCGTCTCTATTCCGCCATCATGTATGGACCAATGTCATTGCGCATCTGCCACGCATATCACGTATATTCTGAGCTCTACACGATGGCTCATCATGGCCTACCGCGTGATGGCCATCGATAGTTGTGACTCTTCCACACGATAGCTATACTCATTTCTTGTGGGTCACTATCCTTTGATGTGCGGTCGAAAAATCGACAACAAAGCCATTGTCGGCCAACGACATCCATCCCACACCACTGCGCACAAACCTGTCCTCTACACGATGGCCCATCGTTTAGAGCTATCTTATGACTTTGAATGGAATTCACGCGTCAAACTAGCTAGCCCAATCCCGATGGGTCATCGTGTAAAATATAGGTTTGTGCTCAGTGGCGTGGGATGGATCGCCAACGCGTTGACAAAATGGCGTTATTGGCGGTTTTTCGATCGCACATCAAAGGAGAATGGCGCACGATAACTGAGTGTGGCCATCGTGTGGATGAGTCCCAGCCATTGATTGTCATTGCGCGGTGGGCCATCCATTCTTTTTTCCTCGTTAGAACGTAGCGCCCTTTTCAAATCTCTGTACCATCGTCGACATCATTCTCTACGGAGAGAAAGAAAAGAAGGAATGTCGTTTTGTGGCATTGGGGACCATTATCGTAAGCGCTCTTCGCCTCTCCAATCGGTCTGACAAAAATAACAACAGAACAAAAATGATAACGAGATAACGCAATCCTCTTTTGGCGTTTGGATGTGCATCATAAGAATCATTCGTGTCCCACCTGAAACGTATTTTTGTTTTTTTTCCTCTTCAATTTGACACTCTTTCTCACTCATCTATGTCATCAACTTATGGTTGAATCTAATTTATTCTTTTATCATTTTTCTCTAAGTTTCCATCTTCTTCTTCTAAACTATATATATATTTTTTTTATCTCAAATTCGGAGATTAGTATAATCGATATAACAATTAGTAGTTGTCGTTTTGGCCGCTTCTAGACTTCCAGAATTTATTTAAATCCATTCTCGTTACTTATTTTTATATTCTGCGTCGACTTATTTATAGCCGATGGTTTAACCGTAATATTGGATCTCACGTGTTCTTTCGTCAAAAATGTATTAAGCCGTTTTTGTTCCTATTTTCTTTTTTTTTAAATTTAATTTTCCAATTACCTATCCCTTCGCGTTGCGTAGGGATTGTTTCTTGGCATGTGTTTTTTTTTATTTCAATTAAAGATACGTTTAATCGAGGACTACTACTTGTCATCCCGGAGAAGTGCTTCTTCAGCCTCCTTCTGTCTAGCCTTGGCCTCTTTCTTTGCTCTCTTCTTTTCTTCCTTCGCTGCTTTTTTCGCCTCCTTTTGTCGCGCTTTTTCCGCTTTCTCCTCCTCCTTCTGTCTGGTCTTTTCTGCCTTTTCGCGCTCCTTCTCCTTTTCCTTTTCCTTCTTCGTCTTTTGGACCTCTTGAGCAACGGTCATTACGGTTTTGGGACATGCAGCGGATGCCGCTTTCGTCGGAGCGCAGGATACCCCCAATGTCGCTGACGACGACCTCTTCGTCGACGACCTCGTAGGCCCCGATAACGATGCCGTTGTCCCTACAAACGTTTTTGCAGAGATCGTGGACTGTGTTGCCGTTGAATTGACGTTGCTACTCGTGACTCGGTGGCTCGGGGAAGTTTCCAGCTGAGTCAAGATTTTCTGTGCGCATCTGCTCGTAATCACAAACCGAAAGGATTCATCACTTTGTTTTCTTCTTTATCGAGTTAAAGATCGCCGATTGGCAGAGTGCATAAAAAAAGTTTGGGTATACATTCGTTACAATGAAAAAAATGCATGACAGCATCACGTGGAATGTGTGTCAATTTCATTGTCGTCAATTGGCGCGACAATAATGCTCACCGCAGTCTCGTAGAAGCTTTTCCCACGCGATAGTCCCTCTGAAATTCTTTGATAGGCGGTAATCTTCGTTCCCGATTGTCCCTCATTGGATCGTCTTCTACGACGACCTGTTGAATTGGGTCTTGATACTCCTGCGTCATAGAAAGAGCGTAGAACCGATCAACAACGGCATTTATCACCCGTGTCAGTATATTTGGACTTTTTTGTGAGTCATGGATCCACCATTCAAGGTGGTAAATGTAGGCCAAGATTAGACATCGAAAATTTTACCTGTATTCGCATTTTCATCGATTGCGTCTGCGATCGTCTTAGCGTAGCGCCAGTCGGTTGGCGCAGCCTCGGAACTTTGGCTAGGCCGGAACTTCCGGAACTACTGGTCGACGACGAAGTCGCCGATGATACGGAAGACACGCCTTAATAAAGTAATTATTTTTAGAAAACTCACATTAACACCCTCGGGGGTTGCTCTAATGGTTTCCAGGAAAAAACGTAGCCGTAAAAACTTTTGTCAAACAGACTGTATAATATAGCATGTACTGCGGATAGAATTGTATCTCACCGGATATGGAGGACGATCCACTGGCCATTGAGTACAGAGACGCTGAAGCTGGCACGTTTCCGGCTCCCCATGTACCACCGGGGCCAGTCACTCCAGCGGGAACTCCATTTCCCATATTGTATTCTGAAGCACTTTGCGGCAGTACCCACGATTTTCCAGACATCGAATACTATTCAAATATATACATATATGCACATTAGATCTCAATGAATGGTTAACTTCGTTTTGAAGTTATAAGACAATGAGCATTTTCTGGGCCTCACGCGGCCTGAAATATAGTTAATTCGTGTAATTTTATTTTCTCCCCGATGAGCCGAACGAAAAAAAGGCACGTCATTCGAAATTGACCACGAAGTTTAGAAAAAATCTTGACAAATAAAGCTGCGTCTTGGAATTGCTCCTGTTTAATCTCAATCATTCTGTCAAACAGCACAACGCTGAATTTAGGGGGATAACTCGAAAACAACGATAATTCAGAATGATCGCATCAGGATGAACAATAAAAAATGAACGATTCATAAAATCAAAACGTAAACAGTTTTGATTCATTTTTCTAAAACATTGCTATGCTCGTTGTATTCTCATATATAATTATCGCGACTCTTACGTCTCGTGGCATGAGGGTCTGTTTCAGCCGTAAAATCTTCTGTCTGCATATAACACATCTCAGCGGCAGGAGTCTCTCGGAAACGGCCATTTGTATTGTTTTGAGAAAGCATCGTTGGCAGACTACGCGGTGTCCACATGGCGCCGTTTGCATAGTAGCTCTTGCATTCACGCAAATTACGCACTACAACGACAATTATAGCCCGTAAATAATTTAAAAAAAATTATTCTGTAAAATTTGCATGTCAATGGATAGGATACGTCTTTAAGAGTTGGAGAACAAGATTAATATAAAACTTGGGGAAACAACAGGTGGATTGATGAATTCAAACCGTGTTCTCATGACTTACTTCATCTTCTTGGGAAGAAGCCTGTTCCGGTTCATTTTCTGCTAGCTTCGTCAACAATTTGTCCTGAAACGAACAAACAAAAGAAATAGCAATTGCGATGTGTATCGACGGGCTTCGTCCAACATTTTCTTTCATCGCCCGTCAATGGCGTCTCGATAATTACTAAATGAGTGATTGATTAATCCTACACGTCTAAACCCCCACCCCCTACTTCAGAACTATTTTCTGTCTTTGTATAAATATATTATTTCCCCTTCTGGCAACAAGTAATCAATATATACACATGTAGATATGTACACATAAGCGGCATACGTGAATATGTAGATGCGCCTATTTCCGTTGTGGCACGAGCTCACCACAGGACTATTCATCAATGGAAACATTGTTACCTTTCGCCGCTCCCGCACAATCCCCCCCTCCCCCCACTTCCATCGTTAATGGAGTGATGAGCACGCAACAACGTTTGTGCTTTGTGCTTATTTGCCTCTATCGCAACCACTGCGTACGCGGATAATATTGCGAAAGTTGCACTATGCGGACGAAACGTGCCATTCCCTGGTCTCGAACGTTCATTCATACAATGGACGCGAAATTGTTACGCAGTGTATACGAGAGAATCGATTAAATCAATAAGGATAACTTCGTCGAGCTTTTGACGGCCACACATTTTTGAAAACCAGTTCATTTGTCGGCAGATTTCTGTACAAACGTTTGCCACCAGGTAGCGGTCTATTGCTTCTTTACTATCTGGCATGAACACCATTGATTGCGATACTCGGAGTACAGATACAATTAGTTAGTAGTATTTAGATAATAAGTTAGGTTGCAAATAATCTTAAAGTAATCAACTTAATTTCTCCAAGTCTCTCTAAGTTATTTCTAAGCCTCTAAAACTTATAAATAATAAGTCAGGTTAAATTGTAAGCTAGGAGCAAAGAGAAAGAGGAGGGCGCACGTGGCGCAAAGCGAATCAGACGTAAGTCCAGCAATCGAAAGAGTTGTCTCAAAATGGCCGCTTACTGGCGCCCAATTTCAATCATTTTTGGATATTGCAGCATGATGGAGGAAACGGAAGTACCTTCTCATATTGATCTGCTTTTGTTATTACACAGGCCTGGTAATACACCATGATGTTTTACAGTCTGTTTGACAAGAGCGGTCACGGCGAAATTCAAGAACCATTTGGGAGAAGGCGTTGAAAAAAAATACATACACACTACATGATATAAACCGTGATGCTTCATTATTAATAAGTGGTCTAGTCGCCTCTACTATTAATAATCGCCTGGCATCTCCGAGGCATAATGTCCACGAACTTCATGGCATAATCTGGTGACAAAGCCCTCCATATGTGTTGAATCTGTCGGAATAATTACTTGACGTTTCAAACCTTTAGGTGCGTATACCAGGATGGGAAAACGTGCCCAAAAAGAAGCTTCATCCGAAAAAAATTACGTTGTCCCAATCGCGACCCAAACTTTCTTTCGCCCAAGTAAGTCTTTTTTCAACGTGTTTTTCGGACAATAGCACTTTCTATACAAAGCATCTTGGTGGAAGGGCTGCGCTACTTGCTCGCGTTCGAATCTATCGTCTAACGGTTCCCAGGAAAAAAATTTGTCGTACACGCTTCTGTTAAACAGACAGCATATGTTATTTACATGTTCCGTATGCGCCTGACGCCAACAGTTTGCACATGTGATGGGGCTGACGCCAACACATTTGCAAACTACAACAAGTGGCTGTATGCGGCGCTCATATACGTCATGAAAAGTGCCGTCTCATAATGGCTGGCATGAAGGGCTTCCGTTGTGCCCGGCGTTGGGCTCGAGACTTCTCTTATCAACTAGACACTTAGCCTATCTGGTCATTGTCGTACCTGATAGGTCTTGTTATTTTCGAACCACCGAGTTCCCAGGAAAAGTATTTGAAAAAATATCTATATGCTAGGGCAGACCGAATTCCGGACTTTTCAAATGCCAGCCCAGAGCTTAAACGACCGTGCCTTTGCTGGCTCAATGCAGTTTATGATGTAAAAAGGGTCATCATTGTATAGACAACATTGGACAATCGTCCCAAGTATAAAGCTTTTTTTAATTAAAATTAGTATAGAAATAACGAAAGTTTTTTTTTTACATCGACAGAATACAGTTCTGCCAATTGACGCTGAAAACTAATAGTCGGAACTTAAATTGCAACAACTGGCACCTATTATGTCTTGGGTAGTCGCGTGCTAGCCAGTGGGGCTCGTAAACCAGCAGCTTTATGAACACTGAGAAAGTCTTGGAACCACGAGACAGAAATGTCAAAGGATATCCTGAGAAGGTCTCCAGTGTATTAAAGGACACTAGACACGACTAGGTGTTTCGTATAACTTGCAAATGTCGACAGTTGAAAAGTCGAAAAGTGCTTTATGGTTAGAAGAGTGACTTTTCAGCTCTACCAATTGATCGTGTCCTTTGAAATATTAGTATTTATATTCGGCAGTACAATTGACATACTTCTTTCTTTATTATTATCCTTTCAATGCAGGTATGTGAAACCTACGCAACTTATATCAATAAGACTGTAGACAAAAGAAGTTATATTTTCCTCCTCTTGAGGTGTTCGTTCACTTATTGAAGTGTGGTTTCGAACCTTTTATAAGGGATGACAGAAATTAAAAAATAACTTTATCTGAGTCTAAAAATTGATCTGAATCGTCTGCACGTATATGCCTTATATTTTCATTCCAAAATAGATGGGATGCTATGTAGGATTCCGTAATCGAACAAGAAACTCTTATGACTTTGTCATGTCAAAATAGAAAGGGGAAGTGATTTTTTTTGCTTACTCTATGCAGGGGGGGGGTCTTGAATAGCTCTTTCAAAATAAAATTGAGGTATCGTGTACTATTTCCCATTTTTAAGCCCCGTTCGCAAAATATCCAGCCCTAAAGCGATGTGCAATTTGTTTTCCTTCCCATTTTTCCAATTGTTGACTCGAAAAATATGAAAAAATTCCAGGTACTAGCATTTGATTAGAACATCAAAATGAATTTGTTTCAATGATATGGACAATCAAGTTATCGCTAAGTTGACTTCGTAGAAACTCCATAAGAGGACTGCAAAACAACTTTTCCGCATGTTGTTTGAAGCTTCATTGATAAAATATTAAACATCAATCAGAGCCCCCCCCCCCCTTCACTCTGCCTGTACCGTGAGGGTATTACGATTACGGATTATTAAGGTATTCCCTTCACGAACCCGATTATTTAACAATGAACTGATTTTCGTCTACAATTAAGGAAAAATACATTCCACTATACTGATTAAATTTAAAGCCAAGTTACCGAACTGTCAACAAAAATTTAGGACTTTAAAAATTGTCCATTTTATGCAGTACTTTATGGAGATAACCTGCCGGCCACATCTCTATCTTATAATTTATATAACTCTAGATGTCTGATATAAACTGCTCTAAGAATGTAAAAAATTCTGAAGATTCCGTAACGATAATAAAAACAGGGGGTTACCGAACGTTTAATGAAAATATTAATGATAAAACGAAGAAAAAAGTGACTAGCGGTTGAACTTTTTGTAACCCTGACTTTTCAGAGAACATGTAGAAATGTCTAAATCTACAAAATTTATGAGAATTTTTTTATTCCAGTTCATCGTCGGGTATAATAAATGATTGGAACGTATTTTTATTAAGCGCGACTGTAGTCTACTAATGATTCAAAAGAGCCCTGACTTATACGCCCACAAAATACGGCCCTCCGTAAAGGGAATTAATGAAATCTGAAATGAAATCTAAATTACTATGCAATAAATCATCGTGGTACAAAGTACACAATATTAATACCTACATATTAGTTAAACATTGATTCTTTGGATAATTCCACAAGCAAATTACCACAGAGACCTACGTAATGTCAACACGTACTAGGCAAGTTTTTGTTTCTCGCATCTAAACCTATCCAATGAACCTATGCAATGAATTTCCGACAAAAAACCGAAAAATTCGAAACGCGCATCCGTCTGTAGTATCAATCGTCACATTTCTGTATCCCGTTGATATCAGCCGAATGCATCGTCCCTGCAGACCGTCAGGCATACGGCGCTTCCAGCTATTGCGCACAGTGAGAGCCTGCTGGAATGGGTTGGGAATGCCATCGACAGCACGGATTCCGGATGTGGAATCCGAGTTTCCTCACGACACGTATTCCCCTTTCCTGTCATCCCCTTCCTCGTACTCCCACTGAACTTTCGGGAGGTCCTTGCGGACCAGCGGGTCACCTCGTTGGATACGTCGTCAGCAGGATCCAGTGGAGGTTGGGTTTGGAACAGAACGTCCAACACGGGAACGTGTGCCAAATCGCTGCACCGTGGTTCATGCGCTTCCGCATCTAATCCGAACATTCCGCCGTTCATATATATATATAAATATATATATATATATATATATATATATGCATAAGTATTATATATACGTGCGTACACGCGCATGTGTACATGGTCCATAAGAATAATCGGCATTATCGTATAGAACACCGATCTACTCCACGTGGTACATCCGAAAGTCCATATGATTCTACATGTGTCTAGTTGCCTCATTTTGCATCGAGCTTTCCGACTTGCATGTGTGTGCATTCGTATGTCCCGGATTCTCACGGACCATGTTGCGCGATTCAGGATGTAGGTCAGGGTGTGCTTTCCAGATATTAGGCAGATGATGCGCAAAATATCCCCACCATTCAACATCCCTCTTGGCGCCAATGGACACAGCCTCTTTCGCTCACCCTTCTCGGAGAGCTGGTACCGGGCACCTCGCGACTACCGACACGGACAACCGGAAAAATGGCGAGGGTGAACAAGCAGGCTAGTGGGGAAGCTCTTTTCACTGTTTCCTCACACTGACATTCTGTGCCAAGTTTTTTTGGTGCCACACTGATGGTCGTCGATGCAGATGACAATGGGAAAAAGTGCTGGTTGTTTCTGGATTTGTTACTGCGGAAGTCCGCACTGTTTGAAATCTACTTTAATTATGAAGAATCTTTGTCTTTAATTATCTACTTTTGTTTTAAATATACTTCAGTTATTAAAAATGTTTGTCTTTGATTAGCTGCTTCAATTGCCGAGAATGTTTATCCTAAGTCAATAATGACTGATATTTTCTTTCTATTCAAAATTATCTTCGACACTGGGCGGTCTTTTGACTGTGATCAAGAACTTTTGGGAATCGTCATGTTGGCTGGTTTATGGGTAAAAAATGTCCGCAATATTCTTGATTATGGATTTTGGGGTCGACGGTGTCGAAAGAGGGATTGATACTTATAGTTGTGGAAAACAATCGATTGTCTTATCCGCACTGCCGTCGGAACATTGCGAAACCTGTTTTCTCGCAAAGAATAATCCACGGTTCATTGAATACACACAAATTAAATTCGTCCCGTAAATAGCTGGTTGTTCGCAAGTTTCGCGAAGCATGAAGAGTGAAGAAGAAAAAAGAAAGACTGGTAATCATGCTCGGAGGACCTGAAGAGGAGAAGTGTTATTCAAGTTGGATGATTCTGTAATTATCCCTTGGACCGTAATGAATCGCGGCTTGTGCTTCCGGTGGTTAATGTACTGCGCTGCTGGTGCTCAATCAGAAAAACGGTAGGTCTTGATACTGTGTGACTATACGCTCTTGTCTTACCCGCTCAACATTGAACCGGGCATTCTTTTTTGTTTCGTCAAGTTTCCCTTCTTGTATCGTCTGTTTGACAAGAGCGTGTACGGCGAAACTCAAAAATTATCTGGGCAGAGGCATTGAAAAAAAAATACACACACATTATATGATATTGACAGTGATGCTTCCTTATTAATAAATGGTCCCGTCGCCTCCACTATTAATGATCGCCGGGCATCTCCGCACATGCTTTTGTCAAATATACTGTGCTTTGTTCCGCAACGTGCTGGGAATCCCCTCGGAATTTTACTATCAGTTTTGCGTCGGGATGAGTTACGATTGTTTTTTTTTTATTTTTTACGATTTTTTTTAATGTAACAATTTATACGAGAAGGAACCTTGGCTTTGTACCTTAGTTGTTGAACATTGCTGTCAAAAATGCCACAACTATCGTATTTATTTGATTATCGAAGTTCCTTTTTATACTCTTATAGATTTTACAATACATCCCTCATCACTTGTACCCCACATTTGTCACTTTGACATTTCCAGTTTCTGAGAGACCTCTCTAAGTGTTGCCCTCAATCATTCTACTTAATACTCTACTATGGGGCGATATTTTACAGTATCGAGTGTGACCTTTGGCAAACTCAGATAAACTGCATCCCGCTTGGTACTTGGCGCGCCGGCGGTCACCCATCCGAGTAATAGGCCAGGCCAAGACCTGCTTAAGGACTTAGGCCACTCTAGGATTTTCCAAAAATCAATTTATTGTTGTTAAAAATTTATCTTAGTACCTATAAAATTATATTTCAAAAGATTATGGGTGTGAAAAATCTCTAAGTAGTCGATTTTCGAATTCTAGCGCAACCCCTCTTAATTCATGTCGTGACTTTTGACTAACTTTAAACGCGTTTATCTCAAAACTATATTTTTCAAGTCGGCCGGACTCATAACTCAAACAAATTTCAACCGATTCACTTGAAATTTTAACTGTATATTTAGAATTACATTTTCTGAGGTACTATGTAGCATTTTTTAATTATATTACATAGTTCCTTTTTTATAAACAATTTTCTGATGATTTTCCATGGCATTTTATACTTTTTGTTTTAGAAATGCGCCATTTTGACAAAAACCAATATATCAAAAAATCCTACGTACTTCTATAGCTATTTTTATATATAATCGAAAAAACTTTAGTGTCTCATCATAACTAAAAAATTATAGGCGCCGGTGGTCCGGCCATTGACCTTCCAGAAATAAAGGCGTCATCGGAAAAATGCTGGTTAGTCGCCATTTTGACATGTATCGCTGTGAAAAAATAATTTTGTATAGTCAATTACGTGTTTAATAAAACCTCTATTTTGTAATTCCGATTTATTTTATGGTTTCGTTGAAAAAAAAATCACAAAATATGCCCTTTTTTTGGCCGCTAGAATGGCCTGAGGCCTTAAGATGGAAGATCGTCGAAATCGGTACGGCGATCGTGCGTAGACTACTGTCATTTACAGACAACCGTTAGTGTCTTTCTTTGATCACAATTTTGTGAATAAAAAGAAATGGAATGAACATTCTCCATGCGCCGTCATCTTGACCCGTTTCTTAGTTATAGTAATCGTATCGAATTCAATTGTTGCGAGTGCATAAGCTGGAGAGATGCGGAATATAAGTAGGAAACAGTCGAGGGAGAGGTTCAAGCAAAAAAGGTTCATAGTAACCACGGGCGGGCTGCTGCGAACGTCATGCTCGAAACACTGGAACACCGTGGAAATCTTTGATCTCTTGCGGAGAGGTATGGATGCGATACAGCACTACAAAGCCACCGTAGCTCATTGAATATTCTCAGTTACCTTTCGAGCATCGATGTGGTGCTTATCGGTACGGACGCTTCTTGTGGTGAAGTTTTTACCAGTTACGTGTGTAATAATAGCAATAACGATAATAAAAAAAACCGGCAAAGTTCTACGTTTCGTCCTTTGGATGATAATGTTGCCAGGATTTATGGCCTCGCTGCTCTGCCGACTTATCGTCCTTCAAAGAGGTTCGGGATTTTAATGAAAAAATTAATAAAAATAACAATAAAACATAAAAAAGGAAATATATAAATTAATAAAGTAAAATCAAAACGACCTGCGTCAACGTTTGGTGATTGGTTCGTGCACAAGTGTGGATTATTGAGCAATATATTTCTTGAACTGTATGACTTTTTCAAGCCACTCACGTTTTTGTTAAAATTTTCGAATTACTGATTTTATTTCGTCAGCGGATTTAAAGGATAATTTCATGTTTCGTTGATGTTCGTTGCAAAAAATACCCAACGCTTCCATATTTTACTCCGACGTGTATTGTCCGGTTAAAGCGATAAAGCGTCACGCTAAATTGAAATCTAAAACGTCGAACGTCAAGTGTTCGATGGCCACTTTTGACAAGCTGCTCCAACGCCACTACGCTGGCTTTCAATCAATTTTTCTCTCACATCAGATCTGTCCGAAGGCTAAAAATAAACGCATGCCACACAAAATGTGACGATAAAGTTTGATGTTTTTGAGAACGTTTTGAATAACTTCTTCTAAAAGTATAGTTTGATGGAATTAAAAGATTGCGAATCGGTCCTTACGTTTCTCCATTTTTGGCCGTTCTATCGATCGCATTTTTCCATTTCATGTTTTCTTATCGTTCAAGATTTGGCATTCCTTTCGTATATTCTGACTCCTGATATTCGCAATTTGCAATAGTTTCTAAACTCTTTTTGTTTCAATTCGATCATATTTTCAATTATATCAGAAAAATAATAAACGTGTTAAAAAAAGGACGAAATAGTCCTATAATTGGTACGTCAATTCACTGTGTTTGATAATTCGATGAGTCAATGCCTTTTCCCTCTTTGTCTCAGGTGATGGCAGTGTAAACTTGTCGCTCTTTCCGGCGGGGGCGTGTGCCTTCTGTTGTCCGATCGAACTTGACCGCGATATAGAATATCAGCTTTATACGAGGTATACCATACATGTATTTAAAATGTATTGGTAATAATGAGCGAAATTGCTTTCACAGTCTTCGCAACTTAGCCTCTTGATTTTCAATCCTTAATGCAGTTTAATCAGCTGCTATGGTCGGAATCTTTTACATTGGTATAATCAAAAAGTCGCTAGCAATTCCAATGATACGCTGGAAAAATAATTTTCATGATAATTGTGTCCGAACTCCCAGTCTATAAGATTTTCCCATTCATGCTGCAGATATTTGAGAAGAACATGGCAACATTTTTTTAATTAGTGATTTGGGCATGTTTTTTTTTCAATATTGTCATTTATTGGAAAAATGAAGAATGTTTATGGACTTATTCACATTTTGCAAATAAATTCCATGTTTGCTTCAGTTCGATTAGCTGTTAGTGGTTTTTTAATGCCTGATATAGATACTGCTTCTTCGATTAACGGGGGTTGTCTGTAGTCCATTGTTTTAGAGATGATTCTTAGGATGGAATATTTATTGAACTGTTCTTTTTGTATTTTTTTCTCGTTTTCTTTCTGCATTTTCTGGACTTTCTGAATTGAAAAAAAAATTCTCCTTTTCTTTCTGAAATTTTTCATACATGTTTATTGATCCTGCAAGAATATGTACAAATAAAAAATTATTATCAAGTAAACAAAAAAACCAAACATTCTTAATCTGTATGAGTATTGTGATGTTTGGCACCAAATACGATAAAAAAAATTTACAAGATGGCGGCATGCAAAACTTTGATGATCAATTTTTATTATTTTTCTAACCATTCTACGAGTTATTTATATATAAAAACACATGTTCCGACTCAATTCTGCTACCAACGTTGAAAAACAGTATACTGAAGGTGCATGCGAAATCTGAGCTTATTGGGCCAATTGGTTATCAAGATATCGTGGTTGCTGATTTGGAAAATATAGTTTTGAGAAAAACGCATTTTAAGTTCGCCGCGTCTCAACCGCATTCCCCGAGCGTACTCCTTATCATTTCTATAACTCGACTAATTAGATGAGTATCATTAAATGGTTTGTACAGACTTATTCAAAAAGTTTTGTAGAAAATAAAGTAAAATCGAAAAAAAAACCGTATTTTTATATTTCTAGACAACAATACTGTCTTAATGTGTTTAAACTACATTCGCCAATTACGGTTGAGGAAACAATTCTATATTTTTTCTCGTGTTATTCACGACTGTATGCATATAAAAGGAACACCTTTTTTATGCAAAGAGGTAAAATGCCTAAATTCGGGTGTGCCCTACGAAAAAAAAAATCCTCGTGCATTTTTTATGAATGGAGAACGTATTTTGTAAATTACAACTAATATCGTATAATGTAAAAACAGGGAGATGTATAACGCCTGAATTTGACAAACTTTACCAAAAAAAATGAATCATCGTGCTCTTTTGGGACTAGGGACTATATTTGAAAGATTAGAATTAATAATGTGTAATTGGAAAATAAAAATAAAAATTCGTAAATCGTAGAACGCACCACGTGGGTTTCATAAATAATGTATATTCATAGTAATTTTTTGGTTGTCCCGCAAAAAAAGACGAAATCCCAGGAGGCCACACATCCTCAAACCCTCAAATCCCTGGAGTCTGCGGAAAAGCAACTTTGACAGGAACGTGCCAACTGTAGTCTACATTCACGGTTATGGTGAACGAGCCCCAGGTCGCAGTTCGATGGCGATACGCGACGGTAAAATATCGCATTCCTAAATACATAGATCTGTTAAGACTCAAAAAGTGTATATTGCAATTTACAAATCGGATGGTTACAGATGGTAGTCGTATTCGACTTATCCCTTCGAGGGAAAACCCAAAGAGTGAATTGCTACCAAATGCTAAAATTGACAACTTATCGTTCAGTTTTTTCGCTCGCTAATGGTGCTTTTCGAAAAGATAATATTGAAACCATGCCATTTTTTCTTTCATACTAAATATACTCTTCTTTCAAACAGTTAGTTTAAAATAAGGAAATGAGGAGAAGAATAACCAAAAGAAATCAATTATAAAAAAGCCAGAAACAGAATACGTACAAGAAACAATGCAAAAAATGGGGGAAATTGTTCTAAACGTTATTGCAGATATTTGGGAAGAATTGCAAAAAGTTCCTTTTTTTTTTATTATTTCCACCGTCTTCTTGGACCATGAAAAATACATTTGACAATTTACTCCCGTTCGCATCCATCACCGAGTGGCTAAAGCCATTTGTCTGGCGAGTCTCTTTGACTGCGTCCGTACGATGTATGATGCGACCTTTGCAGCGTATATCCTCACACCGCGATATTACATACGTTCATATCCGTATCGCACTGTATAACGTAACGGCACTTGTAGAATGCAAGGAGAAAAGTTGTGAAGGGACTCTCGGTAGCCACCGTCGGAAACAGGATCAAGTAGCGCGTGGAACTACTTTTGCGGTGTCTTTAAAACGTACCAAGTACAAGCTTTCTAGCTTTTCCGGATAGCACTATCCGGTTTGTGAGAATGACGAATTGACCCGACCGCAATATTAATGGAAGACGTATGATGTGCAATATATACATTTGTAAATATTACTGATCTGCCTCTTACAAACATTCGATGGTGAAATATGAAAAAAATTCGCAACCGTTCTGTTTATTTAGTTTTATATTAAATATAAATATTCTATTTGATATAAAAACAATTTAAAAAAATGGTTGCGCATTTTTGTCCATATTTCAATGTACCGGAAAAATAATAACTTGGGCTGACCAAATTCGTCATTGGAGTCAACGAATGGTTGCCAGTGAATGATCTACTGAAAAATGGAATATTTGGTCATTTTAAGAACTATTTATTTCATCGAACGAACAAATACTCGGAATAATAAAATAATTTAATGTTTCATCTCAATATTTTTTTTTTGCCACGTGTGAATAAACAATTTCTTTGATCCAGGTGTTTTTTTTCTCTGTATACCTAAATAGAGTGGCAATTATAAGATAACTATGTTTTTTATAGGTATCTGGCACGAAGACTTTTCGACCGAGAAAAAAATGGTATTTAATAGTTTTTCACGACTGCTTCGAAAAAAATTGCTTATTTTTTTTAAGAGTAGTATTTGCTTGAAAAAATTGAGCCATCTGGAAAAAGAATCAAAATTCCATTGTGAATTCAGCTGAACGAAGATAATCAAATTGCAAATACGAAACACTCCTAAAATTAACTTTTTTAAAAATGGAATTCAATTGCACTTGTCTACAATACAATGCATCTTTGATATTTTTTTTCTCGATGCGACGGGATACACAAAAAACATTTTTTTAGGAGTGTTTTTATCCAGAATTTAATTATCATCATTCAGCTGTACTTAAATAGGAATTTCGATTTTTTTTTCAGAATGCTCAATGTTTCTGGCGAATACTACTCATTACGAAAGTGCGCAATATTTTTTTTTCGAAGAAGTCTCGAAATCCCTTTGAAAATCATACTTTCCTGGTCGCAAAATCTCAGTGCAAGACTCTTAAAAAATACATGACCTCCTTATACTTAACTGTGTAAATATACAGGGTGGATCAACAACTATTAGCACCTTGGATATCTTCGAAACTATAAGGTTCACAGAAATATTTGCTGAAATGAAATTGCACAGTACGAAAGGGGCCATCCGATAGCGATAATAGTTTTTTTGCAGGTGGAACTACTTCGGACATTTGAAGGTCAACTCCATTGTTTAAATGGATCGGTATGTTTGTTTTTCTGTATCATGAAAGAGGAGCTTAAAACGAGTTCAACGACCTATAACATAAGGTCATTGAAGGTCAATAGAAAGTACAGAAAGGCGATAATACTTACAGTTTAGGTAGTAAATAAAATTACTACGTTTATAGTAAGTGTTCAAAATGACGACCATCAGTATCAATGCAACATTGGATTCTTTTTTCGATTGATTGACTTGAAAGTTTTACAGCGTCAGAACTTATTGATGCACAGGCTGTAATAGTCGATACTAATCTTATCATGTTTATCTTATCCTGCAAACTTATTAAAGTGTCCTTGAAACAGTGTTTATTTTCAGTGAAGTAAACCGTAAGTATAATCGTTTTTCTGTACTTTCTGTATCTGTCTAAGAAATGTGTAAACGTACATAATAACGTACGCATTGATATTGATGGTCGTCATTTCGAATACTTACTATAAACGTAGTCATTTTATTTACTACCGAAACTGTAAGTATTATCGCCTTTCTGTACCTTCTATGACCTTCAATGTCCTTCTATGACCTTCAATGTTTTAAGCTCCTCTATCATGATACAGAAAAAAAAACATACCGATCCATTTAAAAAAATGGAGTTGACCTTCAAATGTCCGAAGTACCTCTACCGGCAAAAAACTATTATCGCTATCGGATGGCCCCTTTCGTACTGTGCAATTTCATTTCAGCAAATATTTCTGTGAACCTTATAGTTTCGAAGATATGCAAGGTGCTAATAGTTATTGATCCACCCTGTATATGTATAACAACCTATTGATTCAACACAGTGCAGATTCGGAAAAAAAAATTAAATTCGAGCAATATCTTATTTTTAATTAATTAATATGTCTGGACTCGGAGGCAACTGTTATCATCAATCTTGAATTATAATGTCGATTCCGGATAGAGAAAATATTTTACATTCTGTTGCACGCGCGCGTGCGGTGCGCGGGAACTAGAGCGGAGTTTCTTAGATGTTTTCTTCGTCTCGAATAAACGTTGTTTCTTGCAGCATATTTGAGACGCGGTCGTTACAACGTAATTCTCGTGAATTGGGGCAAATTGTCGGCTTTGCCTTGGTATGTATCAGCGGTGGGTAACAGCAGACGCGTGGGACCGCATGTCGGGAGAATGGTCAAATGGCTCGAGTACCAGGGTGCCGTAGCCATGTCGAAGCTTCACGTCATTGGATTTAGTCTTGGCGCCGAGGTTGCTGGATTTATGGGCAAATATTTAGCCCCTCGAAAGGTTAACATTTTCTTTATACGGTCGAACCTCGATATAACGAAGATTTGTCCATTCCCTTCCGATAGACACCTGAAACCTTGATACAACGAAGAAAAATTATAGATATAACGAATTTATTTTCAGGGCCCTAAATTTCTATACAAGTAGTTTTTGTGAAATAAATTTCTGTATAACGAAGCGTTCGTTAAACGTACTCCCTTCCTTTCGTTCCCTTCTCTCCCTCTCTGCTTCTACGGAGCCTGTCTAGACTTGCAAACGTTTAAAATTAAACAAAACATTTGTTTAACTAAAAAATAATCCGCTTTTAAAAATAATATGTTATATATATTATGCTGTATTTGCTAATTGCTTGTAAAAATTGCTCCAAATTAAACCTTGCTTTCTTTAAAAAATATCCCTATATTTATAGTACTAATGTATTTCTTTTAAAGAAAGAAAGCTTTAAATTAGAACACCTTTTATTTGTCGTTTTTATTAAAACCTCAATATAACGAATTTTTCGGAACATTACCTCGATATAACGAAAACTCGATACAACGAATTCTTTTGCTCTTCCCTAGAGATTCGTTATATCGAGGTTCGACTGTATTTTGTATTATATATATTTAATATTTTGTAAATGAATTTTTTAAATTTCATTTGTGTGTATGTGTATACAGGGTGGGGCATTTAAAGCGTTACACAATAATAGCACTCAAACTATTGGTGATATCTAAAAAAGTTTCGGATTAAAGTTGTATTGTTCGAGAAGGATGTCATACAGGACCCTCGTAATTGTTTCGCGGTGGAGGCGCCAAAGCTACGTCAAGCTCAAATCCACTTTTTTTTTTAAATCGAACTATGTATTTGCTTTTTCATGACATCATTACTGACGTCGAGATGAGTTCGGTGACCTACAATACAAGGTTATTACAAAACAATAAATTATCGAAATAAATTAAACCATTTACTTGAACAAGTAAACAGGACTGACGATATAAACGATAGAATGATCGAGGATGTGCCAAAATTACATCACAAATGATGGCTAGAGTAAAACGATCTTTTCATCACAGAATAAGGATGTGCTCACAAGTCGAAGCTCATCATTTCGAGCATCTTCTGTAGGTTGACCCAAACCAAGGCTTGTAAATCGCTTAACCCTTAAGGAGGTACGACTATTCCCTCAGGGTCAACAAAAGAGACTAAATTTATGTTATCCCACGGGTGTTCTGATTTATGTTAACTTATGTTGAATATTCGTATTGTAGATCCCAAAGTACCAAATTTGTGGTAAATATTTTATTTATTGCATATTTACTAATAAAAACTGAAAAATGACATCCTCAAAGACTCTCGAGTCTTCACGACGATTTCCAAGCAGTAGCGAGATTCTGTAACGCGGTACCGACCGTTTTCGTTATCGTTAGCTAGCGATAGCCAATAAGAGGCTCCCTTTCTTCTGATCGTACATGCGATTGGCTGTCGATAGCCAGCGACAACGGAAACTGTCGCTACCGAGTTACAGAATCTCGCTACAGAGCTAGGTTATGCTTGTCAAACGAATCAGCTGTTACGTCCGCCGTTGGCAAGTCTATGGATACTATTTCGTCATTATGATAATATTCAACCGGAAGTTGAAACCTTTTTTTAATGTAATGCTTGAACTACACGGTGAAGTTCGAATTTTCAATTTTTTATAATATCTATTATGTCTAATTAAGCAAATTTCAGTTTTCCAACGACCTTAGTTTATACGTGAGCAGCAAAAGCGTGATCACCGCACTTCCGGTCGACCGTCTCCATAAGACGACGTGCTTCACTAGCTCAAAGTGCTCGAATTTGCAATTTTATTACGAAAAAACTGAACGGTCAATATAGCTCAAATTTTTCCAAAGGGTGCATAACGTATTCGTCAACATCATGTAAAAATTTCAGGCCCGAAAGTTGGATTCGTCCCCATGATCGTACATGCTTAAATGCATTCAGTATCGAAAACAATACATCGCGTTCAAACGTCCAAGTAAAATATCCCATGTAGAAATTTCTTAGGGATACCTAAGTTCCGATCGGATCCCGAACGGGATATGATACGGATTCCCTAGAAGGGGTATTCTCATCGGAATCCAGATGGCGCCTACTATGTAGTACAAGGCGTACACGTGGTGGCAAGAATTTGAAATAAGTATTGAATACATTTTTCTTCGCAAATTAATTACATATTTTCTTAGTTCGAAAGATCACCATTTTGTTAAAATGCAATTACTTAGAATAAATAACCTATATCACTTTTCTCCAGGAAATATAAGTCTTTCAAGGTCTATATATTGTTTTTTCGAAATTTTGTATCAAATATAAAGATGTTTGTTCGAAATTCTGTTATTAAAATATGTAAGTTTTGACAGTTATACTGTAGCACGAATTTGTACCTAATCTTTTTTAGATTCTTGAATAAATTATTTCAGAAAACGTCCAGCGTCTCCAGCTGGTACGGATCGGTATCTCTTGGTGATTCATCCCTGGGATCCGATTCGATCGGACCAAAATTCTCGATTCGGCAATCGATTCTGTTATATAAATTTTCTATTAAAAACGTTTATTTTTTAAATTATAATAATTGCTTAAATGAAAGCAATTATTATAATTTAAAAAAAAATTGCGGGTTGCTTAAATGTTTTACGAACACTTAAATGTTTTACGATCGGACCAAAATTCTCGATTCGGCAATCGATTCTGTTATATAAATTTTATATTAAAAACTGTACTTAAAGATAAACAAAGTTTATTATTCTTGTACCTGGTGGTCCCTGCCAAGATAAACAAATCATCTTGGTCCTTGATCAAGAAAAAGTTAGGAATCACTGATCCACGTGGAGGCACTTCGGAGATTTCAAGGTCACCTTCATTTTTTAAAACGGGACCATTTTTTCCAAATTTTCATCAAGGAACTACAAGGAAGTTCACACACCAAATTTCAAGTTAATCAATCAAGATTTAGTATGAAAAATCGATGAAAAAGAAATGTCAATGTTGTTACCATAGAATCGATAAAAAAAACTGTGCTATAATGGTCGATTAAAAAAACGGTGCTATGAGAAGTGCTCAAAGTGACGCCCACCACTTTCAATGCACGCTTGCAATCTGATTTGCATTGATTGTATTGTCTTATTAATCACGCCAGTCTGTATTAATGAACAGGCTAATTGAGGTTTCAATAGTTTAATACTAAGCGAAATCCAGGCAACGCATACGGCTTCGTTTACATTGTTAAGAACTAGCGAGACTTGTTAAGAAAGCAGCGAGAAGTTTGTGACTCTCACAATAATGTGTGTTCGTTTCAATAAAAAGTATTACGACAAAATTTTCGATCTCGAATCGAAACTCGATTTATTATACTAAAACTTGATCGAACAGTTTGAAATTTGGTGTGTGAAGTTATTTTTAATTCCTTAGTAAAATTCAGAAAAAAATAGTGATGCTATTTAAAAAAATCGAGGTGACCTTGATATCTCCGAGGCGCCGACACCTGTGCCGGGATTCTCTAACGTTTTAGCGACAGTTTTCGTTATCGTTAACTAGCGACAGCCAATGAGAGGCGCCCCTTCCTTTGTAATCCTCCATGTGATTGGCTGTCGCTAGCTAACAATAACGGAAAGTGTCACTAAAAACGTTAGAGAATCCCGGCACTGGATGAACCTCGTAGCCACCACTCGATGACTCCCTTCGAACTATGCAACTTTTGTAGGTAAAGTTTTCTCCTAAGTCTGATAGGTTAGAAAATATTTTTACTACCAATAGTTGTTGCCTCGCCCTGTATATAAATATATACAAATATATACAAGGACGATAGTTTATGGTCTTCAGTACTGTACATGGAAAAAGAACATTTCAAAACCGTTATCTTTATATTATGTTGGTTGTCAGATTACATGATCGTTTTGAGAACGATGTGTATGTGTGTGTTCTTCTTTAAATATCTCGAAGAATTTTTCGAACAATAAGTAGTATTCGAAAGAATACTTATTTTTTGAAAGTATCATAAATGCACTCTAAACACGTTAAGCAATTGTAGAATTAAAAATTCCATTTATAATGAAATACTATTTTTTGGTTCAATCTACGTAAAAAATTACTGGAATAAAAAAAATCTATCGATGATAATTGAGTCCAAATGAATTTAGCAAAAAAATGATCTTATACGTATAGGAGTTTTCGGGGCTGGTTTGAAATTCCGAACTTTGAATGCTTCGACGGTTTAAAATTCCTAATTTTAATGTTCCGAAACTACAAGTTTCGTAAAGACCATGCTAGCGAAAGTCTACACAGTTGATTGTAAATGATGTAGAACGGTACGAGTAGTGATAGAAAAAGGATACAAATATGTTTTCTTATACGAGATCATTTTCAGGAATAGTATAAAGATCAACGCTTTATTTGAACGACCAGTAATACGACATACAAAACTTCGACTATGTAATATTAAGCATGCCACCAAAATTCCGAAATTTTTATTATCGAAAACGAGCTATATTAGAAAGTGTAAATATAATAAAAGCTAATAAGAGATTCGCCAGGTTTACGAAAGTTTTGGACTTCCGAAATCATAGCTTCGATCATCCAGTTTGCGAAAACTGAAGTTCAGATAGTGTAAAATTCCGATAAAAAACGTTCAGAACGTTCAAAATTCCGAAAACTCACATATAAAGCAGATAGCAAGTTAGCCTAACGCGTTTAGATGACAGCACCACCACTTATTTTGACGGTGTTCAGATTTTCGGAGTTTTGGTCTTTCGGGTAAAATTCTTTCGGAGTTTTGATATTTCGGCGTAGTATTCTATCGGAGTTTTGATCTTTCGTGGTAGAATTGTTTCAGAGTTTTGATAATCCTTCACATTTTATTGTGAACATATAATGGAAGGATATTTAGCTATCGATGATTCTTATAGATATTCTTATTTTCAGAACTTTTCCCTGTACAGACCTTCGCCATTCAGGAACTCGAATTTCTAACACTACAATTTTTCGGAACTGTGGACTCTCTAATTATGGGAAGTTGATACTTGTTTCATGTGCTGTGTTTTCATGTCGACGCTTTATCAGTCGGACCCATGATTATTGTCATTTAATTCCTTAGTGTACTTTTATTTTCGATTATATGATAATTTTGTTTACAAAATTTTGAAATTATAAATTTCCAGAAGTATTGAGTACTAGCTAAAAAATTTGGAATTTTGGGCGTTCTGCTCATTCAAAGTTCGGAATTTCAACCCAGCCCCGAGTTTTCATCCTACAATGCCATCTATGAGGAGTAATTTATAAACGTTAATGGTCATCTTTACAAGTATATGTTACATTTCCATTGGAAATGTATCATGTTTTTAAAAAGAAGCGTCTATTTTGCGATGCTTTCAAGTCGTCGATTACGTTCTTTGAATTTGACAGCTATTTCGTTCGAAGACAACGAAGGTATAACGATATTTTTTTATGCTTTCATGATGAATGTGATTAAAAAAAAACAAACAGGTTGCCCGTATAACCGGACTGGACGCTGCCTATCCTTTGTACATGAAAACAGGATCCAAAGGCCATTTGGCGTCGAGTGACGCTACCTTCGTCGATGTCATACATACGGACGGTGGAATATTTGGTTTTTTGCGGCCTCTGGGACACGCGGATTTTTATCCGAATGGTGGCAGACAACTGCAGCCAGGCTGTACGATTGATTCTTTAATCTCAATGGGGATAACACGTCTCTTGAATCAGTACAGTAAGTTATATATTCTTCGCTTCAACTTCCCTTTAAGTTATGTACCGTTAGATATTTTTTTTAGTAACTAGAATTTATTCCGCCTTTTTATTCGCAAATGACCGTACACTTAAAATAATTATAATTTTCATTTGCCCGCGCCTCGGATTATAAATGAATCAGAAGACTTTATTCGTTTTCGTTCACTTTCTCTGAGCTACAATATAACTGGCATTTTTTATTCTTCTTTCAAATTTGCGTTGAAGATTAAAGTTTCTTAGTTTTTTTATTTGTCCTAATGTATTGCGTCACTGAATTCCCCTCTCCCCCAATCTATATAAAGTTAAAGAATCATTTTTCACTCAACGGGTTACAGCTAGTTCGTGGCCGGAAAAAAAGAGGAGTGTTCGTGCATTTTTTCTTGGAAAACGTGTGCCGGTTTCCAATTTTATTTTTTATATTACAGGTTTTAAGTACCTTTTATAATTTTTGTATAAAAAATATCTATAAAAGTGGTAGATACAATGATTCGTGCAGACCGCGTTTTGAAAAACGTTCTTCGCAGTGACCGGACTGCTGACCGAAAACGAATTATCCGAAATAAAAAAAATCAATCGCATTTTGTTTTTGTATCAAATTATCTAGTGCTTGGACTAAGGATTTAATCGATGCTGGATTTTCGATAGAATAGTCGCAGTCCAAAGTTAAAGGATCAATTTTCGCCGAAAAAAACGCTCTATTTTTGTTGATAAAAAACTATGCATCGAAAAAAAAAAATCCTTCGTTCACACAGCTTTTTGATATGTGAAAGAAGCTTGTAAAATTTAAAGTTGATCGGCGCAGTGAGTTTTGAGATATCGTGGTGTCCGATTTTGAAAAAGTCTTTTTGAGAAAAACCCGTTTAACATTCGCCGTTTCGCATGACCTACCTATAAACGCCCATAGCTCTCTTCATTTTGAACGGATCGACTTGAAATTGGCCTGAGAATATTTTTAAAACGTTATATTTTGAGAATTCGCCGCAAACCAAAAATCGATGTTTAAAGAAATGTGAACTAGGTGTGAGCCCTTAACCGACGCTGATCGTCAAAATAACTAGAACTAGTTTCATCGTTGGTTCAATTGTTTGAACTTAGAAAATGACTGAAAATGACTCAATGAATAAAATAACTAGATACCAGCCTTTTTTTCTTGACGCAACTTATTAAATTACTGGATATCCTTCTTGTAACTTTAGATTTTCCCGAACCTTGGAAACGAACAATTGTCTTAATGTTTTTCTTCAATTAAGTTCACTCGAGGAGCAATTGAATTATTTTCCTTCCTGCTTGCCTTAATTTGTATCTCCATTTTTCAATCGCCCTATTTTTTCAATTTTCAAAGATAACGAGAATTTTCTTCCTCTTTTTCCAAGATTTCCTAACGCATAAAATAACTAGAATTTTCTTGCTCTTTTTTTTCAAATTTTCCTGACTCGTGAAATAATTAGAACTGTGTGACAATTTGACCCACACATATCCATTCCCCGCGGCTATAAAAATATCGTAAAATATAGTTTCTTTTTTTTTCCAACACGAAGATACGAATGATTTGAACGATATTGTGAATTCCAGTTGTATGCGGGCACAACAGGGCCTGGCGTTTCTACGCCGAGTCCGTTACGAATTCTTACGGTTTTCCAGCGAGTCGTTGCAGAAAGTGGCCACCGGATAGCCGATCCGCTTGCACATGGCAAACCCCCGCAGCTCTCATGGGTATCGCCACCGATCCTAGGATTCGAGGAATTTTTTATCTCAGAACCAACTCACGTCCACCTTTTTCGCGAAATTTTTCCGATTATACAAACGCCAAACTTTCATTTGTCTATTGAGTCGAGACGCGCACGTAGATCCTCCATGTGCGATCGTGCTCTTCGATGAACCGAAATTTTGGGTTAGGCGATTATTACATTGTATGCGAGATATTACATTGTAACGGAACATACTGTTGAAGCATTAAGGGGGGAAATACATGTAGACGACGAAAAAATAGCAAACTTTGATCTTTTTTTTTTGGAAAGGAACAAAACGTTTTACATTTATGTAACTTGAGGTACAATTTATTACATAACTAAACTGTTTAAAACATTTTTTCATAAAAAATATTGCAAAATGGCGTGTTCTTCCAGGAAGGTTTTGGCGGCAGTTGTCCGTTTGTGGGAAAACCAATGACTTCAGGATCGATCTGAAAAATGTGAGCTACATTTTTTTTAGTATTTTGACATTCAAATGCTGAACTAACATGTAAGCTACATTTTAAAAGTTGAAAATTTCAACAATGCGACACTTCAGAAAAAAAATCGAAATGTTCATAAATAAGTAGGTATCAGTTCACGTTAATATTGTTTTTGAGTTGCGTGTACAACTTCAGTATGATCGATCAACTTGTTTTAAAGTTATGTTTCTCACCAACTTAAGAAATATAGTTTTGAGAAATACCTTTTTAAAGTTTCGAACTACGAAGACTCAATGATTGCCGTGACTTACGGCTAATTATGTACTTACTTTACCACCATATTCTTCACATATTTAACTAACATTTTATGTAAAAAAATATTTTTCGATGCCGCTACATGTATTTCCTTCCTTCAAGACCGTTATAGGTTAAATATAATATTTATCTGATAAAAATTGAATTGCGTAGTTTATTTCTGATATTCCTTCTGATATTATTTCTGATATTCCTTCGTATACCTTTTTGGTTTTTCCGTCCATCACTTTCTCATCCGCACATTACTTTATAGAATTCTGTAGACATAAAGAGCCATTAAAGCTTTGTCTTACCGGTTCGTTCGTCTCTTAAATGTAAATTAATTTATATAATATAATTGATTTGTATTTTTGTGTTTATATCCTGAGTTCCAAGTATATTCTTGCGGGATTTCACGTTCCCTTCCCAATTGAATCCTCTTCTATCATTTCCTACCCGCATTTCGCTAATCTAACCTAACTTCCGTTGCGGCCACAGCCGTCTCAGGCTATAGTATACCGCAATTGCCGATGGTATGGGGAAAGTGTGAGAAATCCGTACTGATGTAGGTAGCCCCACATTCTTCTGATCCTCTGGTGCACGGACTTTTTACTCAAGTATCTACATCAAGGTCTCAGAAGTATTGGCCTGCCGCTCACTGGTTAATGAACCAGCTGGTGCTCGGCCAAGTGGTCACCGCTCCGAGTATCGGCCATGCACAACGCTGCTTAACTCGAAGGACCGCTGGAACCGAATCCTGGACGCCCAGTGTCGGTATATTTTAATTTATTATTTTATACTTAAATATAGGACAAAATTTATTTCGAAAAAAAGGAAAACGATTTTTTGATTTTCGAAACCACAGAATTGGATAGAAATGAAACAAGAATTTTCCTGATGAATGATTCCGTTTTTTCTTCATAGGAAATTACTTATTTATTTTTCCGAATATGTGTAAGTTTAGGCAGAATTGGTCATCTTGAAGTTGAGGTACTTAATGTTTTTCCGATGTCGCACGTATAGAACTGGGCATTACATAGTTTAGACATTTGTGAAGCTTAAACAGTATTTTTCCACGAAAGCGTCTGAAAAATGTACGATTACAATTTAATTTAAATTTGATTTAGAATTAATTTAATTTATATTTGGATTTAATGTAATTAAATAATATACAATGAAAAATTGGAAGATGCAAAAAAATTCATTACTAAATACGAGAAATAACGTGTCCAATGTTTATTTTTAATTATTTTAATAAATCGCTGAACAACTTTTTTGGGTTGAAGGGTTGCTATGAAACGTCACTTTCTTGAATATTTTTAATATGATTACTTGTTCTCAAATTTATTGTATCACGAAGCCCTGAAATTGAGACCGAATTAGTTAAGTACCTTGTCCTATGTTCACAACAAAAATACTGCATTTTGAAAAAACATAACGGTTACACAAGAAATCCAGAAGGTAATTTCATGGTATTGTCCGTGAAAAATCGAATGACGAATATGAGCAATCTCTCGTCGCGATCGAACCAATACTCCCCGACAAATATTTGAACAATCACCAATGTCGATATCAGCACCGCGATCTGTCTATATATAATATTTTTTTCGATAAGCCGTCGTTTCAAATATTGATCTATCTATTTATTATTGCAATCGATGCAGAATAATTATAATTTAAAAAAAACTCGACAAAATTGGCAATGATTCGTTACAAATGAATACCGGCAGTTCCTTGAGTATGAAAGATCATATATACATGACATTTCATTGTTTTCATTAGCTATATACGAGCCTTGGATCTCAGGTCTAAAGTCTGAGGTCAGCAACCCGAGACTCCAGAGACCCTGCATCATTTGAAATATTTAATGCTACGCGTCGATCGAACAATCGTCGACTTCAATACTCTCGATAAATTGTGGTGGGGGAACACTCTATACGATTTTTCTCGAACGCATATATGCATACATACATACACAGATACGTATATTTTATATATGCGGAAAGGTGATTTTCAATTCTTCGGGGACTGTCCTTATAGTAGTTATTTTTTCCCCAATATCCCCAATATGGACAAATATAAGCTTATTTATATAAATATCAATTTAAGAGACGTCCTGGCTCTAGATTCGTTTTTAAACAAATTGAGTATCGTCCTCAAAATATCCTTTCGGGGCCGGGTTGAAATTCCGAACTTTGAATGCTCCAACGGTTTAAAATTCCTAATTTTAATGTTCTGAAACTACAAGTTTCGTAAAGATTATGCCAGCGAAAGTCTACACAGTTGACTGTAAATGATGAAGAACGGTACGAGTAGCGATAGAAAAAGGATACAAATATGATTTCTCATACGAGATAATTTTCAGAAATAGTATGAAGAAGATCAACGCTTTATTTGAACGACCAGTAATACGGCATACGAAACTCCGAATATGTAATATTAAGCATGCCACAAAATTCCGAAACTTTTATTAAAGAAAACGAGCTATATCAGAAAGTTTAAATATACTAAAAGCTAATAAGAGATTCGTCAGGTTCACGAAAGTTTTGGACTCTGGGAATCATAGCTTCGATCATCCAGTTTGCGAAAACTGAAGTTTAGATAGTGTAAGCTTCCGATAAAGATTGTTCAGAACGAGCAAAATTCCGAAAACTCAGACCTAAAGCAGATAGCAAGTTAGCCTGACGCGTTTAGATGGCAGCACCACCACTTATTTTGACGATGTTCAGATTTTCGGAGTTTTGGTCTTTCGGGTAAAATTCTTTTGGAGTTTTGATCTTTTGGGGTAGTATTCTTTCGGAGTTTTGATCTTTCGTGGTAACATTTTTTCAGAGTTTTGATCATCCTTCACGTTTTACTGTGAACATATAATGTAAGGATGTTTAGCTATCGATGATTCTTATCGATATTCTTATTTTCGGAACTTTTTCCTGTACAAACTTCGCCATTCAGGAGCTCGAATTTCTAACTCTACAATTTTTCGGAACTGTGAATTTCTAAAACTACAATTTTTATGTGCTGCGTTTTCATGTCGACACTTTATTAGTCGGTCCCATGATTATTGTCATTTCATTCCTTAGTGTACTATGATTTTCGGTTACATGATAATTCTGTTTACAAAGTTTTGGAATTATAAATTTCCAGAAATATTGAGTACCAGCTAATAAATTCGGAATTTTAAGCGTTCTAATCATTCAAAGTTCGGAATTTCAACCCGGCCCATCCTTTCCATAGGTACTTGGGAAAATAATACTTTAAGGATCGTACTTAATTTGTTTAAAAACAAATGTAGAGTCAGAGCGTTTCTTTATATGTTTATATAATTTTCTTATTTCTAAATAGATCTTTACATAATTTTATTGAAATCTATATGTATGTAGATATATATTGTACATATATAATTTTTTGCATAATTCTGTACATAGCGTACATATGTTTGATTTGAATCAGAGCTGCACTCTTGCGGAGAATTCCCACACCGCCAGTGCATTCGTCCCTTCGATTTTTCGCAAGCGCGCGCGGGGTCTCGACGACCCGGTCACGATATTTACTTGTCGGACGACATATTTGGGTTACAGACACTGAAATCGATGAGGCAACGTGCATACTACTCTTTACTGGATTTCTGGCCCTGTTGGGAATTTGCCAGACGAAAAATGAAATCTCAGTCTCGCCCAGGGAACACTTAGGGTACAGGCATTTTTTTTTCGACAATTCACATCCACTGAATAAAAAATCTACAATTATAGTGACAAAATGTTATTGGGTTGGCGGTAAAAAATTAATTCGGTGGACATGACCGCATAGTTGTCAATATTTTTATCGATTCGGTGACATTATTTTTTGATAAGTCCGGTGGATCCACTCGGTGGATTTATTTTGTCACATATCTGTTTTTTTTAAAGAAAAAATAATATTTTTATCCTTTTGATTTTTTTTAAAGCGACGGAAAACTTATTTTCTTATCAATGAAACACGGTGATGAGGCTTTTTCAGATGAGGCTAAAAAGTATAGGCAGCGTATGAATTTCTGAATAATTGTTTATGTTATTCAATTATTATATCGTCAGTTCAATTGTTAATT
This sequence comes from Ophion ventricosus, assembly GCA_963932345.1. Lineage (NCBI taxonomy): Eukaryota > Metazoa > Arthropoda > Insecta > Hymenoptera > Ichneumonidae > Ophion > Ophion ventricosus. The sequence continues at coordinate 25,895,974 of OZ010711.1, read as the reverse complement.
GTTCTACGGACTCTTTATAGTATACGCGTTTCGATTCGAACCCGTAGACGTCTTCGCGAATCCAATCAAGTCCAGTTTCGAAATGGGCGACTTGTAGGTTTAGGATGCTTGCTTGTCGACACGAGTATCAAGATTTTTTGAAATGTTCAAAAGCTCTGCTTTTTCATTCGAGTCGAGAGAAAAATCTTGTTTCATCGAATCGACAATTTCCAGAACTTTTGACTTGTAAGTCAGCACAATTCCTTTGTTGAAAAGAATCTCGATTTCAAATTCTTTTCGGGGATAAAATTCGCTGTCGCGGTCGGTCCAGTCGGATGAGAAATTTGGACGTGGCTGCTGGAACGCGAAACTCGGAGAAAAATCGTAAAGAGTAAAAAAGTTGATCGATTTCGCGTTTCAACTTCTACATGAATGAGCATCGATCGGAATGCTTCGCGAGTCCACGCCACGCGGCACGTCATCAAACTTTAAGGCTTTTGCATCACCGCGAGTTTCTCCATTTCTCTCTCTCTCTCTCTCTCTCTCTCTCTCTCTCTCTCTCTCTCTCTCTCTCTCTCTCTCTCTCTCTCTATCTCTCTCCCGCCCTCTCTTTGTTCTGCATATATTTCTTTCGCTATAAACTCCGGCTACGATTTCTATCAGTGCAAGAGTGGGCTTAATTAATCTTTTGTAATCGCTTTTCCGTATACAAGAATTTCAAATTACACGAACTGCTATTAATATCGTTCTTATTACGAACTATCGAATGGGATCGATCGGCACCGATGAAATATATTAGAAGTATATTTGGTTAAAGCTTCATTTCGAATTGTTATTCAAATATTTACAATTTTCGTTCCGCGCAGTCTACTAGTTTTTATTTTAATATTAGAGACGAAAAATGTATTGCTTGAAAAAAGCGTGAATGATTTACCTATGCAGCGCCGTGCCTCGCCCTTGGGGCACCTGGGGCAAGCTGAAAGAACTCGCCTTTTCCGATACAAATACTTTAATACAAAATTAAACATAAATTAAGAAATAATTTTCCACAGACGAAAATAAGTACACAATAGAACTCACACTATACATTTATCAGTTATTAAAGAAAGTCGAATAAAAAATAATCCAAATCCGTGTTTAACAAACGTTATAAGTTATTATTTACTTGAAAATTATTACGAGGTTTCAAAATTTCATTCTCCAGTCAAAGAACAATGAAAACAATAATAAAAAGAAAATGTGTCTTCACGTAATAGCAATGGTTGTCTCAACAATAATAATGATGCAAATTTTGATTTATTATTCTTTACCGAATGAAAAAATAAAAATAACTCATTCAGTTTTAAATAATGAACAATTTTGTTTCAAAAGATTACACAATTCAAGAGTCTATCTTTCAATCCCTTTCTTTTTTTGGTGATAAAATTGCCTTCCATGGAGAATTTGCGTTCATATGGAACGGAGGTTGCTGAAACGCAAAGCTGTGTGTCATTTCACGTAACTTGCTACTGGATACTGGATGTGCTCCAATACGCCAAGGAACAAGAATGTTTGTCGATTGTTGTTTTTTCAATATAGTGCCGTATATCAATAATGGAATCCCTAACGGAAGTCATCACTACTTGTTGCGCATTTATTTAAAAAAAAGAAAGTAAATCGTCAATTTTGCTCTCACAAGCAGTAGCAGTAAGAAAAACCATTATTTTTAACCTTGTATCTAAAATTGTTGCAAGCATGGCCACCGATCTTGTATTGTATGGTTTTGTCAGTTTGATAACCCTGTAATTTGATGTAATCCCTCTTGTGAGTGGTATTGTCAAGCATGAAGTGGCGTAGGTCTCGCCTGAAATCGTGCTCGTTGCCACCTCAAATGGTTGAAGGGGTTGTAATTTTTCATACATTGGGTTGTGTTGGATTGGTGGCTTAGTACTTAGTGTGTGTTATGTTAGGTTGGGAGTTGGGTTGTGTTGTGTTGTCTTTTCGCTGAATTCATTTGACAAATGATTATTCAATTGACGAAGTGTAATTCAATTTATTGTTTTTTTTTATTACTTGTTTGCTACAAAAATTCGACGAATTCTCAGTCGGTGAATTATTTTCAACGAATTGTTTTTTCAACGAATCGTTTTTCAATTCAAATTTGTAGATTCAAGATTTTTTATTTTATTAAAAAAAAATCTACACGCGTCCGCCGGCCACCTTCGCGACACGGCGCCTGGGGCAGCTGCCCCTTTGCCCCACCCCTAGGCACGGCGCTGTACCTATGTACCCTATCCTTGATACATACATGATTCGTCTGTTAATAAATGGATTACAATCACGAATTCTTACCCAAATTATTTATTCGAACGAATAATTTAGCCCGAATATGTTTAAGGCAGTAATGTTGTCCAGAGCGTTGTTTTCGAAGTTACTTTTAGGCTGCAATAACTGTTAAACTGTGCCAGTTTTCTTTCTGACATTTTTTACATATGTTTATTGACCTTTCAAGAATATGTAAAAATGAAAGACAAAAAAAATTATCATGTACGTTTATTTATAACTGTGTGCGGAAGACGCCCTCAATTGACGACCAGTGTTGTTGACGTTGAATGAATGTGAAAAAAAAACATTTTTCAGATTTTCTTTTCGCGGTGGGCCCTATTTTGTGGGCGCATAAGCCAGGGCTCTTCTGAATCATTAGTAGATTACAGTGGCCCTTAATAAAAATAAGTAACAATCAATTATTATAGCCAACGATGAGGTGAAATGAAAAATTTTGCACAAATTTTGTAGATTTAGGCATTTTTATGTTCTCTGAGAAGCCGCAGTTACGAAAATTCTTCTGCTAGTCACATTCTTCTGAAGTTTTGTCATTAATATTTTCTTTAAGCATTCGGTGATCCCCTGTTTTTATTGGCGTTACGAAATCTTTACAACTTTTACATGCTTAGAGCAGTTTATATCAAACATCAAGAGTTATTTAGAATATAAATTATTAGATAGAAATGTGGCCAGCATGTTGTCTCTATAAAGTGTTGCCAAAATAAGACGATTTTCAAAGTAGTCATTTTTTGTTAAAAGTTCGGTGATTTCGGTTGAAATTTCACCAGTATACTGGAATGTATTTTTACTTAATTGTAGACGAAAATCAGTTAATTGTTAAATATTCGGGTTTGTGAAAGAAGTACCTTAATCTGTACGAGTGTTCTGATGTTTGGTATCAGCTTCAGCAAAACAAAAACGTACAAAATTACGGCATGGTAAACGTTGATTATCAATTTTTCCTATTTTGCTGACCATCCCACAGTTAATTAAAAAAAAAATCTACACAATTCTGCTACCAACGTTGAAAAACTGTCTATTGAAAGTGTATGCCAAATTTAAGCTCAAGTGGCCAATTGAGTATCGAGATATCTTGGTTGCTGATTTGAAAAACATAGTTTGAGAAAAACGCGTTTAAAGTTTAATGTGTCTCGACTGCGCTCTCCGACTCCTTATAATTTCACTTACGTTTTCACAGATGTACTCAGAAAGGTCTGTAGAATAATCAAGTAAAATCTAAAAAAAAAAGGATATTTTCAAATTTATAGACAACAATACTGCCTTACGGCGTAATGTGGCACCGGCCGTGAGTGAGAGAGAGATATCTGACTTGCAGATTCTCAGTGTTCTCCGAGATGGCTGATATATTGGAAAAAAAGAAAAGAAGTACGGTCCACTCTGTTGAACGACGAACAACGTTTTTCTTTTCGTTTGCCCGAAATGTGATTCGTCTATGACAAAACTTGGCCGTAGGATTTTAACCGACCGGTTAAAAGCGATGTCCTTAATATCGAAATCACGATTTATCCTGATAATAACTAGTTTATATAAAATCGAGTAACTCATTATTCATTTAATAACGTTTGAATTAATTTGCGAAAGGAAAGCCAAACAAACGTGAAAGTTGAAAACATTGCTATTGAATGTACTCGTTGAATTATAATAGTTAATCGTTTTGTTTTCTTTGACACAGAGGAATGTAAAAAACAGATTGATCCTCGCCAAGTTTTTCTTTCACGCGTCAATTAATGTTCAGACAAATGGATCTTTGTGAATAAATAATATTCACAATTAATCTCCAACGAAGATTGCAGTATGGTTTCCCCGTCAAAAGTATATAGGGGCGAGTGGGGCACAATGTGTCACGGGGCAGTGTTAGCCACATGCGGTTTCTCGGAGGTATGTAGCTCGTAAATTCCGAAATTATATGTGTTGGACCGCGATTTATATTTGGTTTCGTCAAGCCTAAAAGAAAGTCGATAGCAGCTCATAAAGATTTATGAACATTAAAGATTGATTTGAGGCTTGGAAAAAAAATATTTCGCTCGCCGGGAAAACGTTAAATTCAACGACACTTTCTGCAGCGGCTCCAGTTTTCGGTTCTAATCGATCGTTTTATTATTTAAGATGCACTCAGTGAACTGTGTTTTTCCATTCGTAGTTTAATTAATAGTTATTTTCATCAATAATCAAATATTCCACTAGTGGGGTACAATGTGTCACCGAGTTGTGGGGCACAATGAGCCGACTCCCAATGACGAAGCAAAGAAGTGACGACGCTCCGAAGAAGCGCAATATATCATGGCCAGCTGTCATCCACATGCGATTTTTCGGAGTTTTGTAGCTCGTGAAATCCGATTTTTTTTTGTTGGACCGTGATTTATAGTAAGTTTCGGCCGGCCTAAAAGAAAGTCAATAGTAGCTCACAAAGAATTATTAAAAATACAAAATTAATTTAAGCCTCGAAAAAAAAAATTCGCTTGCCGGGAAAACGTCAAGTATTGTGGGGCAATTGTGTGGAGCACAATGTGTCATCGAGTTGTTGAGCACAATGAGTCGACTCCCAATGTTATTGGCAAATAATACCTGTTGTGAAATTATCGGTATGTATGAAAGTCTGTTATCTATGTTAGGAAAATATACGAGTTTCAACCGGCTCGTTTCGCACCACTTGACATGCTGTACCCACCTATCTGACACATTGCACCCCACCGCGGGGCACATGGCCCAATTCTCAATTTTTTTTCGATCCCATTATTTTAGGATTTTAAATCTTTTTGCAAAAAATATGGTAGCTTTATTGTACGCCCAAGGGTCTATGAAATCGGTTATGACCTTTTTTTTCTAATACGACTACTTTGCTAAGAGTATAAACTCGTTACAATAAAAGTGACACACTGTGCCCCGCCTTCCCCTATATCAACGCAGCCTTCAACTTCTGCTCATTGAATTGCGAAGGATAAAAGATAAAGATAAGAAGAAAAAAAAAAGATTCGCTCTGTTTTTTTTATACACGCGTTTCCCTGTCGTTATTTTTTCTCGATTCACCAACGTACGCTCGTCTCTCAACCTGTACATAGTGAGTATGTGCACTGCAGGGTGATTGTGGATCCGCTGCGCGGCGCGCTGTTCACCTTCTTGATATCGATCACCATCTATAACCCCGAGCTTGTCGTTTTGCGCCCCTCGAAGTTACAGAGGGTAACAGAACGTCCGTTCTTTCGCTCGCTCGTGCTCGTCACGTATACGCCATTCCGAACACGAATCCATCGTATAGTGAGGTGCGAGGTCAATGCGTTAATGAAAGCCACCATCGCGCGTTTCGTCGCCATCGAGCGCGTTGCTTTCGTCATTATTATCGCTTGTGACGTCGTATACGGAAGAATAAAAAACTTTCTGAAAGATCGAACATAATATCGTATCTAACGTCACCCGGTAATCAACTTTCATCATATTTTGGTATTATTGTTCGCTCGAACCTTTTTACTTATTGAGATTGCTTCGGTTCCTCGAATTCTATAAGAGGATGAAATACCCACGTAGAAATTTCAATAGGGTCCGATTTGGGACGCTTTCAGGTTGCCTGAGTGGCTTGGTAGGGCACTTATAAGAGAACCCGACAGCGCCCTGCTTGAAAGTGTAACGTTCTATCATATATGGGCCTTATCTGGCTGCCTGATCAGGCCGTTATCCGATTGCCTGACCAGGTCCTTATAATACTGTCTTACGTAGCCAGTACACATACTTGCTCGTACACATACACACTCTACAATATATTTATACAAGGCCTAGAATATATATGTCAATATAATTTTTATTAAGGATATTTACAAAAAAGGTTGTAATCAGATTAATTAAAGATAGTATAGAGATCATTATGAATAATGTTGCATTTATGTTTTATGTTGAAGTGTTTTTATTCCGACCCGCCCGGTTTCCTCCCAATCCTTGGCATTATCAATTACTTTTCCCACGGCTTGCTCAAAATCTTTTGATGAAAAAAAGAGGAAAATATACGCTCGTTCAATTCAAAAGTCTCGTAAATTATTAGTTCGTGTTTTTCGGACATGAACTTGGTCAAAAACATTTTTTTTAGGAATTTAAGCATTAATAACGTATTAAACGTCCATATATATTTTTAGGTTATACATATCTTGTTCACACGACGATGACAGATTTTGTATTGTGTTTTGAGATTTCGAAATACACAGCGGAATCTTCTGACACGCATCCGAGTTGCATAACGTTTGTTTTTTCGTCACAGTCCACAACACCTTTCAAAAATGTAAAAACTTTAAAGATAATATGCTGCTGAATGGAAATTTCGACGTAGGATTTAGGAGGTTATGTGCGTTGATGGAATGCTGAGGCAGTTATAAGGCAAGCCCCAATAGGGCCTTATTAGGTCAAGCCCTAGTAGGGCCATATCCGGATTGCCTGATTTACAGGAGTAAAAAGGCACCCTGATCAGACCGCAGTAAGGTAGCCTTCTTACTCCCGTCCTACGGTTTCACTGATCCTTGGCTTGCAATTTTACCAATATACTGGGATGTATTTGTACTTAATTATAGACGAAAATCAGTTAATTGTTAAATTTCCGGATTCGTAAAAGGAATATCTTAAGGAGGCTCTGTCACGGTGGGCCGGGTTGCGTGGGTGTATAAGCAGGGCCCTTTTTTTCAGTAATACGCATGTTTGTCATAATACAATTGGATATAAACATATTATCGGTGATTTTATACAAAACTTATTAGATGTAAATCGATAAATAAATACCATCAAATTGGAACATTTTTACGTTACGGTACTGCATGGAGAAGTGCGACAACGTTGCAATTCTCCGTCTCACTCTGTCCTCCGATTTCTCTGTTGTACTCATGACACCGAGCGGACCGCGGGTCGTCGCGAGATTTAAACTTGTTATTGTAAACGAAATTTTGAGTTTTCAAAGCGTTTACACAATATTTCAAAGATGTCTGTTTACTCTGAAATGCAACTTTATTTTCCATTATTGTTGAGAAGTAAACGACCGGTTTCATTGATCGATCAAATTTGATATTTTATTACGATAAATCCAATTGTTCTACCTACACGTCAATCGCAAACGAAGTTAAGGTTAGGTAGCTGGTGATTTCATTCTTGCGCATGCGCACCTGCGGTATACAAAACACCTGATTTCCGCTACGCTGTCGAATTTTTACACGGTCGCGAAACCTCTCGGAACTTCAAGTATTCCGACATATTAATATTAAATATCCTTTGACATAAGTCGTTAATCCAAAACTTTTTTATTGTCTTTGGAATCCTCATGACCTAATCAACGTTACTGTATTTTTTATAAGTATTTTGAAGGTGACTCTGCCATAAGCCCTGTGTTAAAAATCCTAAGTTCAACAATTTGCATCTCTCTTATTTAGTCGTTGACCTTATCTGAAACTTTGCACACGTAAATATGGGTACTTTATCTGTAATATCCTTGAAAATTATTTTTTTTTTGAAAGTGAGACGTTACTGACAGAGCCTCCTTAAACATTGATTTTTCAAATGATTGCACAAACAAATGACTACGAAACCTTACTTTATGCAGATTCCAGCACGCACTTGGCAGATTTTTTCTCGAGTTTTCTACAACGACTATATTTCTTCCTTATGCACGTTGTCACGTCCGCATACGTGACGCCCTGAAGGTAAGTTTTACAGATTGCACAGGCCTTATTACCGCATTTTAGGACAGAAATAACGACGTGATATTCGTTACTGACGAGTAGAAACCGGGAAGTCCGACATGAATCGTCTTTTTCGAACCTCACTAATTCACAAGACTGCGAGAGGCTGTACCCTTCTTAACCTTCCATTTTTAACTGACTCTGCGTCCTTGTGACTGCATTTTCCATTTCTCGCAAAGAAGCTGTATTTTTATGAAAGAATAAAAATCTTTGCGACTGTAACGATAACAACAATAACATTATTGCTTTGGGAGTAGCAGATATTCTTGGGCATCCAATGCTGTCGTTTCGCAGGCTTCGTTATTTTTCTTGAAAACGGTTCTTCGCGAAATAAAGCATATGGCGACACGAGTGAAATAGTCGAGACATATTTTCCAGCTGCAATTTTTGTTCATCGTGAAATAATCTGACAGCTCGAAATCATTCGAATCTCCCTTGTTGATTATTTTCTCCGGAGTTCCAGGACTTTAAATATCTTGTGAATTAAATTTGAAGAACTCATTGACCAATCACGTGTGAACTTTGCGCAAAAGTATGTTTGAATTAATTTTTGTTATCTTTGGTTGGCATTTTTGTTCTCGTAATTTACTGACAAGCGGTAGAAATAAAATATCAAGTTAATTACAATTTTTAGAAAATAACTTTAAAGAACTTACGCCCGGAATTAAATTGAATAATACAGTGCAAATAATAGTAACAATAAAAGTAACGACTCTTACGCTACTTCTTATAGCGTTCGTGTTAAGATGAGGTTAAATAAACGGGGTTTCCGATAGCTCCTTCACGTTTGTCCCAATCGCTCGTCAGCTTTTATCACCACGCCATTTCGTCACGCACCAACAGGAAGTTATTTCGCTCGCTTTTGCAATATCGGATATATTCTCGTTGATGCTCGGGAACGCGAGTTTCTAACGTATATTCGGAATTTTCGTTCAGCCACTCGGAGACTTATTTTCTATCGCTTAAGGCAGTATTGTTGTCTAGAGCCCTGTTTTGGAGTTGATCTTTAGGATTGAAGAACTGTTGAATTTTTGTAGATTTCTTTCCGAAATTTTCTATACATACTTATTAATCCTTCGAGAATATGTATAAATGAAAAAAAATATATATATTTTGATTCATTGTCATGTACTTTTGTAAATTGTAAACAAACGTACTAAAGTACATTGTCATGTACTTTAGTACGTTTGTTTACAATCGTGCGCCGAAAATGCACTCAATTGGCGACCAGTGTTGTGGAGGTTGTATAAATGTGAAAAACCAAACATATTCTTAATCTGCATGAATATTGTGATGTTTCTTACCAGATTCAGCAGAAAAAAGTTAGAAAATAGCAGCATGCTAAACTATGATGATCAATTATGCCTATTTTTTGACCATTCTATAAGTTAAATAAAAAAAAATTACCAAATTACCAAACAAACCCAACCAAACCAAAACTACCAACGTTGAAAAACTGATGTCTACTGACGGTGTATGCCAAATCTGAGTTTTAGGCCTTAGGCCACTCTAGAGGCCAAAAAAGGGCATATTTTGTGATTTTTTTTCAGCGAAACCGTGAAATAAATCGGAATTACAAAATAGGGGTTTTATTATACACGTAATTAGCTATACAAAATTATTTTTTTACAGCGATACATGCCAAAATGGCAACTGTGCAGCATTTTTCCGATGACGCCTTTATTTTTGGAAGGTCAACGGCCGGACCAACAGCTCCTATCATTTTTGAGTTATGATGAGACACTAAAGTTTTTTCGATTATATATAAGAATAGCTATAGAAGTACGTTGCATTTTTTTGATAAAATGTTTTTTGGCAAATTGGCGCATTTCTAAAACAAAAAGTATAAAATGCCATGAGAAAATCGTCAGAAAATTGTTCATAAAAAAGGAACTATGCAATATAATTAAAAAATCCTACGCAGTGCCTCAGAAAATGTAATTCTAAATATACAGTTGAAATTTCAAGTGAATCGGTTCAAATTTGTTTGAGTTATGAGTCCGGCCGACTTGAAAAAATGTAGTTTTGAGATAAACGCGTTTAAAGTTAGTAGAAAGTTACGACATGAATCAAGAGGGGTTGCGCTAGAATTCGAAAATCGAGTAAGAGATTTTTTACACCCATAATCTTTTGGAATATAATTTTATAGGTACTAAGGTACATTTTCAAAAAAAAAAAATTATTTTTGGAAAATCCTAGAATGGCCTAAAGCCTTAATGGGCCAATTGGTTATCGTGATATCGTGGTTACCGTGCCGAAGAGCATAGTTTCGAAAAAAATCGCACATATTAGTGCAATGATCTATTGGGTCCCTGACAGGAAGTGGTGACAAGTGTGCGAATCCAATTGGATGCCTACGACAGTTTCTGCACGAGAGGTGGAAAACGACAGATCGCCACAGTAAGAGACGCGTGGCATTAAAATTTCTAAGCTGCGTCATTTCGCATTAAGTTTTTAAATTGAAATGAAGTTTCTACGTGAAAATTGTCGCATCAATAATCTGTATTTTACATAAAATATTTTTTTTTTTTATCATTTATGCAGAAAAGTATAGGATATTTCGGATTTGCTCCGATTTACCGCAACATGCAGCAATTTTTTTCCACTGTGACAATTATATTTGGCCAGCGGTTTATTTTTCCCCATATAAAAAATTAAAATAGCCGTAGTACGACGCGAATTTTTATCCATTCGTTACGTCAATTCCACCACACTGGTTTTTCATTGGAAAATTTCTTGGCCACCTTCGCCGTTGATGTTTACTCGAAGACGTATTCATGAAACAAGACGGATAAATGAATACCGAACCATTTTTTTCGGTAATTACTTTTATGGACATTTGCACGAACTTGCTCTGGTGAAACAAAGGAGCGAGAAGAAAAAACGTAATTGCACGCTAGCCTCGACAATGATTCCCAGTACGCAACGCCGTTCCCGCTAATATCGAGAAATCTATGATTGAGAAGGTCTAAAAGGGTGAGCGTATGAGTCACCGGATATCTTTCCCGATTCTCGGGAAAATTGGATAAGAAATATGAGAATGCGAAGGGTGTTAAGCAAATTATAGGGATGATTTCTCGTAGGTATATTATCGATTGACATTTGTACGGTTCCTGTTATTAGCGACTACGCGGCCGAGATACGGTGGGTGGTCGTGGTTCTCGTCGCGTATTATTCCTCCGCATACCCTTAATACCACGTGGCGTAGGTTCAACGGCCACATAGACCGTGCCAGACAACCGTTAATTTATTGTCGCGCCAACCGTAGCGGTCTTCCCGCGTCAATCGACTTTCTGCTTTTTTTGTTGTTGTTGTCTTTTCCGCTCCCTCCTTCTTCTTCTTCCGCCGGCTGGAACTTTTTTGTGGCATTCCATAACCATAGTCATTTCAGCCCCTCCAATCATGACAAGATTTCACTAACGTGCTGCTTGTGCCATTTAATTACAACGACGAATTGATTTTCATGAGAACCTTCTCCTTGCCCGTACTTTTACCTCATGGCTTGGAGCTCAGGGTCAAATGTACACCTTGGTAACGTCATAAACCACGTAAACCTTGGGTCTGGTGGGGTCACGAACATTATCAGGGCTTAGAGATCGTGGCAAGGCAACTTTGTACGTGAACTTTATCGGCGACTTTGGATTATTACTCGAGTCGCTAGACTTCCGACAGACTTATGGTACAGCTTCTAAATCCTGACAACCCTCCGGTGAGTTATTGCAAAATGAAGGCGTAACTTCTCATCTGAGATTATGTCATCGATGCTTCAGACCGTCGGATCGATTTAAAACTCGACAATCGTGATGTAATGAAAATTTGTTCCGAACTAATACTCATTGTTATGAATTAAAGTGAGTCGATCGTTTCATCGATTAAAGTTAACTGATACTGATTTTTTTCAGACGTAAATTAATTTATCAAAAGTACAACTTCAAAGTTTCTATTAGATCCACTACATCATTTTCCAGGGTAAAAATATTCACATCCAGGCAATCTAGCATAGGTGCTTATGGAATATCGCGATGTCAGTCAATATCTTTTATCGACGTATTAACTATCCTCATTGACAGTAGAATTTCAGCTCAATTCACGATTTCTCATGACGAACTATACTATATTGCCTAAATTTAAATTGTTATTTTTCTCTATTGCAGTAAAATTTATGGAAACTTCGGATTTGAACCTTCATTGCACGTGTCTACGTTTAAAAGAACATCAGTACTCTTCAACATTGATCGATGAAACGCTCAGCTCTCCTCAATCCAATCTGCATTATGAATCACGTTTGATCTAACCCGTGCAGAAATTTGTTGAGGAGTCTACCACATCAGTAGAGGGATTTGAAAGGGACGCCGCACGTAGGGAGTCCGCAGTAGATTCCAAGTGGATACCTCGCTGTTTCCCGATTGAGGTCGTTTCAGATTTTTTATTTGTAATTCTCATCCAGACTTTGTTGGACGTTTCAGGAAACAATATCCTTTCGCAATCCCGTGAACAAATTTGTTGGACAGTCGCAACTTGCACCCACATCTGTATGCGGATTTGTTAGGGAAATCGCACATAGAAAGTCCTCATTAGATTCTGCACTGTTCCCCGACGAACGCCGTTTGACAATTCTTACCATGTTCGAAATCGAAAATATTTGAAAAGCCACAAGAAACAAATCGGCGTGTTAAAACGTAACCTGCACACTTAGTGAGCGCGTCCGTGGGTTGTGATATTGTGTCAAACTGCGGTAAAATACATAACAAACGATAATTACAGTGGATTTTCAGTGATGTGATTCAAATCGATTTTTAACCCTTCGTGGTCAACCTGGGTAGAATCGACCGGTCGGTCAATTTTTGGCGTAATTATATAATAGTTCCCGGCTTCGAATAGGACTGTATTCACCATCTTACCTGGAGTTTGAAGTATCCTCATATCATAAATTTTACCCTCTTCACATGTCGGAATAAATACCTTTCTTGGAACGTGCACTATGCTACTATTTTTTTTTCAAAATTAGCATATCTACAGAGTCTCACGTCGAAATTTTAGGTAAAAATGTTGAAAATTGACGGAACTATGATTTTTTTCGCGAAAAAGTCTCTTTTATGCGTTTTCACCTCTTGATGAATTTTTTTTAACATGTCGCCATTTTATTTCTTATAAATTAATTTTTCGTCCATCATCTAGAAAGTTCAAAGCATGTTTCGTAATTTTTTGAACCACTTCGGGCAGATAATTTGGTCACAATACTTTTTTGATAACTGACTGGATAGAATCGATTCAAGTGTGACCGCCGCGACTGAATTTGGATGTGTGACCGCGAAGGGTTAAGATATATTTTTTTCATGCGATTTATACTTTTTTTAAAACCACTTGTTTTGTATATCTGTATATTTTGTTTAGAAAATTCAACATACAGAATGCGATGAGATCCATCAAGAATCGTCTCGGATTCTGGTCGATAATGTGGAAATCCTTTAGGGTTCAGCTTGGATTTGTACATTTCAATGGGAAGTCCTGATGGGAATCCAATGTACGAGCCTGAGATTTGAGTATAACGATCCAATGCAGTGGATCCTATACTCAAACCTCAAATCTATACTAATGCAATGCAACCTATTGGATTCAATGTGATGACCCATTAGATCCCTATCAGGGAGTAGGGATCCAATCCAATTGAATCCCTGCGACAATTTCTGCACGGGAATGATGGATTGTTATTCACAATTTGTGATCGGCTTTGAACAAGAAACCATGATTGGAGTTCAAAATTTTCAGTAACGATTCCCCAACTTTATTATCGGAGCCTTGAACTTTAGAGCCATTCTGTAGTGCATCGGAAGTTCGGAACCAAGTTTTCAAGTGAGATTCCGCATTTGCGACACTTTCCCGTCATTTCAACGTCGGTTTAGCATTGAACGGACTTTGAAGCGAAGATGTGTAAGCGCTTTCAGCTATACGGAGTAAAACACAGGTGAACAAAGGGACTCAAAGGGCTTTCTGTTTTGTGCAACGGTAACGGTACACCTTGTGGAGTATCCCCTATGTAGATTTGATCTTAACGAGTAGTTAGCGTGAGCCTTATCGTGGATGTTGACGGTGTGTGTTTCATGTGCAACGGGGTTCACGTTCACGTTCAACACGAGCACACTCGAGGCACGATGTTCAAGTGTGCGGCACGTATTCAGTCAGTCACGCGTAGGAAAAAAAAAAGGAAAAAGCGAGAGCCGGTAACCAGTTGGTGTGTCGCGACACACCAACATTTTGCGTCGATATGGGAATTGCCAAGGTTGAGGACTACAGTTCGATGACAAGGTCTGAAGCTTCGCGCAATTATATTAATTTCTCGCAGATTTTTTTTTTAACGAGCATTCAATTCGTTCAAATTACTTGAGAACTTAATATAAATTTACAGTTCTCATTTGTACATTTTTATTCAAATTTTCTAGTTATAAACACCATTTTTAACAACCGCCCCTCGTTTCTCTACTCTCCTATGATCCCCTCGTTATAGAAATAACGAGCTCTTCAGGCTTGTTCTTTTTTTGCTAAATTCAATGTCCCTGAAAAAAATTATCACTGCTTATTGTTAGTCGTACGAGGAGTTTCGCGATCATACCGGCCATTTAGTCGAAAACTAGCGAGAACAATTTATTTACGATAAAATCACAATGAAGAGAGTGAGATAGGATGAAATATCTCGAGGTCTCGACTGCCTTATTTTGATAATAATAAACTGTATGTTTAAACGCGAAGTCCTCGAGGTCGTTATTGGCCGATCACGCGAAGTACTCTTACTCTTTGCAAATCGACTATATCTCACCATCTCGCGACTTGCTGGCTACGTTGTCTCAACAGCGATTCCGATTGATCGAATGTTTGTGTCTGAGTTGTCAAAATGGGAACCGTAGGCAATAATTCACGCAGCTCAATTAATTTCTACGTTTAGTTGAAGACTGCTTCGTGTCTGATTGTTTGTTCGATGTTTTTGATGTTATCAATTATAAATGGCATTGTAAGTAGCGCAATAAATCGCAAATTCGGTGGCAGCCGAATGACAATTCAATTAATCGATAATATTGTGGAAAAAGTCATATTGGATAAAACTTTGTACTGCTTCAAAGCATTCCATAAATTATAAAATAATGTTACGACACGATGTAACATGACTGTCATACTCCCTTTATTGCTTTATAACTAAATCCCTGATTAAATTTTTCAAAAAATAAAAAATATGTCTTTTTCATTTATTAAAACCTACCATGAAGTCAACTATTTTTTAATTTTTACGTTGTTGAGTTATGAAGGGTTTCATTTGCGTAAACGTAAGGTTTCGCTTGATATTTCCAACCCTATGTCTCTAAAAAAAATACATTAATACCTCGGGCCTCAAAAAAAATATTTATCCTAATCACGCATGGTTCTCGAGGTGCCGGGGCCGGGTTGACATTCAAAACTTAGAATGCTCCGACGGTTAAAAATTCGTAATTTTAATATTCCTAAACTACGAGTTTCGTAAAGATAATGCCAGCGAAAGTCTACAGTTGACTGTAAATGATGAACAACGGTTCGAGTAGCGATAGAAAAAGGATACAAATATGATTTCTCATACGAGATAATTTTCAGAAATAGTATGCAGAAGATCAACGCTTTATTAGAATGACCAGTAATACAACATACAAATCTCCGAATATGTAATATTAAGCATGCCACAAAATTCCGAAATTTTTATTATAGAAAACGAGCTATATCAGAAAGTTCAAAAATAATAAAAGCTAATAAGAGATTCGTCATGTTCACGAAAGTTTTGGACTCCGGAAATCATAGCTTCGATCATCCAGTTTGTGAAAACTGAAGTTTAGATAGTGTAAGATTCCGATAAACAACGTTCAGAACGTAAAAAATTCCGAAAACTCACACATAAAGCAGATTGCAAGTTAGCCTAACCCGTTTAAATGCCAGCACCACCACTTGTTCTGACGGTGTTCAGATTTTTGGAGTTTTGGTCTTTTGGGTAAAATGATTTCGGAGTTTCGATCTTTCGGGGTAGTATTCTTTCGGATTTTTGATTTTTGGTGGTAGCATTTTTTCAAAGTTTTTTATAATCCTTCACGTTTTATTGTAAACATGTAATGAAAAGATGTTTAGCTATCGATGATTCTTATCGATATTCTTATTTTCGGAATTTTTCCCTGTACAAACCTTCGTCATTCAGAAACTCGAATTTCTAACACTACAATTTTTCGGAACTGTGGACTCTTTAATTATGGGAAGTTGATACTTGTTTTATGTACTCTGTTTTCATTTCGACGCTTTATCAGTCGGTCCCATGATTATTGTCATGTGATTCCTCAGTGTACTATTATTTTCGGTTATATCATAGCTCTGCTTACAAAATTCTGGAATTTTAAATTTCCAGAAGTATTGAGTGCTAGCTAATAAATTCGAAATTTTGAGCGTTCTGATCATACAAAGTTCGAAATTTCAACCCGGCCCCGGGATGCCAATGAGGAACACAGTCCCACGAACGAGTGACGATAAGAGTATGAGAGAGAGTGAAGAGAACATAGGCCGCCGTTTTGGCGTCACTGCGCTCCCTGGTATCTCAGTAGTACGTGCCCCTCTCGAGGGTGGAGGAAATCAATACATATTCAGGTATTGCAGTCCCAGACCCTTTCGTGTTTCGTGAAATGCACGCTTGGCAGTTATTTTTCGTAAGATGTGTCTCTCAAAGCAAACGGAACCAAAAAAAAAACTCGACATAAACGTTTTCGAGTCTATGACGATGCGCCTGTTGCAAATCATACTCGAACAAGGCAATGAAATAACTCCCCCGGGTGCAATAGAGAACGATGCGATGAAACGATGCGATGAAACCGCATCGGTGGAAGAGTCGAGTGTACTCTCACGACACACCCGCTACGAACTTCGCGCGAAGCAACCTTAAGAGAACTTCAAGAAGAATAAAGAGACAGACAAGGAGAACCTTGTTTGTATGACGGAACAAAGAATTGTCAAGAAACTCTTGGTCGTTTTATTGGCGTTTCTGTTGGTTCTGCTGTTTTCCGAGGACCATCAATGAATCCGACTAGTGGAGGTTGGGAAAAGAAAGAGAGAGAGAGAGAGAGAGAGAGAGAGAGAGAGAGAGAGAGAGAGAGAGAGAGAGAGAGAGAGAGAGAGAGAGAGAGAGAGAGAGAGAGACAGAGAGAGGACGAATGTACTGTAAAAAGTTGAAACAAGAAGACCTGTTTCTTCCAGACGCTTTCGATAGCTACTCCACTTACAAAAGTACATTAAAGCGCGACATTCCAATCAACATTTCTCGCAGGACCCTCGCTGATCATTTTCTAATCGTCACTCGGGCGTTTGTCTTTTTGCGGAAGTAGTTTCGGAAAAATACTTCTGTGTTTTTTAGGTTGCTTATTTTTTTTTTAAAGCTTTTCCTAGGTTAAAGTCGATGGGTGGAAAAAAGACAATAAGGGTAAAGAAATTGATTACCGTCGACCGTTTTAAAGAAGTAAGCTCTTTCCTAAATGATATCGTTTCGAAAATCCTTTACAGAAATAGAAAACTGGTCAGCTTTAGGATACGCAGCTCGTGAATGCATAGTAAATCCACTTTGAAATGAATTTTCAAATAAAAAACGTGCGTGGAAACCCCTAACCGTCTCTCAACATCCATATGGGGAGAAAATGTGTATTTGGATGACATAAATTTTTGTTTAATCTCGTTCTCTGCAATGACGACTTAGTAGCTGCATAATTAAACAATAAAAAAATGAAGGTTCAATTTTAGGGTTTTTCATAATAAGATCAGTGCACAACACGATGTTGACGCTCAGAATATGACAAATCTAATAAATAATTTAGTATACGAATAGATACTCTACTAAATTTTTTCATTTTTCGTTCAAAGTAGCATCAACAACCGTGATTAACAGCAACCATCGCTATAATTTAATAATCTTTTTTTTTTAATTCACAATGATGACACTCTTGTTCCTTCTTTTATTACAAATCGAATTAGATTTGTTGCATAATTTTTCTGATGAATACTATGGTTTTTCGTCATTAATTGCAAAAAAAGCTCGCTTGCGCCACCTCTTCATTTTAAGCTACGACCCCCTTCTTTTGCGAGGTTTTTTATTTCGCCATACTCCAACTTCCTAACAATTATTATCGCGAAAAAAAAATACCGATTTTTTTTCGGGCCACCCTAATATATACATATAATAAAACTGTAAATCCTGCGTGTATCTTTGTCTGTTTAGGCCCGCATCATGTAAAAACTACTGACCCCATCTGGATGGAGTTTTAAGAAAAATATATGGCTGAACTTGAAGTAACATTTAGTTTTTATTTCATCGCAATCGGCTCACTCAATGAAAGGATATGCGGATGTAAAATTTTCAAAAATTCCCTTACACTGCATTAACAAGAAAGAAGTGTCTAGGTAGGTGCTCGACGATGCGTAGGAATTATACAATATTATTTACTAGCTGTGCCCACGACTTCGTACGCGCAGATTTTCGAAAACTTTAAATTAGCATATATTTTGTTTGAGTGCGCCCATTGCGATGAAATTAAAACTAAATGTTTGTTTGTTTGTGTACGCATCAAGTAAAAACTACTGACCCAATCTGGATGGAGTTTTCTGAAAAATGTGTGGCTTAACTTGAAGTAACATTTACTTTTTATTTCATCGCACTTGGCTCACTCAATCAAAAGATATGCTAATTTTACATTTTCGTCATGGGCATAGTTAGTTTCGTCATATATTCTGGTAATTTTACAGGATTCCATCATTTGTTTATACCCCTCATAGTGTTTGTAAAGCGGTCTTCAAGCGTATGTGGTAAATTGAGTCGATCAGGCGAAGTTTGCGAAACGGAAGATCCATTATCATGTGCTCGAAGATAAGAGGAACGTTGCATAGTATGCAGCTGTTCTTAACAAAGTGGGCGATGTCACTAAAACATTCATTTAGCTTGAGTAGATGGTTTCGCCAAAGTTAAAAATCAGTGAACAGTTTACTCGAAGTGTAAGAAGTACACTTTAAATATGTACATTTCTGATCCTCAAAAATATTTAAGTAAAAGTAAACAAAAATATCGTTGCTTCCAACGAAAATTCCTCACATGAACGAAATTTAGTTGATTCAAACAAATCATTTCCCTAGGTGCATCTTCCCGATAACGCCGAGATTGCTTGTCGAATAACTAACGTGAAAGGAAAGTGTCGCCTTTGAATATCAATTTTCGAAAGGAAAAAAAAAAGAAATGTCATACTTTGATAAGCGTCGCAGGGTGGTTTACGTGAAGTACCCTCAGTGGCGGGTGTAGCGGATAATACGACCCCGATGAGCAAGCTAAACCAACACCCGGACAGGTAGACGTTAATCCGTTTTGCAGTGACTTTCTTGGTTGGCGATGATCGTATTAACTACGGGTAATTGAACTCCACCTTCTCATGCCCTTTAACTTGCACCTCGCTGGCTGACTCTTCTATCGCGTTGGCTCCGAGCCTACGTTAGGCAGACTCATTGTCCACGGGACTGCAGATAAATCCTAACGAGGCGCCCTCAACCGCTATCTAACATTGTATAGTCAACAATGTCTGAGCTTAAGCTTTGCGGGTTCTCCAAATAACTCGAGAATATGATAAACGCCTCTTTGTATAGTCTTACCTCACGTTATGTACAAAAGCACACTGCGTCAATTAAATTGTGAAAAAAATGCAATTATACGTTTTCTTTTTACTCAAGGCTCAGGACCCTTTTGCTCGCGTCTCTCTTTCAACTTTCCTCGCACTTCCTCCCTGTCTTTCGCTATCGCACTTTTGGTTTTCTATCTTCTTCTCGACTCCCAACTGACACTCGTCGCTCGAGGGGGCCCGCATGTTACTAACGCGATGAAAGAGCAAAAAAACGTGCATGAAAAAAGAACATATATATGCCAGAGGGTAGTCCTTGTAATAGAGGAGCTGGAAGATTTAATCTTGGTCGCGTCTCACGAGAACGCAATACAAATTTTAAAAAAACCAGACCTTCACAATCAGTCAGCTTGGAAATGTAACGACGACGCGTACCTTTCATTTTGGTATGTTGCTCAGTAGCATGGAATTTTTCATATACCGTCAATCCTTATTTTTTCCACAAGGTTGATACGAAGTTTCACTTACTCGAATCTCCTGTACGAATAGCTTTGAGAATTTGTTAAAAACATTAAGCCCCACTACACGCCGATTACTACTAATCTCTCGCAATCGAATTTTTGCAATTGCATTTTCCCAGCAGATATTTGGGTCTTGCGGATAAAGTTCCTTCAATCTAATACAAAATTTATGGTTTCTCCAGAAAAAAAACTATAAAGTTGCTTTAAAGAAATGGTAACCGATTTTAAGCCTTGTGGCTCGAAAAGAAATCATAAAGCTCTCTGGAAACCCACGTAATATACGTAAGGTTAGTTCCTTAGGAGAAAATAGCATTTCAGATTGGCGCTCAAAACTTCGTATACTAGGAGAACAAGAGTTATGGAACATTGTATGTGGAGGCTATTTCGTAAAAAGTACATTCGGAGAAAAAAGCGTAAAAAATGTTCCCTAACGATTCGACGAGGTTTTTATGGCAGCCCCATAAGCTGGTCGTTCTTATGATGGAAATTCATAGCCTGGAAACCGTTTACGACGAAACATTTACGTCAGGAAATTTTTTCAAGTTCGAGGTAATGGAAAATAACCTCGCTCATCTGTTCTTCATTCCCTATTCACTTTTGTATCCTCTCGACGATAATAGTTGGACGAATGAAGCCCGCCAAACGACAATTCTTAATTACTCAAGGCGTTGTCACAATTGGAAGAAAAAAAAGAGTCTCTTTACTCACGATTTTGTGGTGAAGTGTCTGGAGTGACTTTTCCGTTATTCTTCGACGGGATAATTCCCGCTGCTCGCGCCTGTACTGGCTATATTTGTAGAATAGATACATGCCAGGAAGTGCGAGGATCACGAGCGGTTTCATAATTCCACCGCGACCGGGAGGTTGTTCAGCACCTACGCCTCCACCCCGGGGCTCCGGTGGCTCGTCCAGGTCTTCCAGTTGACCGACGCCTTCCGCAACCGCAGGTACCGCTGCCCCAGCCGCTGGCATCGCAAAATCTTTAGAGCCTGAAAAGGACAAGGAGGCCATAGAAAAATCATTTGATCCTGGAGTGACAATTAAAAAATCATTTAGTAAAAGCCTGGTTAATAAAAAAAAATACGGTATATATAGAGATGAATTTCAGATCATTTTGTATGTTTTCATGATATCATATTTGTTATATATTTATTTGAAAATTTCAAGTACTTTGAGGTTGTTGCTAAAAAATATTGGGGCGAATAGCTATTGATGAAAATTTTACCAATCGTTATGGTATATTTCCTGAATATATTAGCAAAAGGAAAACAGAGGATTACGCATTCGTTTATGAAATATTAAATTTTAAAGTTTATGGCAACGTTTGCTTGATCGTACTGGTTGTATGGGGCAACGTCGTCACTATTTCAGTTTCTTGCGTATAGCTTCCGTATATCTGAAGAAAATTACCCCAAAAACGAATATTGTGTGCGAGATAGTGTACAGAACAATCTTACCGAAAAAAAACAGGTCACCGATCTAATTAATGAGAATTTATGAAAAATATGCGACCGGTTCACGAAAAAGCGAGGCTCATTGAAACGTATGTATTGAAATGTCGCAACTATGGGATTAGCAGAACCAATCGAAGACGCAGCGCGCCAAT
Organism: Ophion ventricosus; assembly: GCA_963932345.1. Classification (NCBI taxonomy): domain Eukaryota; kingdom Metazoa; phylum Arthropoda; class Insecta; order Hymenoptera; family Ichneumonidae; genus Ophion; species Ophion ventricosus. Next base: position 25,874,196 of record OZ010711.1, on the reverse strand, counting down.
TTTGAATACGTTACCAAAGCTCGTGTTTGTTTTAGTATGATTTTTAAACATCGAAAATGAATTTTCGATTAATCCTAACTCTTTCAAATAAACATATATCTAAGTAATAATAACGATTATCTACCGTACACTTGAAATTGTTTGCAATATTCATTCGTACACATAATTAATATTTTTCTACGATAAGTTGGAATTCGTGACGTCACACAATATATTAGCATAGAAACTTCGTTTCTTCGGTCACGCTTCAAAAATTATTTTGCAACAACCTTAAGAAGGGTTGAAGAATTCGAGAATCTACGAAATAAAAAAAACCTCATCATATTAATTTTTTTATGTCGATGATTATCAGGAGTATAGACCTGTCTTTATGTAATGTGCGGCTTATCGCAAAAGGATTTTGCTCTATTTCCTACTGCATTCGAAGTACAAAAATAATTAGACACTCAAATTGATGATTTTTATTTCACAAATCATGCGGTGAGCTTTAGAAAAATTATTTTATTGAAGAAACTAAACAATAGGTGCTGATTTTTTACGTTTGTTTCCTGATATTAAAATGCCACTTAAAAAACACGGAGGCCACACGAATACCTGGAATATTTAACAAAGCTATTTGCTGCGACGAGCAATCAATTAACGAGACAGAACACAATTATCGAGTCCTGAGACAATAGCCTACTCCTGGGGGCGCATTGTCGGCTTTGAGGATTGGAAGGCTATATATAACGTACTGACAGATAATTAAGGCCAGATCGGAAGGTCAATGATATTACGTTGACATTGGCATTTCGTGTATAGCACATTGTTGAATTTTGACTACCGTATATAGCATTTTTTCAATGAATAATTTCGTTTTCTCTTGTTCGAGCTTGCCTGCAAGCGTAGATTCGATTCTTTAACTACTGAAAATTCTTGCTTGACAGTGAAAAAGGAAAAATAATCTTTAACTTTTTTCAAAGCGGAATAAAAAGTGTACAACAACGAATTGTATTCATAACGGTTAAGAGTACTCTGTCAATATTTTCGGAAACATCGATTTTTTTTTCTCAATATTTCCATTCTATAGAAGTCTCAGGAATGGCTGTATTGAAATTTCAAGTGGAAACTCCGAATAGTTTGAATTTTCCAGGTAGGTAAGTGAACAGTCTTGAAACAGGTAGCGATCGGGTATTTCGAAAAATCTGAATGCGTTTTTCAAAGCAGTGCATACGCTAATTGCTGAAATTATTGAACGATTTCAGAAATCCGTTCTCCTGTCTCTTTTTAATCGTAATCATTGCCGTGGGTGTTTCAATTATTAATATACAGGTATCCGTTATTATTTTAAAAACAGATATATGGGCAGAAAACTCATGTTATCAAAGCATTGCATCAGTAAATTAGAAATGCCAGACTGTAACCTATGCGTAGATATTGTGAAAAGGTGAAATTACGAATTATTTAAGAAATTATAAACTGTCGAAGGAGAGGTATATCGAAAAAATATCGAAACATATTCATGCGATCCATATTCAACTTTCTAGGCTTAGTAATGTTCTTGAATTTTCCAAATTGGGCAATTCTATAGGAAGTTCTATGGGGGATGTATACGGTGAACCCGTGTATTTTGGGCAACGCTTTAAAAGTGCCTATATTTCATGACAAAAAAAAGATTTCGTTTTGACAGGAGAGCTTTGTGAGATATTCTATTAAAATGTGAAATAATACTATTTTAATTGGCAGAAAGAGAAATATTTAAAAAATGGGTACAAAGCATTCATCTGTTATGGACAGTCGTCATTAAAAGTTTTATGTAACAAGGGTAACACCGGACTGTCAATGTCGATAATGATTATTTACATAATGCATTCAATGACGGAATACTTCAGTTGGGTGTTACATTTATAAGCATCGAAAACGTATTAAGGATAACTTTCACATAAGGGGTTACATCATTTTGCGTTAAAATAAACAAACGTTATGATAAATTTATAAATTAATATCTGAGTAACATAGCATAAAAAAGTATTGATTTGTGAAGGGTAAAGATGCGTCTAGGAACCGAAAAGTTAAAACATATTCAGTCAAATCCAAGGTTCGAAGTATTATGATAATGCAAAGATTTGCATTTATGGAGTACTCAAGTCATGACTCCAGGAGTAATATTAGTGGGCAAGTTAATAATTTAATTGCAAGGTATGAACTGCATTGCAAAGACGGAATCAAGAAAATGCAATTTCAAATCCTCCAGCTAAAATGCGATATATACTTACTCACAAAAATTCAGGAATGGGTTAAAACTCCAATATATAGACTATACATCTAGAGATTAAAAAAAAATATCCTGAACAATGACGAAACCAACCACTAAAAAATTTCAACACCTACGATTAACTGCGAACTCGATCGAGGCTCTTCATTACTTTCTTCGTGGGTACTGATAAAAACGACTGTTTTCACCCATAAATGTGAAATGTTCGTCTATTAACGATCATATATAAATCGATAGATATGTATATATAAAAAATTATCGCACGTACAATCGGTAACTAAATTTTTGCGTAAAACAACTTAGGGATGCAGTCCTTAAGAAAGAAAAATAGTTTCGTTTTTTTTTCACCGATTTTCAACGAAAAAAATCACGATTAAAATTTTTTTTTTTCAAGTCCGCCATTGTGTTATTTATTAATAAAAATGTGTATATCTAGTACGGCACGGAGCGACAAGCATACAGAACAATAATCAATTTAATTTTTTTGTTTCAGATGACTCTAATTGCCATAATCACCCGCGCCACCGACCTACCTCCATTCAAAGGTGTCTACTTTAACTAAAAAAAAATTATAAAATTGTGTAAAATTATGTAAATTTGTTTTGAATAGTTTACGATGTCAAAAAAAATGGTAAAAAAATTTGAATGATTGTATTTTATTTTGTTTTAAAAAAAATTCCGAAATAAACTTCCGAAACAGACCTGAACACCGCACTACATCCTTAAAATGGCGAGCTTGTCAGAATGCTATTGTTTATCACGTTGCTCGATGCTGTCCTCAAGAGTCAACTTGTAGGACTGTTTAACCCTCTGAGTGCCCATCTACGTAGCGAATGTTAAAGTGCACATGGGGTGAAATTGATCCTTAACTATTTTTGGCTTCAAATATTTTCAAAACTAAACGCTTTTTTTTTAAAATATATATATCGACTTCAAAGTAGCATATTTTTTTATCTTTAAAGTAGCACATTTAGATGTTTGCATATTAAAATGAAATGTTTTGTTGACCCTTCATCTGCCCACGTTCCTGCGAAAAGTTGCAGTCAAAAAGACCCCGTGTGCATCTGAAGAGTTAAAATATATAAAAGATATTAATAATTCAATGCGTATCCGCGTTAAAATTGCTTCTGCAACTCGGACTAGATCGTTTTCCGTTAAAAGATTCTATATTTATAAAATTACTCGAAATACTGGAAACTGAAGGTTCTTATTTCGAAGTAGTTCTCGAGTGCCGAGAAAAAACCACTCTGGTGAATCGAGAAATGAAAAAAAAATAAGCATCTATTTATTTTTATCACCACGACGACCAGCGAGTATACGTTTTAACGTCATTACTCCGCGGTTTCAATATCGGTATTTTATTAATTGACAACGATGCGGCCTTTTTAAGAACGTGCTCCAAAAGTGCCCGAAGAAAGATAATTTATTAATAAATCCCAAGAAAATTCACAGACTGCTCCGAAAGCTTAAAATATTTGTCGACCTATCGCACAAGTAATTCATCTCATCACGAGAGTTCATCGTTTCGCCTATTTTTCTCAAGATTTTCCCTGGTTACGTATCCGGTGAGCAAAAGGAAGGCAAAGATCGAAACGTTAGGCCGATATGAAATACTACGGGGGATAAAAAACAATCGCATTAGGGTCAATCCCAGGTCTTCTGAATGGAATTTCGTAATCTACTAGCAGTTCGTTCACCGCGTGTGTTTCGCGTCTATATTTAATGCAGTCGTCTACTTGGTGATTCTATTCTCGCTCCGGGGCTGTTCCAGAAATAAACACTTGAGCGAGAAGCAACACCGATGCAACACATTCGAGTGTACGTCCCAGGTGAGTCTCGTTTGTCAGTGTCAGTGAACGATGGACACGTATACTTGTGTAGGATTCCTTCTTCTGTATCTTCTGTATAATCGTGCAATTTGACGACCTCTTTACTTTCGGTCTCGCAGGTAAACAAGCTTGTGTTTGTTCATTTCGAGGGGAGACGTTTCGAATATATCGGACGTGTCAATTTTTATACATATTTTTATTTGACTTTTGTCAAGGAATTTTAGCATTTCTTTTTTCGACTATCTGAATGAATGTCTTTTCAATACTGTGGGAAGAAAAGTTATGAGATTGTGGAATTTGTCATCATACCATTGATGAATGAACTAATAAATCGATAGGTAAGTTATTAATAAATGCTTTGTGTATCCGTGCTTATTACGAAGAAACAATTCGCAGGCTTTAGTACAGCTCATATAATATTAAGGAACTTTCGTGTCCGGTTATCTAAAACAATAATGGAATTGGCAATGGAACTGGAAATAATTTTTATTTGCTGTAAGATGTAACATAAATGGCCCTTTAGTCTTGATTGGTACGTCTACCTTAACACCTCGGCTTTTCAACGTCAATAAATATTTATGCGGAATTCCATCTGCGTAATTCCACGGTCACTCCACCTGTGCGTTCAAAGCGGAGTTTCGAAAGCATATATGAAGAAAATTGTATTACTAATCGTAAATTATTTTCATTCATTGATAAAGCCTGTTCTGTACATCGCTGCCGCATTGGCGACAATACCAGTAGCCATAGTCGTCACGTTATTAACCACGTTAATTCCACATTTATTCACCTTGACACGGCAGATGAAGCCTACCGCGATGTTTGCAAGGACACTCGGACCATGAAACCCGACAGACATAATAGCGTCGACATAATATCGATGGATTATTGTATTTTTCTCCTTACACTATGTATGTACAGTATCAATCCAAAGTTCGTAATTTTCTTTATGTTAAAGACTAAACAAAAATAGGTTTAGATATGGAAATTATCATTTTTTTAGCTACGCTCCTTCTTAAATTTGATTAATAGGTTTTTATTATTACAGTAGCACCTCGGTTATCCGAACCTCAATTTGCAATCATATATATATATACATATATATATACAGTGGGTAAAAAGTAGTTGCACACGGCGTGGTTATTCAAATTATGCTGCAAAATAAAATAAAATACTTTAGCATTTTTTTTTCGTAGAATAATTTGAAAAACACGTGGTGTGCAAATACTTTTTTTACCCACTGTATATATATATATATATATATATATCTTTAACATAGATTGTATATTTATTTCGATTTTTGTCGTATAACATCCATTCATAAAAAAATTACATTTCAATTATCCGAATTTTCGAGTAACCGAAACATCTTCAGCCCTTATTGGTTCGGATAATTGAGGTTATATTGTAAGAGAATAAAACAAGGATTGTAAATAAATATGTGGAATGAGGAACTGGTTGTTGCACTAAAGCCCGCTGTTCGGTTGTAGGTATTTCTAGGTGTTTTATACTTTAGTACGGACAGATATTGCTTATTTTAGCTTGGAGGGTGATCCTATGCCACTAGCGTCCAGCCAGAAGATGCCATATTTAGTTGAGACGGGTGTCTCGAACGAGCAAGTTAAAAATGGAAAATGACTAGTTGTTTTTCCGATGTGTATTTCTGCAGTACTTCGATTTGAAAGAAGAAGTGCAAATAAAATTCAGTGGCTCCTTGCACGGGTTTATGTCCAGCCTGCACCATGCGAAATAATCTGGAGAGATAGGTTTGGACTATTAAGAAGTAATGGCTGTAGCCCTTGTGACAAGCAATGACCAAGCCAATCGAGATGGATTGGCTTGGTCATTGCTTGTGCCATTGAAGATGCCGAATTGCAAAGTTTACTGGATGAAAACTCTACTTAAACACTCAAAGAATTGGCTGAACAGCTCAAGGTTGACAAGTAAACAATATATCAACGTTTGTATGCTATGTAGAAAATACAGAAAAAAGAAAAATGAACTGAGCGAGAACGCCATTGCAAGCCGGCTAAACGTCACCACTTCGTTGCTTAGGAGGCACAGAAAACAAGTTTCTTGTTGCGTATTGTAATTGAGAATGATAAAAGAATTTATTTCGACAATCCTAAATGTAGAAAATCATGGACTGATCCTGGCAAGCCATCAAAATCAGCGCCAAAACGGAATATCCATGGTCCCAGGTTCATAATCTGTATCTAATGGGATGTGGAGGGAGTAGTGCTTTATGAGCTCTTGAAACCCAATGAAACGGTCACTGGCGAACGTTACCAACAGCAGCTGGAGCGTTTGGATGATAATTTAATTGAAAAAAACCGCCAGTAGCATCAAATTGCCGTAAGATGATTCTGCTGCATGGCAATGCTCGGCTCTACGTTGCATTGGCGATGAAAAAACACTAATGAAACTGGAATAGCAAGACCTCTCTCACTCAGCATATTCTCCGTACCTTGCCGAAAGTGATTATCACTTGTTTATGCCGATGGAAAACCCCTTACAAGATGAACACTTATGAAATTACGAAGAAGTCCAAAAATGGGTAGATAAGTGGAGAGCGTAAAAAAGGCATTCTTTCGAAATCGGATACAATTTTTGCCAGAGAGGTAGAAAAAATTAGTAACATCCGAGGGGGCATACTTTGATAAATCTAATTCAACATGTTTCTATAAAATGAATATTTAAAAATGAAAAACGAACAGCCGGTTTCAATACAATCACCTAATACATGAATCAACGAATGTGAAAAATATATAAATAGTTTTTGCAAAAATATTCGAAGGATAATTGTTGAAAAGTTATTTAACCAGCCAACTCAGCTAAATTTGATAGATAAACTGTTTTTCTTTTTTTAATATTAAAAGAAGGAACATATAATATCTGAACGAAAATGTTGAATATGCTCAAAAAAGCATCCGCAGAATCTCTAGAACACACACACACATTGCACATGCATTTCTTAAATGTCATAGTTTTTGCAGAAATACATTCATTTTATTATATTCTCTTACTAAAATAAAACATAGCTTCGACAAAGACTGTTTATCTACAAAAAACAGTTTGGCTGAATAAAAAACGTACTAACGAAAAATGATTACTTGCTTGTTCGATCAATTTTTTTTTGTCACGCTTCAGCTTAGTGTAAAAATATATTATTTTTGTTCTTTCCATTGAACACATCTTTACTTCATGTTTCTATGCTACAATACTTCTCCGTCCTATATGTTGCATGCGATGAAACGAGATACCCTCTAGTATAGCGTGTTTGCCGCACGAGCCAGTTTTCTCTGCAAATTTTCTGCGCGGTTATGTCAACGCTCAAGTTCTCTGTACAATATCGTTCGACGATACTTGCATCCTTATCTCTATACCGCTGAGTCTATTTTTACAACAGAACCTGTTTGCTGATCGACGTTTTTTTTTCGTGGTTCCTTCAGTTTGGCAACCCAAATTAACTATAAGCATATTAATCTCGTTATAAATTACAAGCGGCTGTTATTCATTTGTATTAATCATACGCTGCATATGCTTTAATAAAAATCAATGATCGTGCATAGAATGCAAAGCATTCGGAACCGCGGATCACAGATCTAAACGATGACAAAAAAAAGTTTGCAAAACGTATCGAAAGCTCAAGTACAGATTAAAAAAAAATATTTCTCATGCTAATGGTTCTAGAAAAAATGTATAGGAATTGCTAATAAAATACTCACCGTATTGGCCCCCTTTCGTCGGTCCCGAGAGACAGAGAGTTCGTTGTCAAATCCCACGCAGACTTTTCAAAATAATTTATATCGCCTGGATTGAGCCCGAAACATTTTTGGACATCTAATTTTTGACCTCCTCGTGTCCCGAACCGTTTCACATATTTATTAATATCCAAACGAAAATAAATAATAAAACGAAAACAGTGGAATCTGTATCGCGATTCGTTTTTGCGTCAAGTCTGAATGACTTCGGGTAAAACGAGTAGAAACGAGTAAAAAGAAAAATGAAGCCGATAAATCCCGAGGCCTTAATCGTGGTTATTCACCGCAGTAACATTGCCGGTTGCGACTACACACCGCGAATTCTACACGATGATTGGATGACGAAGCCCAAGCAACGCAGAGTGTGCAAACCGTGTTTGTAGAAAGCGCGGGTTAAGCTTCGTCCGCTGTGAACTTTTTGCTTCCCAATGACTGATACTGGGGAAAGCTTTGGCTTCGCTAAAGATACCGATGTCCCGAGTTCCCGCTAACCCTCGCTTTTACGCTTTCTCGATATCGCGTACGGGCATTTACGACTAGTGCTCATGTCGATATAACGTCACTGTGAGCGCGCAAATTTTAACGATTCTCACGCGCGGTTATCAATTTTCTGGAATATGATGAAAGGTAAATGAAATTTCGTGATGAGTTTATTTGTAATGGTGGAAATGGTCCAGAAACTTAAGTTTTCACGTTACCCACGTAACTACAACGACGACCGATCGAACCAGTTGTGCCGGCGTGGTGGCCGGGCAGGCACTGCTGGAGGCCAACACCGGCATAAGCGCGCCAGTCCAGGCCAGGCTGCTGCTGCTGCAACCTCCTTGCGTGGAGGTGGGCTTTCGAGATCGATAAAGTGACAAGGATGAAACTAACACAGCTGGTGGGTTGAAAGAACGAGATAACGTACATAGGCAGCGCCAGTTGAGTAAGGCTTTAGGCAGAAATCCTACCCTTCTCTCTTTTCGATCCAATAGTGGTGGTGGTGGTAGTGGTGGTGGTGGTGGTGGTGGTGGTGGTGGTGGTGCCAGTGCTTGAGGATGGTGGCGATTCTGAGTATGTAGTGGTAGATCTACTACCTCATCGTGAAGGTGGTAGTACTCTCTATATTGCACAGTTGGAATGAAAGGGATCACGGAATGGTGAAGAAACAAAAGGGGTTCGGTAGGTACAGGAAAGAGGAAAAAGGCAGCCGAAAAATTCTTTCTCTCGCTCGTGCGCCTTTGTTCGTTTTTACGCTTTTGTCTTAGGCCGGGATTAGACGTGCAGATTTTTTCCCTTCTGCTATGCCAGGAATTATTACTCGCAAGGGAGAAGTATCGGAAAACCGAGGGTTGAATCAAAGCCCATGTTCGGTAGGTTTTGCTTTTTAATGTAGATATTGTTCTACGCGAAATATAAGAAATATTAAAAAATTAGTATTCAAACGTGAAACGTTTGTTTAAAAAATCAAAAAATAATATAAGCGAAAACTATTTTCCGAGGGAAAAGGAGCGAGCTGAATACGCCTGCGTTTTCAATCGACGATGCAGAAAATAATTTTTTATATTTTCTTTGTGCATTGCTTAAGACCAAGCTGCTGGATATATGAATCACATACAAATGACACTCTTGCCCTTGGGTCGATTGCAATTTAGGTCGTAATATTGGTTGTATTCAAAGATTTTTTATTTCCACAGCCTTCACTACTGTTTCTAATATCTCACTCAATAATTGCCACCCAAAAAATTGGATTAGAGTAGGAAAACGTTTGCAAGTATAACGTAAATCTGAAAAGGATCGGTCGTTTACTTTTTTGAAGAATATCAATAAATGAGAAAATTCAATCTTGGATTTGGTTTGTTCTCTGCTCAAATTCTAGAATGTTTCTCTCGGACTTTGGTACTCAAACATCCCTCGTTCGAAGACATACACATTCGCGTTGTGATTTCTGAAAGATCATTAGAATACTATAGTTACCCACCACGTTGAATGAGCTGGAATGTACGACGAGATGGTTTACTTTACGACTACCTGGAAACGATTTTTTTTATTGTGTATAAATAAATAAAGGCATGCAAAGTACTGAGAAAATCCGTTATCTTCCAGTGTTTTCCGAAAGGAAAATCAATACCGTTGGCAGGATTTCAATTTTAAAAGACATGCATCTTTTGTCAAGTGAAGCTCGCATTTTTACCAAGATTAAATCTAAGTGGAATTTCTGTATTGAAAGATACATCTATCGATTTTCGTACGTTTTGACTAGCAAAAAAAAACGTATACTGTATCAACAAACGGGTATTTGCATAAGTTCATAGAGAATCTTTCCATCTTTACTCTAGTCCAGACGATCGCTAATTAATTTCGTTCCGTTTATAATAATTAGTGAGAGAACATGTAAAAGATGGTACTCTCATTAATATAGTGCGAAGGATGATAGCTGCTCTAAATGACTGGAATTCTGGAAGTATGCTTTGACGACGTCGATGGGTAGAGCGTATCTGTATTGTATTCCGGTGGAACGAGAGCCTCGGTGGACAATGGACAAGTAGGGATTGTACTCTTTGTTCCATTTATTCTTTTGTTCCGAGTCTGATGTGCAGCAGGCTTTTCCTGTCGTCCACCAATTATTGGACTATTACAGTTGCGTTATATAACAATAATTTCTTTCGAATTGAGCTTTGATATAACGGACACAAGATACAAAAATATTTAACACCAAGTGAATTATGTGACTACAATCACTTGTGCGATTATTCCAGTAAAATAGAATATTTTTTATACCTTATGCAAAAGTGTTACTCAGAAAGTGGATACGCGAATAGATGTTGCATTCGATTCTTCTACTCGTCCACTCGTACTATCTTTGGCTTCTCATCCACGATCTATAGGGAAATTCTGGATTCGTACAGTCGAGATTCTACTGTGAATGTGATTTCAAATTCTATCTATTCTCGTGATTGTGCATTGAGAGCATATTAAGCATAATCAGGAACATCGTAGACATCCAACGTAACGTATACTTTGCACGGAAAACCGAATAACGAATGTGCTGGTTTGAATAGGAAGTTCAAGACGGCTGCGTGAAGTGAAGCAGGATGTCACTAGATTCATGCGACGTTCTCCACGTGCGTGAAAAAAGTGTTCTTGTTAGAGGAATACTCTAAAAGTACAAAAGCTTTCAATTGAGTGGACACTTTCAAGAATGCTTCCAATCATGCTAAAACTTCGTGTAACAAGATGTATTTTTGTTCCTATATCCTTTTCTGTATTCAGAAAATATTAAAGTTTATTTTCGAAACAGACTCGTATCGCTGATGCGTCTTTGTTACCTTTGAACTCTATGACGTTTTGAGAATTTTTCAATTCGTGTCTTACTTCGGAACGATTTTTCTGTGAATAGGCTACCGCTCGTAAAAGTAATCGTCTGGATGCTATTTCCATAAGGCAAGAAACAAAAAAAAAATCTCAGCACGGACAGCATGACTGACGTACAGAATCTTCGTTGGCATGAAAAAAATGTACTCGCTAGTTTTTCAGAGAGGTACCAAAAAAAGTCTACCTTGGACGTTATGCAAACGAAGCGTTTTCGACTAGCAGGTTTTGTGTGTATCAATACTAACGAAGTTTATACGACAAATTTGTCAGTGCCGTGTGACGATGCTGCGTGCCTAGGTATTTATCAGAGCGGCGAGGGAAATTAAATTAGTTTGTTGGTTGTAGTGGGTGGTTGGTCTTCTTAATTGGGGGATGCTGCAGTCCTCGAACTGCCTCTGCAGTTCTATGCCTCCAACGAACCGTCAACAGCTGTATTATAATAGTCACCACTGGCTATCATCTGTGGTCAGGCCTCTTTTTACCACATGCTGTGAGGATGCAAAGATCGCACCCCCATTACTCTTCGTTATATATAAAAGGAGATACAAACTTAACCAACCCATGATATGTGGAATTCTGAATTTGCGTAAATTTATCAAAATCCTTAGACCCTTTTTCAAGATAAAATGTACAAATGTGCACCACTCACTTGTTCAATAGGTATAGGACTGTGCTGTATATAAGTGTACTGATGAGTCGTTGAACGATTAACCATTTCTTCAATAAACATTGTATTTAAATGCTATAATGTGAAGTAGTCGTGCAGCTCATGTGAAAAACGTTCACTACAATGCAGATTAAGGGGTCACTCCGCCTTGGCACTCGGAAAAATAGGTATACATTTTTTTTTTATTTTACGCGATTATTAAATATATAAAAAAAATTATTTTTGACAAATACACTATAGTGTTATGAAAAAAAGAAAAAAACGAATAAAAAAAAATTAATGGTGGAGATATACGACGTCTACTTTTAAACTGGTGGACAAAATATTTCGAGATGTACTTAACATACTTTTATGGCATTTCTACCACATATTCTTTATAATATTATCTAGGATGTAGCATAGGATTTTTTTTATCGGAAGGAGTGTTAATTTTTCATAAATTTTTAAGCCTTGAAATTTTTGTAAAAATCAGTTTTTCTCAAAAAGCTTTCATTTCTTAAAAAAAAACATTATTTTCCTATGCCACACTTTAGCTATGACCTTTCTTTACAAGATGTTTTTTTTTCAGGCGATGCATGACAGAAATAAAAATTCCACCATCGGCAAGATTTTTCAAAAGAGGGTCCTACTAGACGACTTCCATCAAGGCCATTTTTTCAATTGGTTTTTTTTTCAATTTGGTCATCAAACTATAATGTATCTGTGAAAAATAAAATTTATTTTTTATATTGTATTTAATAGTCGCGTAAAAAAAATATATTTTGATACCTGTTTTCCCGAGCGCCAAGCAGGTGGAACGCCTTAAAAGAAAAATATACTACAGAAACGAGATTTTTCGTCATTCATTTTTGTGATCATCCTGTAGTCTTTTCATAAAAATATGAACCGTCGAAAATTAAGCAGAACCATTCATTTCTATAATAAAGTCCGAAGAAACTGTTCCTAAGTGAGAAATGCATTATCGATAGAACGATAGAAATAATTCGTCTGCAATACAATAGTGAAATGTAATCGCAGTTTCTTCCAGCGCCACATAATGACACTTAAAATCCAACATTGCTGGTTACCGTGGACGAATCTTGAGCGATGGATTAGGGAGCACTGTCAGAGAGAAGAAAAACTCGCAATAAACTTACGAATCGGATTTTTCCAATGTCCGACCTATTTCCCAGTCAAATTCGAGGTTGCTGCCATACAGCTGACTATTTTGGAAATCATGGTATCTCGTAATAGACGCGCAACCATCATCACTTTGATCGTCATGCCGTAGGCTAGTGACGTAGTCAAGGCTGCTCATACAAACGTCAGATCGATGATCTCCGTTGGACTGCCTTGAAATGGCGGTGCTGATACATTTACATGCTGCATACGATGTCGTCTCAGACGCACTTGGATGCTGCGGGCATGCTTGGAATGTGTTCGGTCTACCACCCGCGCTGAACCATTTTTACACATGTCGCGATGTAACGGAATTTCATTAGGTACTCCTTACAAAGCAGAAATGTGACCGAGCATTTCCAACTGTGCGTTGGGCCCTTGGCCAGGTCTCGTTCGATTTACCTAACCGGGCCCTTCCATAGAATACACCGGAATACCACAAAATGTCTTTTTACGGCTTGGACTCCGTTTGAAAATGAAAACCATCTGGCTGGGAATACATTGCAAAAAAAGCACAATTTTACGTAATGTATTTCTGGCCAGAACATTGACATTCTCTGAAAAGTGCATGATGACTTTAAGGATTCAGGCTACTCCAGAGCGAGGAAAAATAGGCGTATATCGGAAATTCTTTTTAGCGAAGTAATAAAATCAATCGAAATTAGGTGTACAGTTTTTTATTGTGTTACTAATGAACTATACAAAATAATTTTTTCTTAGCGTTTAATAACAAAACCTAACTTCTTTTTTTTTTGGAAGGGTCATCGGGCGGAAACGCAGCTCACGCCGTTTTTGGCCTAGAAGAAAAAACCAAAGATTTTTCGATCATATTTGAGAATAGCAAGAGAAGTACGTAGGATTTTTTTGATATATTAATTTCTTCCAAAATAGCGTATTTTATTTTTTTAAATATCAATTTGAGGAAAAAGTCATCGGATATTACTTATAACAAACAAACTATGCAATATAATGAAAAAATCGTACGTACTTTTGTAGAGAATCTAGTTTTTAATGTACATTTGAATTTTCAAATCGATTGGTGGAGATTTGTTCGAGTTATATTTTCTCCCAGTTAAAAAAACCCAGTTTCGAGAAAAACGTTCTTGAGAAAAACGCGTAAAACAGTTTTTAGTATTATAGAATCATGGAAAATTCTTATGTACCTCTAATCGGCGACGCCTGAACCATGCAACTGGCCTTCAACATTGATTCCCTGCTCCTCTATTTATTTTTTGAGTGCTCTGAAGCTCATCCGTGTCTTTTTGCAGCTTCAGGTAGCTATGGTTCGGAAAGCTTGATGCAACGCACGTCCGCCTCTAGGCACAGCTTATAGGTAACTGTTGGGGGTACTTACAGATGTTGACCGCCCATAATATTTTGGCATATCATTTTTAAGACCCTTGGGCACCTTTTTAGCCAAAAAAAATATTTTTTCCAATGTTGTAGAGGGACCTAGCCCCTTAAGAACTGTGAATAGCTGCTTTGCCTGTTGCCCCATCAAATATATTAATCATCAATTGCAACAAAACTAAGAAACTTGTTAGATTTGTATACACGATTATAAACTTTTTTTTCGTTAATGATAATCTACGAAAATAAAATTGCTTGCCATGAATAACGGTATTACAATAAGTGGTTTCAAAATAATGAATAACCAAATTATTAAATGAGGCGAAAAAATAAGTGTTACATGGCGAACCTGATCCACGTGGAAGGCACGACCATTTCTACTCAGGGTAATGAGTGATCCCAGAAAAGAAGGTTACTTCGTTTCCTCGTTGAAAAGGACAAATTCATCAAATTAATCGAGCAGTACCGGTCAAGCACTGTTCTTATTTTTAGGCTGGAATCGGTACAGTGATCCAGAATTCATAAGAAAAATTCTTTCCAAAAAGTTCAGGAGATGCTTTATCTTTGTCAAATCTTGATTTATCGGTTTGAATATTTTGAATGAATGAGCAGTACTACTGAAAAACCACTGAGATTGAATGTTTAAAAAATTACTGAAGGGGTTTAAGATTCATTTTAAAAAGATGTCGAATTAAACAAATCTGGTAAACGTTTCAATTCACTCAAATTTGCAGATATCCGGCTGATTTTGTTTTACATAAACTGAGTAGCATTGGTGGCGGATTGTGGTCGATTTTTGCCGCATTCCTTGATCGGTTCAGATTTTGCAAAACGTTAATTTTTCCGGAAAAATAGCGAGTGCTATGACTTTCTGAAATTACGAAATATCGGGCGATTTTTTTTTTTTTAAAGTACTGTGGATTGTTGGCTGAGAAGAATAATCGTACAGTTAGAAGACTTGCGAATTGGTTTTATATACGTTTCACTTACAAAGCTCGAAGATTTGCCGGCAGGCCATACGGGAATTCAGTGAGCTCTATCATACGGCCTTGTCCATTATGAATAGTCGTCGTGATACGAATGCAAGAACGTACGACTCGATGCGCGTCTGCGAAAAAATATGAAGCCAAGACTCGCTAGTTGGTTCGCGTTTTTGAATAGCATAGAAAATTGCGGTAATGGCGGAAATGCCAAGTTCCTTGCCAGAACTTCCTTCCATTCTATTTTCGTACCTGCATTAGTTCTTTCTAGTCATCCCTCTATTTAAAGCTACCCCGTGAAAGTCCCGTGAAAGCTTTGACATATTACTCATAAAAGTGAAACGCGCATGAACGATGATACAAAATTCTCGGAAAAAAAATATAACACCCTTCAGGTTCCCCACCCACGAGTACGACGGATCTTTTGCAAGGCGTATATGCCGAACCCAACTGAACGCGGGACAGTCGATGACGTTGTCGCCGGGGATTCCGTGAACGTGATTGGTTCGATAAAAGCCTCGCTCTTGTCGTCACGGTATATTACCTGGCGCATTCAGAGTGTCCTCATCCCCGCAACGCCTGTTTCCCATTTTCCTTTGTCCCTATCTTTGCTATTGTCAGGCTTTGACCCCAAAACTTTGAATATATCGTTTTCAATGAATCGTGCGGAAATGGGAAGAAAAAAAACCGCGTGGGACAAAACTTCGTCTTTGCCGCGTCATATTTTTCCCGGCTATGCGAGGTTCTTCTCATGCCGTATTTGTCCGGGACTTCCGTAGAGGCAAAGTTTTCCGAATACTTCTCGAGCTTATTTTTAGTCTTGTATTATTATTTCGTTTCGTTTCAGTATTTTAAGCAAAAAAACAATGCTTTAATGTTCCTTGGAATGCTTTTTGGAGCTTTTGGAGTCCATGCCATTTCCAGTTTTTTAGTGGCCTGCCAGAGTACTGCCCGTTATCACTATTGTACTGCACGAATATATTTGGAGGAGGTCACAGGGAAACTGCGAGAAACAGATACAAGCTGCGCTATTTTACTGATTTTCGTCGTGGTACCATCGTAAGTAAAACTGTATTTCACTCAGAAGGCGGCTATCCAAGTACTGGCC
The DNA here is from genome assembly GCA_963932345.1 of Ophion ventricosus. Classification (NCBI taxonomy): domain Eukaryota; kingdom Metazoa; phylum Arthropoda; class Insecta; order Hymenoptera; family Ichneumonidae; genus Ophion; species Ophion ventricosus. The sequence goes on along the minus strand of OZ010711.1, from coordinate 25,857,729 downwards.
CAGATCAACGCTGTTTGACATGAAAGATCTCCAAAGGCGCAAAAAAAAAGTCTGCAAAAGAGAATTGCTCAGCAATTCAAAAGCTTACACTCATTGGTTTTTCTGAAAGAAAATTGGTATATCTCATTTTTTTTTAAGTTTGGGAGATTTGGAGAGAATCACAACGGGGAATAATGGAAGATTTTTGCAGCCGTTCGATCGTGAGCACTCGTACAGCCCGTTGCTGCCACGCGTCGTGTCTGCCGACGAATGAGCACCATTACCTCGTGACGTCATCAGCGTAGGTTCTATGACGTCACTGAGGAAGCTGGAAAAGAGGGGCCGCGTTCGATACACAGCGTTGGTTGCGCACTGGTTCGTTTCTCTCTTCGTCATCCCGCACTAGAGGGGTCGAAAAAAATACTCCCAAGAGGGATGACAACGGGAATCTGGAAATTTCCAAGCCAGCCGCGAAGATTCATTTTTATCGAAAATATCGAGACCTTGTGCGATCACTGAGGCTTACCTTTATCTAGTTCATCGGCATGGCCTCATTGATGAAAAATTTATGTGTATAAAAATATATTTAAACGGGTTTATTCGGCAATTATATATATGCTGACGGAAAGTTCCTATAAATTGTTTATACGATTGAAAAATATAGAAATGACAATCCAACAATTCGTAAAACCGCAATGAAGCTTTATTCTCGTATATGCAGTGAGTAAAAAAAAGTATTGCACATTTGACCGCATTTTTGGGTGTTTTCCGGGTATTTCTATTGACATACATTATTCATGTTATCGATAAACATGTACTATTTATATTTGACATCTTTTTTCGAACTTTTTTTTGTCTAACGAAGTTATTTCGAAACGAAACTATTTTGTTTTTCGAACGAAGTTATTTCCGAAAAATGAGGTGTGCGAATACTTTTTTCGTCATTATACTTGTGAATCGTTTTCCTTTTGGGTAAAATGAGCAATGATGGAGACACAATTGAGCGCGTACTTTAGCGATCGAGTTTTTCTGCTGATAAATGGAGACTATCACTATTTATTTCGATTGACTAGTTACGGTAAATATCTTGCCAGTCAGGAGAAAGATGTTTTTTTTTTATTTCTGTCGTTCTCGCATCGTCTGTTTTTTGTCACTTCATTTTTTCTCTTCGTTGATTTGCGATTCTTGCCAAAATGACAAGAAAATATGAAATTAAGAAAATTGGATAATCGAACAATTTGTCTATCCCACGGTTTTCGTGTGCTGCCGCCTGACTCAATTGCAGATAGGGATTCGATGGTACAAAAACGGGGAAGAAAAGAAAAGGCTTGACGAGAATGAGGCAAGGTGAATCCGCTTGATTAACGTCGTTTGGGATGGTAATGGAAATAAGGAAGCGAGGAAATTCAGGTTTATTAAGGTGGAGCTTGTCTCGGTCGTCCTACGATTGTCAATGTCTGAAGCAACGATTTGATTACCCGAGGGGATTGGAGGTTTCTGGAATTGAGTTTCGTTCTCATTCGTCGACTTCTATCTGTCCTTCCATCGGATTGTCGCTCGGGCTCAATGATTAAGAGACAAGGATCGCACAAAAATCATCGTGCTCGTGCTTTTATCGTTTATCTCTATAATTTCAGGGATCGTTTACCTTTTTAGGACATTAGGAAAATTGGGGTCACAATAAAAGGTCAACATTTCAATATTAATCCGCCGTGGTCATACTTCCGGAAAGTTCCGCGCTGATCACATGGGGTCAAAATGACCCCAGTCATTTTTAAACCGTTACTGTACGTACACTATCGGTTCAATTGGGGCAAAAAGAATCTGGTCAATACATTTTACATTTTAAAATAAGGAAAATTCGTATCAACGTAAGAAATCAAATAATCAAATTTAAAAAACATCTACAATATGAAAAATCCGCAAAAAAGAAATTTTTCATCATAATTATTTAATATTTAGTTTTCTATACGTATAAAACAGTTTGTGACTGACTAAATGACTGCATGACATATAAACAACGCACATCCTAAATTGCTGAATACAAAAACATGTAATTTGGAAGATATGTTCCTTAGAAGTTGTAGAGGTGCACTAAGAAAGGATTTATCGAAAATCAACGCCTAATGGGATATAAAAGTGAGGTGTAAAAAGTTTGCATGGAAAATTGAAACTTAGTTCCAATATTCTTCGAAACAAATAATAAAACGCATATTTTAGGATTAAAAAAAAACCTGTAATTAGGGCTGCAACGGTGTGTTGAAGTGCCCAAACTAGACATGGTCCTTTTGGATAAAAAATAGTCCCACAGTGGGCGTGCCAAAAAAAAACGTATTTCTTATAAGATCTAAAAAGGGCCAGCTGACCAAAAAATATTTTTCGAACGGCTGCAATTGAAAAACCTTTTAGTCTCTACATATAGAGAAAACTTCGGATCTATGGTGGAGGGGCGGATGAATCCTATCTGGGGCCAAGAACGCACCGTCATTGAGCCTCATATTCAGCGGTGCGGCCAACTGGACCACCAGTGACCACCGAGCGAGGTCGGAGTTTTGTCAGGCCTTCGATAAAATAATTCATACATGTCTCGAAATTTCCAACTACGAAAAGCGCCTTCTCATCCTAAGCGAGACGTTTGGAGATACCTTTTATTTTTCTTCAACGTTCGGTAAAGTCCAAAAGTGCAACCTCCAAGTAATTGCTCCCTTCCTCCCGATGGCTAAAATCCTTATCTGCATTTATATGTTCCGAGGCCCTGATGTGTATCGGTGAATGTTTTAATGGGTTGAGAAAGGGCTGCGACAGCATCATCGTTCTCCAAAGTATGTGTGTCGAGTGTGTACTATACGCGCCTCGTTTCCCAGCTACACGGTCCTTTCGAATATGCGGTCCGTATATACGAAAGTGGAAGATACAAAGAGAGCGAAGAAAGTCGAGTGGATACCGAGCTGAGAAGTGAAGAGATTGGTCCTCGTCACACCTCTTCTGACGCTAAGCTTGCGCCTCTGAGAACGTCACGAACTAGATTTCTTTTTTTTTCCACTTTTCTTTCTTACCCTCGTTTACTCTCGGACTTTTCTGGCACAAAATTTTAGAATTCTTGGACCATGAATACCCTTTTTGCGAGACCCCCATTTTCCTATCATTCTTCTTGTCACTTGTTCTCCACAGGCTTAAGCAACGAGAATAGACGTAAAGAGGGTACGAACAAAATTACGAAGCATTCGATGGTTCCATCTTAGCCAGCTTATTTTCACGCTTCAAGCACGTTCTTTGCGCAACGAAGCTTCGAAAAAGCCGGCAAAAGCGACGCCGTTTTTTCTATCGTCTTTCAAAAACTTGATTTAGTCATATAAATATTCATATAATAAATTATAACATATAAATATTACAATAATTATATGAATAAGTATAAATATTATTATTGCTGTATAAAATTATTGTAATTTATAATTGTACTAATAATAAGCCATAATATATTAACATCGAAAACCTTATATTTCATAACAATGTCAATTAATATAAATTATACTAATTATAAATAAATATTAGACAATTATAAATAATTCAATGTAATAACACATAAATATAATAAATATGACAACAGTTGTGTGAATAAACATAAATCTTGTAAAGCAAGAACTGTCTTTTAAGGATACAAAGAAATTAAATGTTTATTTCTTCGGAAATTGTTGCGGTTGCATCCTCCTTCCAATGCGTAATTATGGCTCATTAATTTTGTTATCCTTCTTCACCAGGAAACAAACGAGCGAGTTTGTTTTTGTATTCAATAAATCGACGGTGTCATCTGGCATTTTACAAGGGGATCAAGATTTTCAAACGTTTAACCTCTTATATAAATAATATAATACCTTTCAAGGGACATTGAAAGTACACAGCTGCATGATGTGAAATAAATGCGTGAGGTACATATTTTCAAAAACAAATTTATTGGCCCATTCGATCTTTCATGGAATTCAAACCAAGACTCGTATTGTGAGTTGCGATAAAAAATTGTATATGAAAAATGCAGATTAATACTTCGTGGTCACCCTGGGTAGAATCGACACGTTGAACAATTTTTGGCGTAAATATATAATAGTTCCCGGCTTCGAATGGGACTGTATTCACCATCTTACCTGGAGTTTGAAGTATCCTCATACCATAAAATTTACCCTCTTCACATGTCGGAATAAATTCCTTTTTCGGAACGCGCACTACGCTACTATTTTTTCCCAAAAGTATCATATCTAAGGAGTATCACGTCCAAATTTTAGATAAAAATGTTGATAATTCATGGAACTATGATTTTTTTAGCGAAAAAGTGTCTTTTTTGCGTTTTCACCTCTTTATGAATTTTTTAAAACATGTCGCCATTTTATTGCTTATAAATAAATTTTTCGTACATTATCTAGAAAGTTCAAAGCATATTTCGTAATTTTTTGAACCACTTTGGACAGATAGTTTGGTCACAATACTTTTTTTTTTTAACTGACTGGGTAGAATCGACCCAAGTGTAACCACCGCGATTGAATTTGGAAGTGTGACCATGAAGGGTTAAAGGAAAAAGAATCTGTGTAAAAATTTTCATACAGATAAAGGATTGAAACAATTCTTTGTACCGATATCCAACAGCTATATCCCATGTTTTACATGCAGTTGAGTGCATTAAATTACCGGTGATACTTACAAATAAAGTTTTATCACTGAGAAGGTCTGACTGATTTGTTCGTCAAAACAATTTTAATATAAAAAATGAATATCAAAAGTTCATGCAGCACCTTTTATTGTAAAATAAGAGAACAGAAAACTCTGCTTCGGATCTTGCCACACTTCTTGTTTTAAAGAACCCGTTGATGTTATTGACGTTTTTTTTCCCCAGATGAAAATCATCTCGGAGCAAAAAAGGGGAGGAATTTTTAGCGATCTCCCACTCGCATTCTCATTTCACGTGATACATCTTTTACGTTTTCTTAAGCCGCAGGTTTTATTCGAAGAGTATACAGAAGAGCCGAGAGAAGCCGCAGTGCGTCAGAGGATTGCCCACTTGTATCGAGTGTCATCCCAGCCTCCCAGTCCGAGAAGCCACCGAAGTACCGATACTCATTCACTTTCGATAATACTGTGGGTTGTAACAAAAAAATTGAACAGCTTGTTTAAGCCGAAAGCTTTTTTTTTTAAAGCTTTTCGTGTAGTTTTCCGTTTGAAAAATACTTTGAGGTTCAATTCAGGTTATGTTTTATACAAATGCAAAATTTCATTGTAATCTGACCAACCGCTTGAGCATGAAAAAATGGCGAACAAGGAAATAAGAAAACAAGCAGACGTTTCAAGTGATAATTATACACAAAGCTGATCCCTCTCCGTTATTTGTTATTTTTGAATATGTCATTAGGAGCGTCTTTCTGAGTAATTTAATTCGCACCCCTGAAAAGTTCGAAATTTGCACTTCAATTTGACACAAAAATGAAGTATTTTTTTCACAAGATTACAGCCACTTAAAGTTACCATTACTTTTAGCAGCTCTGGGCTACGTACCGGTCGACAGATTGACTGGGAGCCATATTGGACCAATGGAAAAAGTAACTTTTGAGGACTGCAACGTTCCGGAAATGGTTGCGCCTTCGATTTCTTTTAAAATTAAAGTGGCAAATTCCAATTTTATGATCGAGCGAACGGCATCCTCGAGAAAAAATTCCCCGCCCATGCGTTCCGTCACAGTTTGCAATTTCGAGTATGCTAAAAATGCCCTTAGCTCTTAGGTATTGTACAGATAGGGGTGTATCGGACGCAAAAAGAATATTGGTATCTTTCAAGGCAGAGTTTAAAGATTTCTAGATATATTTTATTGGTGTATGAACTATCTGATTTAATACTATACTTTAATTAGTACCTTTCTGCCTCCAAGATTTATCCGTACAGAAAGTTGTTGGGGAGTCCCCACATCTCTATATGGATTTGATAGGAACGCCACACGTAAGGAATCGACATTGGAATCCAAGTGGATTCAGCGCTATTTCTCGATTGAAGTCGTTTGCGATTTTTTTTATTTACAATTCTCAACCGGAATTTGTTGGATCTCTCAAAAAAAATATATGTAAAAAATAAAGGATTGTCAGTAATGTGATTCAAATCGATTTCTAAGATATAGTTTTTTTAAGCGGTTTATACTTTTTTTAAGAACCACTCCTTTTGTATATCTATGTATTTTGTTTAGAAAATTCAACGCACGGAATGCGATGGGATCCATAAAAAAACGTGTAGGATTCTGTTTGGTGATGTGGGAATCCTTTAGAATTAAAATTGCATACCTACATGGGATTCCAATGGAGGGTCCCGATTAGAATCCAATGGACAAGCGTGACGGCTTAGTATCCCGTGCGGAAAATTGGCAGGATATCCTTAATACGCCTTCAAGAGATTATTTGTGGATTCTATAGTAGGGTTTCCCATAAGAGAGCCAGACCAGGTATATTAGGGAATGGTAGGGTAAGTAGGTTGACTAAAACTATGGTCTAAATACGGAGATCAAGTAAGGGTCTTTAAGGGATGTAGTTGTAGATTGCCTAGTAGCGATTTCCCCAATAGTACTAGACTTTGCTATTATAGGGGCAAATCAGTATACATTGCTTGATTAACCCGTGCGGAAAATTGGCAGGGTATACCTAATACAATTCGGGGCCTTTAATAAATTATTTGTGGATTCCATAGCAGGGTTTTCCGTAAAAGATCCGGGCCGGGTCCTTATTAGGGAATGGTAGGGTAGGTAGGTTGACTAAAACTATGGTCTAAGTACGAAGACCAAGTAGAGGCCTTGTGTAGTTGTATATTCCCTAGCAGCAATTTCCCCAATACTACTAGACTTTGCTATTATATGGGCGAATCAGTATAAATTGCTTGACTAAAGAATTTGCGGCATAATAATTATAGAGATCGATTACATATAATAATTAAACTATGCGTTTAGTAGAGGAACTGCGATGCCTTGAACCAACACGCATACAGTTCGTTCAATGGAACAACGCTGGATCAAACGTGCCAAAATATGCCACAGAATTCTAAGCCTCAAATATATTGAAATGACACATTTCTTTTTCACATCTCACACACACATACACGTACTCATATGGCTGCAATAATTTTTACGAGGCACCGTTGAGGCAATTTTAAAGGCTCTGCATTGGCGTAGTCAGGGAGGGGCAGGGGTGGGAACGGCCTTCCCCAGAAAGCCCGGTGCCCCCCCCCCCCCTATTAATTTTATTTACGTTTCACCCAAGAAGGCATATAAAGAAATAATTCAATAAAACTTGCACTATTGCCTTCGTTGTATTTTCGTAATATCTATAAAAAGTAACTATTTCATTACGTAAATTGAATAGATATTTAATTTTCAATATACACAATTAGAAAAATACTGAAAGATTTTTTAACTGATATGGAGAACGGAGAGGATTTAATCGATAATTATAGAAAAATCTTAATAGTTTATGCATCAGTCTTAGAAGCTGAAGCGATGGTCATGAAAAATATACTTCAATTTAAAAATGATAAAATAAATGCTGAAAATTTAAGAAAGCCCATTAAATAGAAGAACTGCCCTAACTTATATGAACTTTTCCAAGTAGCAATTGTTCTCCCAGTAACCTCTACCGACTGCGAGAGAAGTTTTTCTGTCATGAGGCGGATAAAAATGTGGTTTTGAAGCAAAATGCTTCAGGAACGATTGTCCCATATGTCACTGCGAAACATAGAAAATTACGGTGTTAAAAAAAAATTGCATTTGAAAAACTGTTGGGCCGATTCGCAGAAAAAAATAGAAAACTAAGACTTATTTAAATGAATACCTACTGGAAGTGAAGTTTAAAGACGTGATTAAATTGGAAAATGTTGAAAAATTAGTTGATCATTTTTTAAGGTATGCAAGAGTTTGATATTAATGTTAACATGAACGTGCGATTAAGGCAAGTATCATATTTAATGTGTCTTACGTGATTACAGAATATCATGTAAGTTTGATTTAAAAAAAAAGCTGACTGTGTTCAAAATCAGTTTTGGCCTGATCACTGATGGCCCATGTGAGGTTACCAGACTAGGGCTTTAGTAAAGTTAGGGAAAATTAAAATGGGCCCGATCAAAGTCCCAACTCAATTTCCGCCCGGGATAGTGACCGAATCCGGAAATCCAATTTCATCCCTACGACAATTTTTGCACCAGATACCTGCTTCTTAACATTTTTTGTACACCTGTATTAGTTCATTTAGATTCATTCGAACTTGTTAAAGTTTGTTCGTGTTATCCCTTGTATATATTATTTTAAAGCTTTTTCGGCCAACATTTCTAAAACCATTCGAGTTCGATCCCTCCGCGCACATATGGAATTTTCCAAGACAACGCCTTCAATATCGTCTTGCCAAATAATTTCAACAAAACAAATTTGCACCTTTACCTAATAGCAGTTGTAGCGAAAAATTAATTTATAAAAAAAAAGAATTTTCGTAAATATCGTATATTGAATACTCTTATTAAAATTCCTTTTGCAAAGAATTCATCTATTGTTACTATGTTTTGATCAAAATGAAATGAATATTTATTCGGAAATTTTTCATTAATTTTGATAAGTCGAAAATTAAATACTGCTCGCGAAAAAGATCGCGAAAATTCTAACCAGAAAATCGCACAGAAAAATGAAAGTAATCGGATAAGTAGCACACAGTTGAAGGAAGATAAGATGTAGTTAAGTTTATATACGAAGTTACGATTCGACACGAGGGTGATATGATACGAAATTCAATTTTATTAGGACACTTCCGTTCGCTAACATCCGGGAGCGCCCGGACCCGTTGATAAGAGAAAGATCGGTAGCGCAATCTTGCGGTAAAATGCAGAAGGCTCTTCTTGCAGACTTTGAACAGTTCTCAGTCGGAGTAGCGATGAAATTTTCTATAATAACGATTCATCCAACATCTCTAATTTATCCTCGATCGATAATGCCGAAATTTACCAGGACATGCAGTGTCAATAAAACAGATTTGACAAAAAAAAGAGCACATTAAATAATCGTTCATCAACTTTGGGCGCGTTCACTTGATCAATTCCTCGTCATTGCAATAATTTTGAGGATTTTATTAATTCATTGATTGAAAGGGTTGATGATACGTATCGTATGGATAGACGAAATACCCGGTTTTGGTGAAACTATTCAGGTCGCGTTCGAAACGTTTGGTTCGTACTATTTCACGAGTACTGCTTAGCTCATCGAAACAGCGAACGAGCGGACTTAATAAACGATTCATTTAAAAGTTTTTAACGGCGTCAGCACGGCGTCGTGCCGCGAATAATCTGGCAACCGCGGGCACCAGGGAATTCTGCTTCTCGAGAGTTCATTATCCTCGCATCTCGTAAAAAGAAAAGCGCACCAGCAGATTAATCAGTCTCGAGGAAGCCGAGTCTATGGGCTATCTCGGCGATACGTTGCTGACCCTCCGAGCAAGCGATAATCATCTAGTCCTTCTGGAATGAAAGTTACATCGAAATTCTTTCGTCATTTAAAATTTAATTACAATATTCGAGAAATTATATCGGTGAGGTGATAATTTAAATATTGATAAATTGGCTTGAATTTCGGTGATACTTATAAATTTTGTGTGAAAAGTAAGATAAGTGAGAGCTTGAAATTTTCGCAAAAAAATGTTCTGACTTTGGTCAATTAAGAGAAACGCTTATTTTGTTTTAATGGGTTACACCTAGCTAGTGGCTGGAAAAAAAAAGAAGTTTAAACTTTTTTTTTTTCTGGGACAGCGTGTGCAGGTTTTGAATGTTAAAAATTTTCTACATTAAGGTGGGCAACCACTTTAGATGCTTGAAAAAATCATTTTTTTTTAAATTTCATAAATCGTTAGCTCAGTATCTTAAGAGTACACCCTGTAACTTTCAAAACGATATTCGGATTCCTTCTAACGGTATGTATATAAATGATAAAGACTCTCCACTCGACTCCCAAGCGCACTCAGGTATCCACGAGCGCTCAGTTAGGTTGTTTGTTTGGGTTTTCATAAAAGAAATTTGGGTTTTCATAACCCAAACAAACCCAAACTCGACCGTTTGGCGATTAGCTCCAAAATTGTACTCCATTCTGGGTACAAAATAATCGAGGTAGCGGCATTTCTTGCTACTATTTTATTCAATGAAGGAAATTCAGCTCTACTCGTGATTATGAATGAACTACAAATCGTAGTTGGAAGGCAGAGCTACGGATATGCCGAGCAAATGGATCAGATGTGCGTGGCTCGGTAAAATAGAAAAAGTTTATTAGAGACAAAAGAAGCTCGTAAAGCTCGTAAAGAGGAAATGCAAGCTTCAAATGAGTTGCATGAGGAAGAGGAAGGACTGCTGTACGGTGCTGGAATCGCGGATTAATCGGTAAGACACTTTATCATTTGATTAAACACATTTGACTTTGAATTTTTCGTTTGTGAAACTTTAAACGTGCTTTTCTCGAAACGACATTTTTTCACTTTGCGGGAATCATAACTCAAAAACTAATTGAAGGATCATCTTAAAATTTGGAACACGTTTACATAATATAATTTATTAAAAAATGAACCTAAAGTTGGAAAGATTAGATTGTTTAAAACATATTTATTATTGCAAAATGCCGGGAAAAATAATGATAAAAATCGATCATTTTTTTCAAACATGTTACAACATTCAATTCTCGATTTTTATTCAACATTTAGGTTTATGTTCTTGAAAAATATCTTAAGAATGTACAAAAATTTGTTGGACTATTTCAGATGCGAATTGCGAGCTGTACAATTCCCGCAAATCGACAACGACGATGAGGACACGCCAAGGGACATAGCGGATTACACCTTAATTAATGCATGAAATAACCTGAAAAAATTAACAGAGATGTATGAAAATAAGAATAAATTATTGTCGGAGTTGCGGAAATTTCTGTTTTTTTTTCACAATAAAAAAAAACCAAAAAATCATCTAATTTTCGGTATCCTAAAATGGTTGCCCGCCTTAATTTTCTCCTTGGCTTTTTTGCGCGTGCATGCATGCACTAGGCTTTCCACTTCCTCTTTACAAACCCTGCACTTATTATCGATATACCCCTTGTACTCTTCTTTCTCCACACGTCCACATCTTAATCTCGCCCAATTTTCTTTTATTTCCCCTGTTATATTTCCATCCGCCGAATACTTTTCTGTCTCTATGTTCTTCTTTCTGTTTTTGTATTGCGGACAATACGTTGATTTTTCGATTTTGGCCCAATCCTGTTGGATTTCTTGGTCGACCTTTTTCTTCATATCGCCGTTTGCTATTGCTCTTTGAATATTCCCCTCTCTTACTTCCTCCATGGCCTTCTTTTACTTCGACTCTCCATTTTGATGAATTCCCATTGAGCGTTCCTCGCGCCTCCTCTTTAAAGCATTTCTTCGGCCATTTTACCTCCCCCATTTAATTATTTCTATTAAATAATTTGCCGTTCTCTTTCACGTTTCTTCCATTATACCCCTACATCCCGCTTCCATCTTCCATAAATGAACAAGTAAAGAATATTAATTGCCGACAAAAACTCGAATCACTATAATTTAGTGACGAAAATCACAGGTGTCGTTAAGCCAATTTCTTAGTTAATCATCGAATTTTGACACCACACGGAATTTTTTTTATTTCGTGGTACTTTCACAACGCGCAACTATTAGTTACGATACGGCTGCGCACAGTAGGTCTTCTAAAGGTGAAAACAAAAGTTTCGATGAGTTTTGAGGGTAAGCGTTACTTTTATTATTTAAGATAGAATTGATGTTTGATTTTTTGCAAAAAATTGAAATGAATTCGTAATAATAGGTTAGAATTAGACGTGTTTATTCACTGATGCTGTATTCTAACCTCTTTCCAGTGAACCGGCATAAAGGTTCTGTTGTGATAATTCTCAAAGCAGAGTGAAAAATTTAGCTCATCTGCTGGAAATTGCAAAATGAATTACTGTTAAGAATTGACAATGTACATTTAATTAAATGTCATATAATCAGTTCGTTTTTTTTTTTCATTTTGATAACATTTCAGTTTCTGTCTCCCTGTCGACATAAACTTGCGTAGTGCTTGGAGAATGTTACGTTAAGTTGCAAAGAAGCTTTGTGTATTTTCTACGAAATCGTAATAACAAATATAATACTCATATGTATAAGAATATTATAATTTTTGTGCAACACAGTGATCTTCGAATCTACCATCCAATGAAAATAAATAATAAATCGTTATTCTTTACAGCATTCATCTACACAACACGTCCATTTATTGATGGCAAGTGTCCATTTACTGGCAATTTCGTCCATTGACTGGTGATTTAGTCATTTCGCTGCTTGTTTATCAATTCCTCCAATATTATTAGTTGAAATCACTTCAAATATTTTTTTCTACAGACCGCTGTTTGAAAAAGGTCCTTCGCGGTGATCACTGCTCCTTGGAAACAAATCATCCGAAATAAAAAAAAAACAAAAAACAAACTTTTTGCATAAAATAATCTAGTGCTTGAATGAAGGGTTTAATAATGTTTTTTTTAAACAAATGGCCGCAGTCTAAAGTGAGATTATCAATTTTCGGTGAAAAAACGCTCTACTTTCGTTAAAAAAAAACTATGCGTCGAAAAAAAAATTTCTTCGTTCAAGCACTGCTTTTTGATATGTATAAGAAACTTGTAAAATTTGAAGTTGATCGGTGCAATTATCTTTGAGTTGTTGTGGTCACCGATTTTGAAAAGGTAATTTAGAGAAAAACGCTGTCAAAGTTCCCCGATTCGTGAAACCTACCTATAAACGCCCTTAACTCCCTCAATTTTGAACGGATTGACTTGAAATTATCAGAAAATAGTTTTGAAATGTTACATTTCAAAAGTTCGTCGAAAACCAAAAATCGATATTAAAAAAAATGGCAACCAGCCATAACTCTTTAAGACGCAAGAAAATTGAATTTGAAAAGATTATCCTTGTTTATTAAGTAGTATACTGAATATATTTATATTATTGACTCTTTTTATGATACACAAAAAATGAGGTTTAAAAATGTTGAATTTTTCTTTACGCTTGATCAACACAGTAAGCTTACTTTTGTTTTCGAAATTTGAAATAAACGAGTCGTTCTATCGCAAATTCTCTGCGTCATTTAAAATATAAATTGAGAGATTTTTCTTTCGTGCCACAAGTTCTTTCAGCAACTTAATTTTTTTCTCTAAGGCTTTCTAATCATTTCAGATGGTTTTGATCCCCCCTTCTCTCTCTCTCTCTCTCTCTCTCTCTCTCTCTCTCTCTCTCTCTCTCACACACACACACACTCTCTCTCTCTCTCGCTCTCTGAGCAGAATGAGTCTTGGGACCATAGCTGATCAAATATCTCTTCGTCACAGATGCGAGTGTAACTGATTTTCACAAATTGTGGTTTAATTCGTAAAATCTTGACACAAAATTTTTGGCATATTTGCTGAAGTGACGACCCGGTGCGCTGGAATGAAAATATGCATTCTCGAGCGATAACCGATAATCGTCTCATTCTCAAAATGCCAATAGAAAATAGATATGATCCGTGAAAACGTATTTTCTCGCTACAATTATGGTGACTTTCAGTTAAGTCGTCCAGCGAGTTTTTACGATGACTCAGGGTTGGCCTCGTCATTTCACTACTTCCCCGGAAGTATCTTTTTGTCGCATCAAGTGAAACTCTCGCAAACGCATCCGTTATCTTTCATAGTTTCAAACTCATTTCCTGTCGACTCGCCCTTTCGGGCACAATATTTATCTTCAAGATAAATGTATAAATATTATATTTTTTTACTCAAACCTGTGTGATATATACATATGCACATGTTTGAATATGCTTATGGCGTGAAAAAAAAATTCGAAAAATAATTCATAAGCAGAGAACTGTTTCTTTGTCATGAAAACGTCGGCTTAAGGGGGGAAATACATGTAGCAGCATAAAAAATTGATTTTTTTAACGTAAAAAGTTAGTTAAACGTATCAAAAAACTATCATTTTTATGTTTGTCGGAAACATAACTTTAACACGAGTTGACCAATCGTGTTTAAATTGTACACACAACTCAATAACAATATTACCTTGGACTTATACCTGTTTGGTTATGAAAATCACTTTGGAGAAGTACTTTTTTATTGCAAAACAGAACGAAAATGATATGTAAAATTCCAATTTTTTTGTCTGAAGTGTTCCATTTTTTTAATTTTCAACTTTTAAAATGTTTCTTAGGTATGAGTTCAGCATTCAGATATCAAAATACTAAAAATTCTTGGCTCATATTTTTCAGATCAATATTGAATTCGTTGGATTTCCCACAAACGGACAACTATCGCCAAAATCATCCTGGAAAATCACGTCATAAAGTCGCCATTTTGCAATATTTTTTAATGAAAAAAATTATTCAAACAATGTAATTATGTAACAAATTGTACCTAAAGTTTCATAAATGTAAAACGGTTCGTTTCTTTCCAAAAAAATGTATAAAAATTGGCAATTTTTTCGGCGTCTACATATATTTCCCCCCTTAAGGAATTAAGAAATTCCCGAACACTTATCGCGAATAAAATTGTCAAATTAATGTAGATGGAACAAAACTATATTTGTTCGAATGAAAAACTCAAGATTTCCTACCTAGAACGCTTTAATGAAGCTTAAACATGTTTTTGGCAAACAAAGAGGTTTACTTCGTTGCTGCTTGAAGCGTTTTCTAAATGACAAGAAAAAATTTGGGAGGAATTTTTATGTGTCTGGAAGACCTAAAGAAGTGAAATTCATACAGCGCCGTGTCCTTTAAGCTCCCTCCCTCGTATTCGCCATTTTGTATTTCTTTTTTGGTCTGAAACTTAATGTGCATCCCGTCTCTCTGTGAGCAACGATTCCAAATTTAGAATCATGCGCCGCTGTTGAGCCTCGAGCTTACGTGGCACAAGTTTCAGGTTCCCCCTGATCGTTAAATCGTATTCGTGACCCAATCATTTTTCTTATCCGAATTTTTACATCGAAACGCCATTTTTTTGACCGATAGTGAACAATCCATTAATTTTTATTCGCAGTTGCTTCAGTTTCTTTTTAATTTTTATTTCAATCGATCACAATTTGACGTTTGGAGAATTTTGCATTAAAAAAAAATGTTTGCTATTAGGGATGAAATTTTTTTTTGGATTTTCATGAATTTCGTTACAGAAATATCTTTATTTGTACTTTACATGCACGATGTATAAGCTGCAAGTATTTTTATCGTATCTATAGCAGCGTGCGCGTCTGTGTGTGTATTTCAAAAGACAATCGTGAAAGTAAATGATGGACCTTTTGGGTCTTTTCTTAAAAGTATTCTTGGATTATCTTAAGAATATATTCTTTCACCCAAAATACAATGTCTTTTTCGAATTAAATAATTTCGAGTAATTAAAAAAAAACTTTATCTCGATATATCGTCACTCCTCAATCGAATTCTATTAATCAGTAACGATAGTGAAAAAGAGAAAGAAAACAAAGTGCAAATAATTTTCAAAATTTCTTATTTTCCACCATTATTTCGAAATCGCTAATTATCCGCATTATGATTGATCCATAAAGTTAGCCTGGCGTAACGGGAACGTAGCGCGTGCGGTTCCTTAACAGTGAAAGTAAAAGTTGGCTGCTCGGTGTTTATAGAGGCAGCTCTAAGGTTCGTTCGTTTATTCACTCGTGCTTAGTACTTCGTGACGTATTAGTACCACTGTACACGACAACGACCCCTTCCAACCCACCAGCTCTCTCGCCATACTTTGTAAGCCGCAAAATAAGGAGACCTGCGGTGGCAAAAGTCTTTGGTTTCTCGAATCTCCACCCAGTTATGGATTCCGCACACTTGGACGGAATCGCAGCGGAATGGTTGACACGTAAAAAATTCATTCATTCGGTGGAATTCACTCAAATTGAATTCTTTGGCTCGGGTCTCGATGATGATATTCGACGACTTTCGGGTCTGACGAATGTTTGGGAAAACATTAATTATGAGGTATTGGATATGGCGAGAAATAATTTGAGCCAACCAAAATGCATTTTACCCATTTTGGTTTTAAATAACAATATTTTCATTTTCTCCTACCAAAATGTTTCTCAAATGTCTGTTGAGTTTTAACTTGGGAGACATTAGTTATTCAACATAAAATTAACGTTTCAGTAGGATATTAATTTGTCGACCAAATTATTTATTGGGCTCAAATAAATTTTTTGCGTTGTGTAATGATCATATTATAAATAACCTCAAAACGTAAACTTTGTAATTAAAAAATCAACAGATATTACACAAAGTGCGACTATTTCATGGCATTGAAAATATAATCAAACTTTTCGGGTGATAAAAAAGGTACATGCAAAAATATGAGTTGCTCTCTCTCTCACTCTCTAACTCTTTTCCCACATTCTCACTCTCTCACACTCTCGTCTCACATTCTCACTCTCGCATTCACATTCTCACAAACACACTGATTCACTCTCTCACTATCCATCCATCCATCCAAATCCCAAAAACCCCGACAAACCCCAACAAATCCCGATGAACCCCAACAAACCCTAACAAACCACAATAAAACCCGACAAACCCAAACCCACCAACATTGTAATGTACACACAGGCATTTACATTATCACAAATCACAGGCATTTAGCATGTCGCAGTTCCTCCCACCCTGCTACAACATAGCAGTAGTGGAGTGGGGGTAGTGTTAGTTTCGTGTGACATCTCGCTAAATCAAATCCCCTATATACATCTTTAAAAGCATTTTCGATGCTAAAAAATAAAAATCTAATTAGTGACGTCAATTTTAAGTCACCTTTTTGTATCCGCCATACATGGTGACAATGTTCGAAATTTTGGGTACAGAAACTAAGAACATTTGTTAACGGATGGTATAGGGCTATCACACTTGAATAAAAGACAATTACAGTGGAATATCCATGTTTCTATTAGAGGCAGTATCCTTCTATGACAAAGTAAAATAATTGTTCAAAAGCTACGTTTACGATCCCATCGCAGTGATAAAAAAAAGGATCGATACCTCAAATCTTATTCGAGTCACACAAGTTTTTCTTAGAGGAAGTTGCGATTGATTGACACATTCAAGTGAATACATTGTTGCATAGAATTTCAAACATAAGTCAAGTATTGCAAGAATCAGCAAAATTTTCTTTTAATTGTACAAAACTATTGTGCAGATGCTCACATATCCAGAAAAAGTCTTTCTTTTTTCAGTGTCCAAATATTCTTCAATTCCTCATTGATCGGGGAAGGTGAATGGATAACTTCACTTTGAAGTAGCAACTATAAAATTTGAAAAAGCTTTAAAGGGCGATGAGCATTACTATACAAAAGGCGGAAGCGATATTACGATAAAGGATATTCTTACATCGATGTAACGGTATCAACGAAGGAAACGTTTTTTTTTCTTTTCTTTATTAGTTTTGGAAATCGCGTAGTATGTACTGAAATTACGGCTGCATTCGTGCAGAAAGTACATAACAGGCAAAATCATTAAAATCTTGGACGTATTTCAATTGTACATTCTTTATTGCGCAATTCACAGCTATCTCGCTGTATACGGTGTGATATTTTACAGTGTTTCGGTAAATTGATGCAGAAAACTTCACTGAAATTACATTTAATCATGAATAATGTATTTCGACTATAATTTCCTTGTTTTGCCTTATGTAAAAAATAAGCATCATACGTAACCACGCCTTCAAAGGTCGTAATTGGAATGTAAGAAAAACTTCTTTCGACACGTTATATCGGATATCGATGTAAAGTTACTGACCCGAACATTTCTGAGATACAATCGTACATTTATTCCTTTGGACTCGCCATCAACATCAGAAATAACAAGTTACTATTACGTACCCATTTAATTGATCAATACAAAATTCATTCTGTTCGCACATAAAGGCGTTTAATTGAATTGAATTTTCATTCGCTATACATCTTTTTTTTTCAATGCAGATCCCAGTGAAACGGAGTGCAAATCTAACATCGGCAGTCTGACGTAGATCGATTTTTCCACGGTTCGATCACCTTTTTTTGCAATTTTGCGCGATTCTCTCTTCGAAGCCAGCTCGTGACTAATGCAGCCGGCGAATCCGTATACCATTCAGGGCGCACAAGAATAATCTCGACTCCCCTTCTCCTCCCCCAGCCAAAGGAAATGTCTACATACCCCATGCATTGTAGAAAAGAAAGACATTTTTATTCGTATTCAAAAATATTTAAGCAAAGTATTTTTTCTTTAAATCGCAAATATTTACGAAACTTTTGTAAGTAAAATGTTTATAAAATCACTTGGAAAAATAGTAAACGGGGAAACGAATGCGAGAGGAAATGGAAGGCAAAACGACAATAGAATATAAGTTAGAAATAAATAAAAAAAATTAAGGGTAAACGTATATGTAGGGTTTTTTCTGTGTAAAAACCTTAAAGGAGTATACCTGAAACAATAAATACTACTACTACTATTTACAAAATCACAATTAAAAGTATGTATAGTTGATTATAATTAATGTATGTCATTGGAATAGGGGAAAGTGGGGCACAAGGTGTCACGGGGCACGGTGAGCCACATGCAGTTTCTCGGAGGTTTGTAGCTCGTAAATTCCGAAATTTTATGTGTTGGACTGCGATTTATATTAGGTTTCGTCAAACCTAAAAGAAAGTGGATATCAGCCCACAAAGGATTATTGAAAATTAAAAATCGATTCGAGGCTTGAATAACGAATATAACGACACTTTCTGTAGCGGCTCCGGTTTTCGCTCCTAATCGATCGTTTTATTATTTATGATGCACTCAGTGACTTGTGCTTTTTCCATTCGTAGTTTAATTAATAGTTATTTTCATTAATAATCAAATATTTTACTAGTGGGGTACAATGTGTCACCGAGCGGTGGGGTAAAATGAGTCGACTCCCAATGAGGAGACGGAGAAGTGACGACGCTCCGAAGAAGCGCAATGTGTCAACCACATGCGATTTCTTGGAGTAAAATCCGAATTTTTGTATGTTGGTCCGTGATTTATATTAAGTTTAGGCTGGCCTAAAAGAAAGTCATGAGCAGCTCACGAACAATTATTAAAAATACAAAATTAATTTGAGCCTCGAAAAAAAAATTTCGCTTGCCGGGAAAACGTTAAATATTGTGGCGCAATTGTGTGGAGCATAATGTGTTATCAAGTTGTTGAGCACAATGAGTCGACTCCCAATGTTATTGGCAAATAATACCCGTTGTGAAATTATCGGTATGTATGAAAATCTGCTATCTATGTTAGGAAAATATAAGAGTTTCAACCGGCTCGTTGTACCCTACGTTTTGCAGCACTTGACACACTGTACCCACCTATCTAACAGATTGTACCCCACCCGTGGGGCACAATGAGTCAATCCGCAAGTTTTTTTCGAGCCCATTTTTTTAGGATTTTTAATCTTTTTGCAAAAAATATGGTAGCTTTATTGTACGCCCAAAGGTCTATAAAATCGTTTATGACCTTTTTTTTCTAATCAGACTACTTTGGTAGGGGTAAAAAGTCGATAGAAAAAAAGTGACACAATGTGCCCCAGCTTTCCCTATTTACTTGAAGAATTCGCTAGTTATTTAAGAAACTTACAGGAACAAATGTTTTTCTGCAAATCAATTTTCGTCTGTAGAGGGAAAGAAAAAATATTTTAAAAATAATATAAACCTTTGATGTAGAAGATGGTAAGAAAAATTGCTCGTACGAATTAGCAAATTACCTCTGTCCATAGTGCTCGTACTAATGCTTAAATAAAATAAAATTTCATGATTGTAATAGCTCTGGTAAAATTTATATTAAGCACTTAAACGAAAAGGGGCAAGTTTTGTACCACTTTTATTGTTATATACAATATATTTGTACGTGCGCGATGCTAGTCGTGGATCGTTGTTGCCGTGTAAATTACGTCTCGGATATTTTCAAAGGTGCATATCCAGGTGCGGTGAACAAACCCCTATAACAGGATGTCATTTTCGATCTTCTTTGGCCTGGGAAACTCACCCCTTGCGCGTGGTTACTCGGGTCAATAGTAGCTTTAGTTTTTTTTTCGGCTATTTTCCACAATGTCTTCGACTTCCAAAAGTAATTTTTTCCAGATTTATGTCTGGAAAAAAACGATTCAAGTCCCTTCTTCGATCTAGATTCAAAATGTTGCTCTTTCCACGAAGCCCCTTTTTTCTCCCTTTTTCTTTTCATGGGAAAATTACACGTCTCCATGAACGAAATGTGTATACACTCACACATATATATATGTGTATGTATTAACGTGAAAGGAACGACAGATGGAAATGGCAAATAGGGCGTTTTTTCAACTTGAGGAAATACGGGCGCTTTTTTCCGTTGTAGTTCAACTAGGAGAAAGGGGGGGGGGGGCTTTACGCTTCTTCCGATTGACTCCCCGGGTTTCTCCATAAAAGCGCCGTCTTTCCTTGCCGTCCCTAATTTTCGATCGCCTCGCAACAATCGATTCCCGTTCTCAGGCTCAAATGTTGTCGCAACGTCGATTACTCGGTCATTGCTTCTAAGGCAACAGGAAGATACACAATTTGTCAATGTGCCATTGAATCGATTGGGCGATGAATGGTGGTATAGAAAGATTTGCGATGCATCGAAGATTTTAAACGGAAGAAAATCTCGGAGATCGGGAGAGTAAGTCTCGAAAAAAATGTTTGTTAGAAAAATCGAGACTTACTTTCTATAAGTACACAGTCCTAGGAAAAAAAAAGACAAATGATCGAATGCATAGGATTATGAAAATTTCCAGTTAATTCAGCGATGTTTTTAAGAAATTATGGGGGTGTGATGTTTTACTCGAGTGTAAAATTCCATTACGCCTGGCTACCGCTAGATATAAACGTTTATATTTTGCGAATATTCGCAACTGTTCGAATAATAAATCCTGCGTGGATTTCAGGATCAAAGGCTCACACCTAGTTGACATTTTTGGAAATATCGATTTTTGGTTTTTGACGGATTCTCTAAATATAATATTTCAAAAATATTATCAGACAATTTCGAGTCGATCCGTTCAAAATTGAGGCAATTACGAGCGTTTATAGGTAAGTTCCACGAAACGACGAACTTCAAATGCGTTTTTTTAAAATGCCTTTTTCAAAATCGGTAACCATGATATCACAAAAATCACTTCACCGATTAATTTCAAATTGTGCAAGCTTCTTTTACATATCAAAAGGCAGTGCTTGAACAAAGGCATTTTTTTTCGATGCATAGTTTTTTTCGTCAACCAAAATAAAACGTTTTTTTTTACCGAAAAGCGATACTTTCATATGGACTGCGGCCGTATTTTCAAAAATCAATATTTCGTTTAAATCCTTCGTACAAGAACTAGATAAATTCATGCAAAAACTAAGTGCGTTTTATTTTTTAATTTCGGATAATTTGTGTCCAAGCAGTAGTGCTCAACGCGAAAGAAGTTTTTCAAAGAGCCGTCTGCACAAACCATTGTATCTACGACACTCATAAATATTTTTCGTTACAAAAATAGAAAAAAAAAAACTTAAAACCGTAATGTTTAAATTTAAAAAATGCAATAGCCGCACACGGTGTCCCCAAAAAAAAAAAAAAATCACGAAAATTCCTCTATTTCGGTCACGAGCTAGATGTAACGCCTTAAACGAGGCAAGTATTGGAGCCGTATGAAAATTAATGATTTTTACTTATCCGTAATTGCTATATCACCGCCGGCTTTGTTGCATTGCATGCCTGTCAATTGTCTCACGTGTATACACATTAGATCGCGTGGGTGGAAAATGGCATTTATATATATATATATGAAAGGAAATTTCGAAGACTTCGTGTATCATACTCAACCCCAATGTCTTAAAAATTACGTTTAGCTGAAAGTAAGCATATTTTTATATCTAAATTTTTTAAATATAAAACACATTTTATCTAAATATAAAGCATATATTTATATCTAATTTATATATTCCACTCGGTACGATAATAGACGTTTTATCGTACCGAGTAAAACTTAAAACCCCTATTTTCACACCGCGTACAATAAAATTTCGTTTAATACTCGACGAAAAAACTTTTTCTAACCTCGTGTGACAGCAACACTCGCCTTCGGCTCGTGCTGCCGAACTCACACACGTTGGAAAAAGTTTTTTCGTCCTCGTGTCATAATCCATTATTATTCATAAAAAAAATTCAAGAACCATCATCAAAACAACAACAGCGAATCGTGAACATTATGTAGATATAAGGGATCTAAAATGACCTACAGTGAGTAAAAAAAGTATTTGTACACTGCGTGTTTTTTAAATTATCCTGCGACAAAAAGTAAAATACTCTAGCATTTATTTTTTCGAAGAAAAATAAAATGTCCGACAAAAATTTTCGAAAAAAAATAAAATGCTAAAGCATTTTATTTTTCGTAGAACAATTTGAAAAACACGGGGTATAAAAATACTTGTTTATCCACTGATATGTATATACATATATAGATGTATGTGTGTGTGTGTGTGTGTGTGTTCGTATTCATTTACGTATCCAAAAATGTGTGTGTACGTACTGCACACATACACACACACACACACACACGCACATGTCTATATATATATAGACCGTCCGGCGTGCAGATGAGAGTGCAACAGTATATCACGAATGCCAGGGGAAAGAGTGAGAACGATAACTTCATAGAATAATAAACGAGGATGAGTGAGAGACCATGGAGAAGTGAAGAAGACGAGAGCAGTGGGGCGCCAAGCGGCATTCAAGACTAAAAAGTCCGCAGCGGAGTGTAAAAGGGAATATATATATATATAGCAGGAACAACGAATATCCCCTCTCCAGGTCTCGACATCCGAGCTGGCGCGCGCGTTCGAACGAAATTTTACTCCTGCATTTATTCAGTCGTACGCCGGGTGCGCATCGAGAAGGACTTGTGACTCACGGCGCACCTTCTGAAAGTTATAAAACGAAAAATAAGTTTAAACAATCGTTTTGACGTGTCGTTGAAAATAAAACTGTTTCGAAGACAAGACAATCCACCGATTCCGCGTAACATAAGAAAACGAAAACGATTTAAAAGAGTTATAAGCCATTTTGACATTTGAATCTCCCGCCGTTTCTCATGTGTCAAAATCTCGATAGCTGGCTGTGAATGTGAATCAATTTTGAAGCCACGTGAGCGCTTTATTACACGTCCAAGCGTATAAACATATGTCATAGCGTATTTCTGTGCAAACATTTATACGTATATATATATATATATATATATATATATATGTGTGTGTGTGCGTGTTTAAAAAGTGCGTAAAGAAATTGTCGCAAAATCGATGGCGCAGAATGATAATGAGTTTTTCGTCTCTCGACTCCGAGTTCGTGTACACAATACAGCGATAACGTGCACACATGAGAAGGCCGATTGAAACTCGAGAAGTTGTTCACTCGCGTACCGTGAAGTGCAAAAATTTTGCCGCCTGCCAATTTATTCATGTATATTTGTAAATACATAAGACTTTGAGTGCACAAGAACGACGGAAGGTTAGGAAAAACAAAAGAAGCCGGAAGTGCTGCGGCATTGTGATGTTTAAAAAATCTCTCATATCAAACAACGACGAAACTTTTCTCGTGGCTGGGAGTAATCGGACGCCCGTGAAGTATAACTCACGAAATAAAGAATAAAAAAAACCAAAGCGGACATAAACGAGAAATATTCTCAAAATCGTAGAAAATATATATAAATATATATGAACGTAATAAAATATTCCGTTATGTAATCAACGATTGTGATAGAGGATTAGAAAAAAAAAAAACAAAAACAACAAATACCGAAGAAATCGTGTTCTATGAGAAAATTCTTTGGGTCCTTTCTTGCGGTATTGAAACGAAAATGTGATTGATATTCGGCCATTGTGTTTTGCAACGTGAAAAATGTGTTTTTGTGATACGTGTGAGTGATTCTGTTCGGTGCTTTTTTTTTTAACTTCTCGATTACCACGAGAGAGATCGCGAAGCATGGAAAGAAATTATAATTCACGTTGGAGATTGAGATAAATTGTCACACATCCGTTATCGTTTTTTCGTAGCCTTTTTTTTCTTTGGATTAAAAAAAAAAAGTGAACGAGAATTTGGTCAGGATGATGATGGCACCGCCGCAGGTCGTGGGTGTTCTGTTGAAAAAGCCCGGACAGCACAGTAACCCACATGTTTCACCGTTGGATCCTCAAGAGACCAAGATACGCGGTGAGTTTTGGACGAAAAATCAACGAACTTATAGTCGTTGCAAAAATGTTCGAACTCAATTAAATCCCTCGTTGATTTAAGACAGTATTGTTGTTCAGAGCGTTGTTTTTGAGGTGATTTTTAGGATGGAATCTTAGGTTAAAGTGTTCCAGTTTACTTTTTGAAATTGTTCATACATGTTTGTTAATCCTTCAAGAATATGAGCAAATAAAAAAAGAATTATTACCATATAATATTGGAGATATTAGATAGCAGAAAATAGCAGAAAAATAGCATTTCTGCTATCAACGTTGAAAAATCGTCTACTGAAGGTGAATGCCGAATGTGAGCTCAATCGGCCAATTGATTATCGAGATATCGTGGGTGTCGACCCCGAGCATACCCCTTATAATTTCTATAACTCGGTTAATTTGATGAGTATCATTATACGGTTTTTACAGACGTATTCAAAAAGGTCTATTGAATAATAAAACAAAATAAAAAAAAAACCTTTTTACAATTTTATAGACAACAATACTGCTTCAGCCCTTCGTGGTCACACTTCTAAATTCAATCGCGATCGTCACACTTGGGTCGATTCTACCAAGTCAGTTTTCAAAAAAAGTATTGTGACTAAACTATCCATCCGAAGTGGTTCAAAAAATTACGGAACATGCTTTGAATTTTCTAGATGATGTTCGAAAAATTTATTTATAAGAAATAAAATGGTGACATGTTTTAAAAAAATTATAAAGAGGTGATAACGCAAAAAAGACATTGTTTCGCTAAAAAAATTATAGTTCCGTGAATTTTCAACATTTTTACCTCAAATTTGGACCTGATACTCCTTAGATATGCTACTTTGGGGAAAAAATAGTAGCATAGTGCGCGTTCCAAAAAAAGGTATTTATTTCGACATGTGAAGAGGGTAAATTTTGTGTTGTGAGGATAATTCAAACTCCAGTTAAGATGGTGAATACAGTTCCATCGAAGCCGGGAATTATTATATATTTAAGCCAAAAATGGATCGACAGGTCGATTCTATCCAGGGTGACCACGAAGATTTAAGAACGTATGCGACATACAGTCCCAGACATAAGAATCTGAAATTTGTCATTTTCAATTAATGCCCTGTACGTAAATAAATCGATCGTAAGTGGCACAATATGAAGACCAAACCGTAAATTTCCATTTAAAAGAGTTTTTTTAAATTATATATTTAATAATATTTAATGATAGCTTCGTCTGTATTTGCAAGTCTTGCCTTAATTGAGTTAATATTCAACTTAATTAAAGCAAGACTTTTGAGAGCGAATATGATGAACCTCGCACTGTGACAATTTTGGAGCTGTTCAACCGTTTGTAGCGTTGGCTTACAGTTTCGTAAGGATGTACGAGATACTAAAACAAGAAAATAAGCAGAAATTACATAATTATAATGTACAAACTGACCTTCAATAAACTTATTATTTACATTATAATTATGTAATAAATGACCAGAATATTTCCATAAACTTCATTTCATATGTGAATTATTCACCCAAAAATTCTAAAATATTCTGCACCATTTTTCCAGCATGCCTTTGCCATATCTGACAATGAGAGCAATACAAGTTCCAATAAGAACGTATTCAAAACTACTGCAAATTAGAAGTATTATCATTCCTCAATCCGTCATTAAATCGATTCCAAATTTTGCATACATGCTTAATACAAACGATGCATCAAATTTGTATCTCTATTGTTGCATTTTGATAGGACGCCGATACATCCTCAATTGACAGACAAAATTATAGCTGTACCGATTTTTCAGTAGTCAATTATAATTTAAATTTCATAATTTTATTCATAATAATGCTATTCCAGTAATAATATACTTTGATGTCAAAGTTTCTGGTTTTGGTATTAGATACCGAAACATTTGTATTGTGTGTATGTGTGTGTATACCTACCTGTATCTGACGTTCCGTTTAGCATTATATATTCTGTGTGTATACGTTGCCTATACTCGTAAATGTCATTAAAGTTTCTGTGACGATATTACAACAGAAATCTGAAACAAAGCTTTAATCTATATGTACGTAGAATAGAGCTCCGGCATCGTATTGTTTTCGTTCAAACGTGAGCTCTACGTATCGTCGATCCCATGTTAATGTTCGACAAGTTCGACAGGTAAAAAAAAACTAAGAATACGCGGACCAGAATGTTTTCATTATCGTTGAACGAATGATAATAATGAAACTCGAGACACAATTGATTCGTGGGATTTAAACTTATTCTCATACGGAAATAAACACTGAGTGTGTTTAAAAGAGGGGGAAAAACCCCAAAATGGCTGAACAGGTAAATTATAGATACGCACAATGTATTGATTCGGTAAAAGCTAATCTACTTCCGATTAAATAAATTAATAAATGACTAGTTATTTTTATCTAAGAACAACTAATTGATAAGCGAAAAAAATATAGAGTTGAAGTTTACATCGTTGGAATGCAACAAAAATACTTTTTTCTTTCTTTATTTCTTTATTTTCATTATTAACGAAAATCTTTTCTTGCCAATTTGTGATGTAGGTTTTTGAGGTAGAGGATCATGAAAAACGTTGCAGTAATTTTTGTTAGCCAAATCCTTAAAAAAATATATTTTGGCTGATCATAAAAATGAATTCTCGTTGCGTCCCAACGATGCAAACTTTAGCGTCATAAAATATAATACACCAACGATTATGGAGAGATCG
Organism: Ophion ventricosus; assembly: GCA_963932345.1. Classification (NCBI taxonomy): domain Eukaryota; kingdom Metazoa; phylum Arthropoda; class Insecta; order Hymenoptera; family Ichneumonidae; genus Ophion; species Ophion ventricosus. The sequence continues at coordinate 25,830,743 of OZ010711.1, read as the reverse complement.
TTGATCCGCAGTTCAAACGCGGATAAAATATGTACGAGATTAAAATAATTGAAAGATATAGAAGGTAATTGCCTCGATAAAAATAAAATTACATTCCCCGCTTTTCTTCCAGACAAATGCGTACGACTCAATAATAATCAAAACAGATAACTCCCACATTAAAAAAAAAACAAATAGAAATATGTGTGCGTTATTTCATGCGAAAGGAAACCGTCTTTGATACTGCTTTCGCGATATAACGTGGAAAATATGTCGAAATAATTTCATCTTATGTAATGAGTTTGTAAAAATTAAGGGTAAAAAACTCGATGGTCTGTTACCGTTTGTTTTTGTTCAAATCGCTCGTTTACAAATGGGTTTGTCAAAAATTGGCCAATTGACGAGAGTCAAAAGTTCTGATAGAGTCTTGCATTGGTAATTTGATCTAAGAGTCAACTTGATGCTTTCGTTTCCACGAGGTTGTCAACTATTTTCTGACATATTCCGGCTCGAGACAAATGAAATACCTCGGTACAAATATGCTCCGAAATATTGAGCTTGTATTTAAGGAGGTAAGATCATGGAGACGAATCTAATTTTCGGGCCGGAAATTTTTATATGATATTGACGAATACGTTATGCAACCTTTGGAAAAATTTGAGCTATATTCAGTAGCTCATTTGAGCTATATTCAGACCGTTCAGTTTTTTCGTAATAAAATTGCAAAGTCGAGCACTTTGAGCTTGTGACGCATGTCGTCTTATGAAGGCAGTCAACCGGAAGTGCGATAATCACGGCTTTTCTGCTCACGTATCAAACTAAGGTCGTTGGGAAACTGAAATTTGATAAATTAGACGTAACAGATATTGTCAAAAATCGAAAATTCGAACTTCACCATGTAGTTCAAGCACTACATTATAAAACGGTTTAAACTTCCGGTTGAATATTATCATAATGACGAAATAGTACCCATAGACTTGCCAACGTCGAGCGTAACAGCTGATTCGTTTGGTAAGAATAGCCTAGCTCTGTAGCGAGATTCTGTAACTCGGTAGCGACAGTTGCTTTCATTGTCACTGGCTAGCGACAGCCAATCGCATGCACGATCAGAAGAAAGGGAACCTCATATTGGCTGTCGCTAGCTAACGATAACGAAAACGGCCGCTACTGAGTTACAGAATCTCGCTAGTGCGCTTGCAACTCGTCATGAAGACTCCAGAGTCGTTGAGGATCTAATTTTTCAGTTGTTATTAGTAAATATGCAATGAATAAAACATTTACCACCAAATTTGGCACTTTAGGATCGACAATACGAATATTCAACATAAGGCAATATAAATCAAAACACCCGTGGAGTAACATAAATTTAGTCTATTTGTTGACCCTGAGGAAGTAGTCGTACCTCCTTAAGTGCAAACGAACTCGAAGGCCCGTGACTTTGTATCGATAATTGTTTCTCGAGCCAGGACATCGTTATATAAATAATGCTTGTACCTGGTAGAATATTAAATTGCAGCAATTCTTAGCTGTAATCTTTTCCGAATAGTCTATTTTTATCGTGTTCTTATACTCCGTGGGCGTGATGATCGCCTCCATTCAACTTTTAGCCGACACTCATTACTGCGCTATATTTCCACTTCCTAAGAGATCCCTCGGAGCATTGTAATTCCTCGCTAATGCCCCGCTGTATGACATTTACACGAAGGCAGCGGAAAGCTGCGGTCACCCTTCGCCGATAAAGCTGGTTATATTCATACTCAGTTTCAGTTGTGTTATCCTCAAAAAACTCTGTAACACTATTTCCCGCTCAGTATTTGACGTGCAAGCCAGGACGCGGCTAACCGGTCACCCATCCAAGCAACGGCTCTAGTCGAGGCTGTTTTACTTGGGTGATCATCGAAGCCACGTACCGACTATTGTCGGTATACACATATTAAGCTCTCCTGTATATTTTCCATCTCCTGTATATTTGTGACAAGATGTTCTTTTTGAAAACTTTCGGTCGAATACTTTTTCTGCTTACACATAGAGAAAAGTCCATGGTATTTACAACAAACGTCTATGGTGAAAGGAAGAATAGTAAAATTCTCTATAGTTTATTGACACCGCAATCAAAATATGGTGAGCACAACTAAAAGCGAAAAGTTATATCTAAACATGCGATGTGAGTGGCGTGTTTGGCCATCTATTATTCCCGAAATAATTATTAACTATTGTGAAAGGCTTGACAATATAGAAATGGTTGATTTAGTGCTATCACGAATCCGGCGGATGAATACTTATGTTGGATACCGTACGTTAGATTTTGTTCTGGTCAAATTTATACTATTCTATTTGAGTTCGCACAATTCATATGGTTAACATTAACGCTCGCCAAGTGCAATTTGCTAAAAAATCTTACGAAAAGTGACTATTCGAAAAAAAGGCAGGACAACGAATGTATTCTTTATTTCTCTATTCTCAGGCATCTCTCTAGTTAAATATCTCTATTCTGGAGCAGCTTTAATCAGAAAAATCTCTAGTCCAAAATATCTCATGTCTAAAACATTTCTCTGCCGAAACATCTCTATTCGTAAAGATCACTATTCCACAATAACTCACTTCTGAAATATTACTGCTCTTAAATATCTCCATTCCACAATTTTTCGTATCCGAAACTTCTCTATTCATAAATATCTGTATTCTTCAAAATCTCATGTGACATCCAAAACATCTGTATTCCGACAATTTCATCTCACAATATCTCTCTTCCGAAACATCTCTATTCCAAGAGCCTCTGCGTTGCACTTGTTTCATTCATGGCCAATATAGTAAATGCAATATTACGAACGGGTTATTCAATTGAAATTTATATGAAGTTGGCGAATGACGAATTTCCCATGTAAAGTACTTTTCATTTTTCAATTATAATGCCGAAATTACAATGCAATCGTGTTAATATTCTTATTTTTCCTAACTTACCGGCATCACTAGGGCATTGCGAGCAGCAAAGTGAGTATTGAAGATGTATACCAAGAGCATGAAGATTTTATAGGTTGATTGCATTTAATATATTGGCTATTGAAATCATTGAACAGAATGGAACATATTCAGTTGATTAAATTCGTTTTTTTTGGTAAATATTTTCCGTTTGAAAATTACTCCATTTTCGCTAGGGAATTAATTTTTGATAGTGCGAGGGAATATCCATTCTTTGAAAACCTACCATGTTATATAGCATTGAACAATCAACGTATGCTTGTAAGATTGGTGGTTGCGGCTAACATATGTGCATCATTTAATGAACTACTAAAATATCAACAAGCAGTACTATATTTTTGGCAGTAGCTATGGCTATAAAATATTATATTTTCCCTTCAGGGCAATATAAAACATGGTTAAAATATGGTTGAAAACACCATACATTTCTCTCAGTGTAATGTGTCAGTAATTTATTTAATATAGAACGTATTGTACTCGGAATAGTTATAGATGCAAGGGCGGCAATTAAATACTTAATATCCAGATTGTGTGTCCGGTCGACTGGATATCGAATCGTCCATATACACTCGAACGCATGCTGCTCCAAAGTAAAAGCGTAATTAGACTCGTTATCATTGAATGAGTGCAGTTGTTACAACATCCTCATCGCAATCAACGTTTGAGGGTGACTACAATCGATATCGTACACGGCTTTTCTGCGATATTCGCCTATCTTCTTCACTCCTGGTGATAGATAAATGACTCACGAAAGGTATTGAGTTTTTGACGCCTGTCGCCGGCATGCCGGAGTATCAGCCAGGGTGACGTAATAACAAAATATGTGTACAAATGTCAACGGCAATATTAATATTCGATAGTGAGGACCCGAAATACTACTGAACTCATTGTCAGTGGCGAATTAACGTGATAAGGTGAAGGGCGACAAACTGGACATAAAAAAGAAAACATTTCGGCTGCACTCCAATAACTACTGCGCTTTATATTGATCATAATTTCATCTCGATATGGTTACTATTACTGGTCGAGACATACCATTTTTGTCCAATAATGAAAAGAGGTAAAGTATACTTGTCATTCTCAAAGCTTTTATGACTCGTTGTTAATGTTGAACAGTTCTACTCAACTGCTAATATCAATTGTAATTATTGAAGTACTTTCTTTTATGAGAAATAACAAAGTTTCAAAAGTACGAACTTTCTAAAAATAAAAAACAACATAACCAACGATTAAAGTGTTTTTTTTTCGTTAACGCTTGCGTATTTTTTATATGTAATAATTACTACATAGCTTGAATAGTGCAATTATGAGAGAGCTCTTCAAAATTGTTTAAAAGGACGAAAACGTACAATAGTTCTCAGGTAAACGAGTGTAATTCTATTATTCTATAGTCGAATTTCCGAATATGAATGTTGTTATGCAGTGAAACATTTTTAAATAGCGTATTCCGTGAACAGTTTAGGGAATTCGTCAAAGCCGTACCGACAAAAAATTTGCAAGCACTTTCCTCCCTTTTTTTAATTGGGAGCAGTCATAAAAACAACATTTCTAAGATCTCTTCCCAACCTTCAAATCGTGCAATATTATTAAAGCGGACTTCTTTCCCTTTATATACTTTATTTCATTCCTCATATTTATCTAGTTAAAGCGCATAGACGGACATTACATTACTTTGCAAGAAGCTGAATAAACTTTTGGAAGAAAATACGATAAATAATGATTTACAGAAAAACTAGAACCAAATTTCAGCCCTTTCGAGTCCTTCCCAAAGAAAATGCGTATTGCCATTTCCCGAAAAATGATACGCGAGCTTATGAATGTAGGGAAAAAAGTAACCATGCATCAGGGCAGCCAGTGAGTGAAAGACCTAGCAGAGAATGCGAAAAACCGCATAACTACTCTTGCTTCATCGCCAAGATCCTTTCGTCGAGATGGAAAATTTTAAAAGACTTTCCGTACAGTTCCCCGATGCTGCTGAAGTTTGCATCGTTGAAATGCAGCTGAAATTCGTTTTTATTTCCTGTTTCATCATTTTTACTGTAATTCAAAATATTTTTGATAGAGTTAGGTTGTAGGTCTATGATGAGAATCTTAAAAAAACGTTTACCGGAGCTTTCATCTGGGCCAAAAAAAAATGTTTGCAATTAGAAAGAAAATCGTTGCATTCTAACGATGCAAACGTCACTATCGTGTTCCCCGATAGTGCTAAGGAGGCTCCGTTACCAACTTACCTGCAGAAAAAAAATAATTTTTGGGCATATCATGGATAAAGTACCCATGTTCACGTATGCAAAATTTCAGATAAGACCAACGACTAAATAAGAGAGATTCAAATTGTTTAACTTAGAATTTTCAACACAGGGTTTATGGAAGAGTCACCCTCAAAGCGCTTGTATGGTATGATGTATTTACACTCACGCAACAGATATTGACTAAAAACTACAGTAACGTTGATTAGGTCATGAGGATTCCAAATACAATAAAAAAAAGTTTTGGGTTAACGATTTATATAAAAAGATATTCGATGTTAAAATGTCGAAATACTTGGAGTTCCGAGAGGTTTCGCGATCGTTTTTGCGATCGCGCGAAAAGTAGTTTTTACAAAAGATCGTGTACAAAGATCGTGCACCGTATCTTTTCACAAAAAATACGGCACAAAAGATCGTGCACCGTATCTTTTCAGAAAAGATACAGCACAAAAGATCGTGCCGTATCTTTGATACGGCAGCGTAGCGGAAATCAGATGTTTTGTATACCTTAGGTGCGCATGCGCGCGAATTAATTCACCAGCTACCTAATCTTAGATTTGTTTGTGATTGACGGATAGGTAGAACAATTGGATTCATCGTAATAAAATATCAAATTTGATCGATCAATGAAACCTTTCATGTATTTCTCAACAACAATAGAAAATAAAGTTGTATTTCAGAGTAAACAGGTATCTTTTAAATATTGTGTAAACTCTTTGAGAAAACGAAAATTTCGTTTACAATAACAAGTTCAAATTACGCGTTGACCTGCGGTCAGCTCTTTGTCACGAGTACGACAGAGAACTCGAAGGAGAGAGTGAGATGGAGAATTGCAACGTTGTCGTACTTCTTTATGCACTACCGTAACGTAAAATTGTGCCAGTTTCACAGTATTTATTGATCGATCTACAGCTAATAAGTTTTGTATAAAATGACCAATAATACGTTTATATCTAACTGTATTATGACAAACATGCGTATTACTAAAAAAAAAAAGAGGGCCCTGCTTATGCGCCCGCGCAACCTGGGCCTTCGTGACGAAGCCTCCTTAATTACCAGTGAATTGGATAGTTTGTGCTCGGCCCCATATATATTTGTCCGAATGGTATTTCCGATGCAACTCTCACGAAAGCACGCGTTATTCAAAACATGTATGTGTTGAGGTAAACACGTGTGACAGAAGTTTCTGCGCTATCTTGACGTATACACACACATGCACACACACACATATATATGGATACACTGTCGATTAAAAATTCACGCTCGTAATCCGGTATCTGGGCTACAGTCCCGAGTAATCTGGTAACGGGATAGTCTTATACGTGGTTTTATTATTGCTCTTGTCGTGGCAACGAAAACGAGACGCGGCGAGGAAAAAGGGAAGAGGCAGGAGGAGGGGAGCAGGCGGTAAGGAGGGGAGAAACGAACCAGGTAAAGAGCGGTGACCAAAGGAGAAAAGCGGGAGAGACGAAAGTACGACGTTCACCTGCTGCTTCACGAGAGAGCCCGGTGTTCTCTCAGCCGCAATAACGCTTCGTCGTCACACCTTTAGCCGATATATAGCGTATACTTTTATTTCGATGCTGCCTGTGGCATTGAAATAACACGACCCACTATCGCGATTCTCCGATTGTCCAGCTTAGTGCGAGCTTATACTATTTTTCGACTCATCGCGCGGTGGTCATACGCGAGGAAATCCAAATTCCTCGATATGTCTAATAGAAAAATACAAACTCGTTAGATTTTCCGTGGAGGATACTGATTTTTTTTTTAATTCCGAGATCCAATCGACCTCGAAGTTTCTGTTAACTCCGCAAAATCGTTTTTGAGTGAAAAAATTGTAACTTATGGCATTGAGTAACGAAAATAGTTTCTCAGGGAAAATCGCATTTGAAATTTATCGAGGAGGACTATTAAAATGTCGCGCATTGGTAATACACGAGGAAACTCGAATTCCTCGATATATTGGATGGAAAAATTCGAATTCGTAAGATTTTTCGTAGAGGATAGTGATATTTTTTATACGTAGGCCCATTTTATACGGAGCTTCGACCTCGAAGTTTCAGTAAATTTGGCAATATCGTTTTTGAGTAAAAAAAAACATAGTTTGTTAGAGAAACGCGCGAATTGAGCTGGAATATTATCAACGACTAGCACAATTGGAATGTCAGCGAGAGATATTAATTGGGGGAAATTTAGGATTTTTCATAAGAAATTTTTTTCAATTGGCTATATGTAATTTTTTTTTTCTCGTAGACGATGCACTGAAACGTATGGAATCTTCGAAATTTGAGTTTTATTGTAACTACAATACCGGCCAAAAGTTTCCGGACAAAAATTCAAAAAAGTTCCGGAATGATTTTGTATGCCTTTCGCCAATAGTTGACATAAATGAATTTAATAAACAGCATTTTGAATAGGAGGATTTCACCTTCATTCCGTTTAAAAAAAAAAATGTTTACTATTTTTGACGACTAGTACTCTTTTTCGAAAACGACCATTTTTTGTTCCTTTTCTGGTGGACGCCGTTTACAGACAAACATTTTTTTAATGTATTTCTTTGGCCGGAATCATAAAGGGGAAAGCTCTAGCTTTAATTTTGTTTTTTTTTAAGCTTCGTACGATTTTTTTTTCTAAAGATATTTTGATTAAAAAAAAAAGTCAAAATTTGAAGAATAACGTGTAACGCGAAAACGACAAGGATTCAAGAAAGACCTCAAGATAGTAAAAAGTTGAATCGGTTTTCGTTTAATTCGCGAGAATTAAACGAAATTTTTTTTCGAATTTTTTTTCACCTATTTTCGGTAAAAAATCAGATGATTTAATTACTGTAACTCGAGAAAAAAATGTCGAAAAATCTGAGATAATTCTATTGCGGTGAAAATGGGAAAATGAAAATTTTTCCTCTCTTGAAATTTTACCACAAACCGCTTAGTTTTCAAGTTACGGTAATTAAATCATTTGATTTTTTTTACCGAAAATAAGTGAAAAAAAATCTAAAAAAATTCTCGCGAACTTAACAAAAACCGATTCAACTTTTTACTATCTTGAGGTTTTCCTTGAATCCTTGTCGTTTTCACGTTACATGTTATTTTTCAAATTGTCTCTTTTTTCAAAGAAATAAAAAAATCTTTAGAAAAAAAATCGTACGAAGCTTTAAAAAAAAATTGAAGCTTGAGCTTCCCCCTTTCTGATTCCGGTCAAAGAAATGCATTAAAAAATTTTGTCTGTAAATGGGTTCCACCAGAGAAAGAACAAAAAAAAGGCGAAAAATGGTCGTTTTCGAAAAAGGGTACTAGTCATAAAAAAATAGTAAAATTAAAAAAAAAAAAGCGGAATAAAGGTGAATTTCTCCCCTTCAAAATGCCGTTCATTAAATTCATTTATGTCAACTATCGGCGAAATGGCATAAAAAATCGTTCCGGAACTTTTTGAATTTTTGTCCGGGAACTTTTCGCCGGTAGTGTACGTGTGAAAAAAATTCATATCCTTCAACATTTATCAGTGAAATGCTCGTACGTTCTTAACTACGTAGCATCATCTCCTGTACCGTTTAACGTACGTCATACATAAACGTACGGTGAAATATAAAATTACATTTCTGTGTCAGGTTACGTTCTCCGTACTGTGCTGGATATTCAACAAATTCGACTGATATGGTTTATTTACGTATGATGCCGCTGAAACAAAGAGGACAGAATTTATTGCAACGAATGTTATTCAAGATAAATCTTCTCGATGTTCTCGAGATGGAATTGAAAAAAAAATGCTTGTACATTATTCCTTGCGAAGTAATTTTCGAAAAGGCTCATACGAAGTATTATAAACTAGTACCATATTTTTTATATTTATTTATGCATTATATTTAATATTGTGCAAGGATAAAGAAAATCATTTATTTTATGAGAAAACGACTGTTCTATGATTTTTCATCATTGTATCAACATTTCATTTTGTGTATCATGTAGACAAATAATTTTCATTGGAATTGCAGTTATACCTCGTCTAACATATACGTGCATTAGTCTTCGTACGTTCCGATCCAATTTTACGATCGACTTCCGGGCTCCACAAAGTTCCCAGAGGGAGACTCATTGTCAACGTCACGTCATAGCTTGCGTTCCGTATTTTCTTGTGCCCCACTGTTTCATTCAGTGCATGCCCTCTTTGAAGTTTTTTTTTTCTTGCGTTTGATCCCTCAAAGAGATTGCAGCTGTACTTTTCGGTCAAATAGCTGTTAAAAAAAGTCACGAATAATGAAAGCAACTTAAGTGCTTGTCGTAGCTTAGCAAATCCATTTTTTAGTACCGAGGCATCTCTTTAGTATCGTTTAAATGATTAGAACGAATTTAAAAAAAATCGGCACGATAACAGTGTATGGTTAATTTTATTTCAAAAATAGCTTGGGTTATTTTGGTTTTCTAAATAACTTTGCACAAGCCCAACGATCATTTTTTTTTAATTCTGTCAATTAATTCACAAAATTTAGGCAAAATTATCATTGCCTGATTTTCTGAACGCATCGCTTCATTCTTCTACACAAGCTCCGTCTTATTTTATTTTTTCGATTTTTTAGTTTTGTTCATTCTTCCTTTCACATGGCGAATATTAATGAAACGTTAGTTCCGCTTCATAGCAACGTGTGCCACGCAGAGTTATAAGAACCGAGAACTCCGGATGCTTCAGAGCGTTGGTAGAGACCCAATTTTTCTTTGTCTTTCTCCACGGGCGTGCGACAACGATGAAAAAGACGGATGTTTGAAAAGGGCCATATGTTTGAGCTTCTGCAGGACCGAAAAAACGTTACAAATGCCCATGGTGTTTGGCTGAAATCTAGAAGCTCGCGTCAAGTTAGCGGGTAAAAACTTTATTAGGATATAGGGTAAGCCGACCAGTGAATGGACGATTAACGACAATATAGGATTCAAATAGCCTGCAAAATGAAATTATTATTGAAACAAACTTTTTAATTGCGGTAGCTAACAAAATTGATAAATAAGTAGCGAAATGACTAAATCGCCAGTGAATGGACGAAATGACCAGTAAGTGAACACTCGACCACCAGTAAATGGACGTGTCCTGTATAGGAATGCTGTGAAGGATAATGATTTATTATTTATTTTTATTAAATGATACATTCATAAATCACTATGTTGCACGAAAATAATATTCTTATACATATTATTTTATTTGTTATTGCGATTTTGTAGAAAATACACAGTTTTTTTTTCATCTTAACGTGACATTCTCAAAAATTACCAAAGCTTGTTTCGACAGAGAAACAAGAAATTAAATTTTGTCAAGATAAAAAAAAACGAATGCAATGATTTTATGACAACATTTGCTGAAATGTACACTGTCAATGCACAACAGTAATTAATCTTGCAATTTTCAGCAGATAAGCTAAACGTTTCACTCTGCTTTCAGAATTATCAGAAAAGAGTCCATATGTCCATTCGCTGGAAAGACGTTAGAATACAGCACCAATTAATAAAAATGTCTAATTCTGACCTATTATTACGAATTATTTGACATTTTTGCAAAAAATCGAAGATTGGTTCTATTTTGAATGATAAAAGTAATACTTACCCTTAAAACTCATAAAAACTTTTGTGTTCGTCTTTAGAACACCTATTGTGTACCGCTGTATCGTAAGTTGCGCGGTGTGCAAGTACCACAAACTAGAAAAATTCTGTGTGGCGTCATAATTCGATATTTAACTAAGAAATTAGTTTTAACCACTTGCGTGATTTTTTTTGTTAAATTATAGAGATTCGTGTTTTCATCGACAATTCATATTCTTTACTTATTTGAAATATAAGCTTTCGTCCATTCACTGGACGGTGTACTCTATAATCGTCAAGTACATAACGAAATTTGTTATATAAACTGCATTATTATACATTTTACATATAAAATCGGTTTTCCCGATATATATATATATATATATATATATATATATATATTGGGCAAAGCCAATTTTTTAAATATTCAACTTTGAGAACCATCCTCATCGTAGCTGTGCACTAACACACCCACACATATTTACATGCATTATGAAATGGTCCCCTGGTAAAAAAAAAGTTAATTGAATGATTTGTGCAATATTAAAAACTCACACTCATATTCCCTCATCAATTTAATTTATCGTGAATCTACGATTTTACTTACTTCAATCTTAATTTTCCGATTATCCGACTGAACCAGCTGATCCAACGATGAATTAATCAATCCAATGTAATCGGTGAATTGTACTAATAAACAGATGTACGTTCGTATAAGGTTTTTTTTTAACCCATATGACACTGATGAGCTGCTCACTGAATGTATGAAGGATGCTGTCTTAACGCACTAGGACATGGTCGATAATGTCACCATTTATACAAATCTTAATTACGATAGGTGGATTTAAATGTCCGCTCACTCAATACTACATGTGAGTCCAATGACTACAAAATTACCTTTAAAAAAATGTACGTATATTTATATAAGGATCGTTTCTAGGATCATTTTGCCCTCATGAACAGCAATGAACTTAATAAAAAAATTTAAGTTCTCTAAACAACTCATGACAGCTACGCGGATAGTCAACATTATAGAAATGTATGTGAGTTAAAAATATTTTTCACCTCACACACACATACACCATAAATATAATTTATCTTATACTTTAGGGACTTTAAAATAAATAGCTCTCTCCTAATACCCGATCATAATTCCTTACTGAATTCTGGTTGAAAACCTCGGCTAAATCAATAGACATTCAATACTAACCAATTTCGAGAAATTACCAGTGGATTCGTATGAACAATATGAATATCTTCTAAAAATTATGATGAGAATTTATTTGACTGATATTGTAGTAATACCTTCGAAGGATCTTCCTCAGTGTGCTTCAATTAATAATACTCTCATTTTGCGATAATGACATTCACAAACGGTCTAGTCAAATTCCCTGAGACCCAGCAAATCTTGTAAGGAGATTCGGATATTAAAAAAAAATTGAATTACGCTAATTTCAGGACAACATATGTCGATTTTTTTTTCATAGCATAAAACTCAAACAGAATGCCACTATATCAGAGACAAGCATACTCGATCGATCAAGCCGTGACAGATATTGATGTGAATAAAATCGTTATTAATTTGCGGTTGGCTCATGTCGTTATAGCGCCAAACGAGACCAGGCAGTTGTTCGAATTAATTCTGTTGATCGGCATTAATGTACCGCAAACCCAATATCAATTATTATTGATAGCAAATGACCCTGCAAAAATAGAGTTGCGTGATTTTATTACGGAACGTTATGCTCGAGCATAGGAAGTGGGTGAGAGATAATGAGGCGAATCACATTGTGAAATCATGTAGGAAGCAAGGATCATAAAATTACTCCAAGAAAACTCACCGCAACAAAATTTTTTGTTGCACATCGTCAGTGTGACCGAATAATTCAATTTCTGACAATCCGGTAAAAGACGATCGCTTATCAACAGTTCATAGAAAAATGTTGCAAATTTGAAGTTCCAGCTGCCACCCTGAGTTGACCCTGTTATCAACATTACTAACCAAGTTTTTCTCGCAATAAGTTGCTCGAGTAAAAGTCATGTGTGACACGTTTACAACGACATTCGAATTTTCAATATTCTATAACTCAATTCCATCAGAATGAAGACTCCTCGAATATGCTATACTAATCATTTCGAATATACGGAAAAAAATTGTGATTGAAGCAAATAAATGCCGTATATTTATTTGAGAAAACTATATTTTTATTTATAGCTACCTAAATATTTATTCGACATAAAGAAATGGTTAATTTTGAAGCATTTCGTATTATATCAAATAAACTTTCCACTAAGTGATATTCGAACAAATTATTTATTCAAATTAAGTGAATATGTTAATAGACAATTTATCCGTCTAACAACTGTTTTATCAAATTTACATAAATGTCTGAGTAGGTGGAGCAATAGCGCGCTGAGCATCACATTCTAAGCCTGAATATCGTGTTTCGTAGTGATCGTATTATGAATTGGTAAGGTCAAAGTCCAAACTTCGTAATTTTTCATAAAAATCCAATGACTATGGTTTTAAGGTGAAGTTGTTAATCAGAATCCGCTATTTGATTGAAAGATTTTGTGTTGATTCAAGCCTATTATTCTATTGGATGTCAAACAAAAGTCTAGTGGCTCGAGATTGAAACAAAATGTAACACGATTCGAGGAAACCTTATTTTGTTTTAAACAAAATTGAATGTGATTTTAAAAAAAAACCATTTTTCTCAGTACAATCTCTATCTACATTGGAAAAATTGACAGCAGAGGAGAAGCTTCAAATCTTCTCTTTCGATTACCTTCTTTTGGATTTCTCAAATACTTCGAATGCATGAAAAAAAATTGTACGTCTGATTAAATTTATTATAAAACGGTGTTAATTATTTTCAAATATACCGAATACATTTCAAGTTGGGGCGGCAGAGAGAGGCGGAATAAGAGATTTTTGTGGTTAAAAACAACGTGACATGATTTGGGGGATCTATTTAGATTGAAAACTAGAATATCATGTTCGCTTCTAGTAGGAGCTCGCTCGTAGTCGAGTGCCAAAAGATCTTTGTGAGGCGCTCAGAAGTCCGCAATTACGAATGCGTACGTCGTACACTCTCGACCCCTTAAGCCGGCATTTCTATAGATTCGTTTAGGCTCCTCTCCCTATACCCCGTTCCTCACTCCATCACATTTGTCGTCAGCAACATACTAGATCACGTGCATGTGTGCATACTAAGGCTGAGTGGCACAGCGAAGCAGCAGGACTGCAGGATAATGCTCTTGTAGTACAACTCGCTCATATATATATGGCAATGGCAACGTGTGGCTCGTGGGTTATTTGCCGGATTCTGGTTATACCGGTAAACCAGTTGTCCCGTGTGTGCGTGGCTTCCCAGTGAAAAGTGGTTGTGAAAATGCCTCCGATGCCGGAGAAACGACTTCGGTACCCCTTTTTTCTTTCTCTCTCTCTCTCTCCTTATTTACCGCAACGCTACCGCAAGTCCTCTCGACTCTCGTCGTCTATCGGAGATCTAGAAACTCCGATGTATTAGTTTTCCAGATGGTGTGTGTGTGTGTGTGTGCGTGCGTGTGTACCTCCCGAAATCACGGTCAAGCGCAAAAGGGGTGCGACTTTTTGTTGTGGCGTTGCAGAATTTCCGGTTACACGATTTTTCATTAAATCGCTCGAAGTTGCTGGCAGTTTTCTGTTAAGCTTGGTTTTCCTGAAATTGATCGGCCTACGTTCTCTGCATCACAGAATAAGCAAACCTCCTCAGAATATACGACCAAGGTCCCTTGAGGGCAATTGGATCGCGCAACGGGGTGCAAAATCCCCTTCTTCTTCATTTGAACTACACCCAGTGTGAATTCACAGTCACCATCGAGAGATCCGGATGAGGCCTGAATCTCCCCGCTTTTCAAAGAGATACCCGTGAAAGAGGCCCGAATCGAATTAACGGTGCAGTATCAAAACACCTAATCCCCTCTCTTATTCTCGTCTTCTTCCTACGTGTGCCCCTTTTCTGTCACGTTTTCCTCGAGTTCGTACGCGCGCGCGCGTGAATTTTTAACCTTTTTTTTTTATATATCCCGTATCATCGTCTCGGCGGAAGAATTAGGGTGCGCGAAGGAACTTTCGCATGCAGGTCGAAATTTCCTTACCATGACGCAGGGACAAAGAATCACAATGAAAAATGAGCGGAAAATTACGATTATAGTCGTCCCTGCGATCTGTTGGTTCTCCGAGCAGGGAGGGCCTAATTTTGGCCAAAAGTTTATTTGAGTACGGTGCGTCGTTTCATTGGTGAAATTGTTTTCTCTCACCAGCTGAATTGCGGAGATTGAACTTGAATTTGAGGCTAGAATTTCACGCTTCTCTGCGCGATTATTCGAGCTTCGCAAGGCTTTGATGGATTGAATCTTCAGAGATGATTGCTTTGTTATAACGCGGAACGTAACGTTTTTCCAGCCAGATGTCTGTCGGCGACGTGACTCACGATCCAAATTCACAGTTCAATTGAAAGACGAAATCAACAAAGAACCGAACTAGGCATTCAATAATTAAATTGCCGTTGAATTCCCGAGGGAATAAAGACTCTGAA
Source organism: Ophion ventricosus (assembly GCA_963932345.1). NCBI lineage: Eukaryota > Metazoa > Arthropoda > Insecta > Hymenoptera > Ichneumonidae > Ophion > Ophion ventricosus. Next base: position 25,815,389 of record OZ010711.1, on the reverse strand, counting down.
GTTAACAAGGTATTTAATTGAACGATCAACATTCCCATTAAATTGATGTCTTGGATGCAGTTTTTGTTGTTCGTTCATCCATCCGCCATTGGGTCTCTGTCCGTATGTTTTTCTTCCTTTTCTCTTTGTCTCTCTGTCTCTCTCCTTATAAGCATCTGGCACTTCCGTGGGTTATTTTTTGTTCCTCCGTACATTGGAGAATGACGTAACTACGAGTGGGATCCTCATTACTATACTCCGTATATCAATGGCGAAATGTTCCAGACTATATCTCAATTTGCTTAGGTCCATCTTCACTCTATGATTTCGAGTTATCAAAAAAATAATTTGTTCACTTTCTTATGCACTCCTTGAGCATCACTCATTAACTATGCATCCAACCATTCGTATAAGCCTGACGTCACAGCGAATAAACCCTCTGCGACTGGGTTTTTTCTTCACAACGATGAGATTGGAGTGGGAGGCGTTTAATTACATCCACTTGAGTCTTGCAAGAGGCTCCACAATGCCATTAATCGAGATCAAGTCCAGACCACGCGTCAGCCACTCTTAATGATCAATTTGTTAGGTTGGGTAGATTGGTTCGTGTGCTGTCGCATTTCTTTGGAATGCTTTCTCGGCTCCTATGACAATGTGCGATAAAAGTAATCATTTTCTCGATGGAGATGATTTCATAGAAGAGTCGGCTTTGATAAAAACAAACAAGTATTGATATTTGATTCGAAACGGTGACGCGTTTCGTTCTTTGCTTGTAGCTTTGTGTATCGCCAAAGGCGCTTTTCAGGTTACTAAAGTCAGACTCGATTTGGACCACTGACTCTGTTCGGTCAATGGGACACTTGGCCCGAGTGAGGAATAATGGAAAAGGAGGAAACGGAGGTCAGATAGTTACACCGTTTGCTGTGACCCAGACTCCCCCGTGGCCTCAGGACTGACCGTAGGAACTTTGCTGCTACGTTGGCTTCGAAAGATATTCCGTTCAACTGCCTCGTAACATCTTCCGTTGCTCAATGCCGGGGAAATCGCCTCGAGCTAAGCTTCTTTCATTTTCTCTTGCTCTTTCACTCGTTCGATACTGCAACGCATCACGCGTTCCTTTGAGACCCAATTACTTTTCACTCTTGATTTCCTGTAGACTCTGTATTACACACACATGATCACACGCGATATTGAATGTTCGCTTGGTAACAGGAGAGTTGAATGAATCATTCGTGCAATCATAGAAATTCAAATTTGGCCATATCGTCGGGCTATTCCGATCCCTTCTGCATTCATGATTTCATTTATTACCATCTTGATGTACCGGCGATCCGATTAAACCAGCTGATGCAACGGTGCATTCATTAATTCAGTGTTCTCGATTAATCGTACGAATAAATGGATATACGTTCGTACAAGGTTTTTCATCGTTATCAGATAACACTGACGAGCTGCCAACTGCAATTCAGAAGTGTGTTTTCTCAACGCATCGAGACATCGTCGATAATGTCATTATTGGTAACATACTTAATTATGATGAATCGATTAATATCTTGTCGCAAGATCTTGCCAATGACAAGACCACATTATGCAGCGGCATACATCACACATCATGATAAAGTATAGCGAAAATCTAGGGCAAATTGTGAGCCAGCTTCGAAACTGAAAGAATAAAGCAAGTATCGTCCACAATCAATTTCAGCTTCCAAGCTAATCGGTAAAATTCAGAGCATAACGCGTGGTCGTTAAAACACTGGACTAGTTGTAATGAGAAGACTGCGAGAGGTCCAGTGGTAAAAAAAACTGATGTGATAAAAAAGGCTTCGTTGTATGGAAAGAGTAAATTTTAGATTTACGGTTGGTAATTCTGAACCATATATATTCTCGCTCATCTCGTTCGCAGCCTCCCGGGTCTTCTATTATATATATTTTTTTCTCTATACCCTTTTTGTGTCTTTCTTATTTCGTTTTTCAACTTTTCGGAGTTTCTGGGTTAACTAGCCAGTACTGACATTCCGCTACGTCTCGAGATAAGTGGAACGTCGCAAGTGTATTGGTTGTCACGTCGGTGAACGCGCTCATGCCTCTATCACGTCGTACTCTCCAAGTGTCTCAACATAGTGTGCTCTTTTATGTGTCGGTCTTATACACACACACACACACACACACACACACACACACACACATACAGACACACATACGCATGGATACATACATTATATATATATATATTCGTTTTTTTCTACTATGTTTTTCACGTTTCATTCCGAATATTTGCCCCACCACGAGTTCAGGGTCGAGTCAAATGATTCTTATCGATTTTTTTAATCCACGCTCAATTCGTCTTTCACCGACACTCAATGCTTCCTCATCATACACTACTTGTAATTTGAGTAAAAAAATATCTGAGCGTGACAAATCAAATTCTACAATTTGATTTGCAAAGTATTGCACCTTGAAGTACTGCCCGATGCAGTTCCTCAACCACGATTATTGATCGTCGACGTGGCAAACCACAAAAGTCATATACCAATTCGTACCTCAACACTTATTTGTCATTTCCTTAGAACGCTGTTTTCTTGACTCCGCTATTTTTTTTTAATTAGAAGCGAAAGCTCTTGAAAAAATCAAGCAATAAACAGTGGGGATGAGAATTGTGAATTATTGAGTAAAGTTTTAATTTACAAAACATCAAGTTTTTGGCGGTTTGGTATGAAAAGTGTAATATTTTTATAGTTGTAAGATAATCGGTTCAGCCAACTCGGGCTAAGATAAGACTCAAAGTGTAGCTCGATTTTTTTTAACGAAGATTTAAAACTTTATCTAAATCGACAAAACTTTTAGATACAATAGTAGGTTTTATTAAATTCTTAAGGCTAAGGCTTCCACCTTGGCGCTCGGAAAAATAGGCATAAAATTAAATAAGCATTTTTACGCGACTATTAAATATATAAAACAATGTCTTTTTTTACAAATACATTATAGTTTTATGAATGAATTTAACAAAAAAAACGAATAATATTTTTTTTCTTATGGCGGAGAAATAATTGTCTGGAATTTTTTCGTTGCCAGGAATGGTCTGAGAAATAAAAAAAGATCTTGTAAAGAAAGGTAATAGCTAAAGTGTAGCATAAGGAAAATAAAAATAAAAAATGTTTGTAGAAATGACAGCTGTTCGAAAAAAACTCAGATTTTTACCAAAAATTGAAGCTTTAAAAATTAATAAAAAATAAACGCGACATCTAACTTTAAAAAATCCTATTTTACATCCTAGATAATATTATGAATTACATGTGGCACAAATTTCATTAAAAACTGTTGAGTAGATCTCGAGATATTTTGTCAACCAGTTTAAAACAAGGGTCCTAGTAGACGACTTATATCTCCGCCATTTTTAAATTGTTTTCATTCGTTTTTTTTTATTTATTCATAAAACTATAATGGAGTTGTGAAAAATAAAAATTATTTTATATATTTAATAGTCGCGTCAATTTTTTTAAATTTGTATACCTATTTTTTCGAGCATCACGATGGTTTAATCCGTTAAACGCATTTGTGCGCAATGTACTGGTTCGTGGATGAGCACCGTCTGTCAGAACATCACTTGAAATAAAAAGAGACGAATACCCGAGGATCTGTACACGAGATGGGTGGATCGGTACATTTTATAATAATTCGTTACGTTGATTGGGCCAGTTAAATTGTTCGGTTAGAAAGACACGCTCGAAGAGACTATATGGACGAGTTCTTGAACTGTTCGCCACATTGGAAGACTAGCTACGTGATCACTGGCTGTGGAGAGGTAGCACGAAATGCTCGGATCATTTACCACTCTCCCCTTTCTCCCCTTCTGCTTATATGATTACACGGTAAATCGTTGAATCAGAAATACCGTGGGAGAAAGTGAAAAATATATATATAAATAAAACGAGTGCAATAGAAATAAATTGCTGTTGTGTTCGGCACCTGTAAAAGAGAACATTTCCCTTTAATGTTTTCGTACAATAATAGCACAAATACGATACCGATCAATCAGACCCAACAAATTAGCCTGAGTGGAAATATATTTCTCGCGGATTATCGTAATCGAGAATACTAAATTTATCAAAACGACGGAATTCATGACAATGATAATATGAATAATCTAATCCATTACAGGGTGGGCTTTTTCGTTTCGTTCGCTCGTTACAGAGGCCGTAAAACTCCCCCTTCAAAGGTCACGATGCAACGGAACCTTTTTCCCTGCAACTCATCACCTGTCTGTTGTATTATCTAAGCACACAACCGGATGTAGACGTTACAAAGTGAAAGTCCCCGAGGGAGAAAGAGCCATAAACGAGGGTTGTGCAACCCACACGCGGCGGCAACTGTACACACACACACACACATACACACACACACACACACAGACACACATATCTATACACGTTCGTAGCTAATGAGATTGATGCAAATACGGGTTAAGAGGATTATGAGAAAAAGGCCAGCCCACATCGGTTCACTTCCAAGTTACGTCGTAAAAGTTCGTTGTATTTTATATGCCCGTCTTCCGAGACCATAAAAATCGCATTTACTGCATTGGATAGCTTGACGCGATTTTGCGCAAACGAAACTTCGAGAACGGCTTTTCGGCTAATTCATCTGTTCGGCATTTGCTTTCCTTCTTACGCTTCCTACTGCCTACATTCTTAACGATTATCTTCGAGGGTTACTCTTATCTTGGTAATGTCACTGTCTCTCATAGTACTCTGCTTTTGAATGTGCGCAACTATTTTTTTTTTCCATGTTATTTCACCACCGCAGAAGTCCCAGTTCAAATGATGAACACGGTCCGCACATGCGATGGGTGATACGGCGTACGATATGATGGCAGTGACTCAAGCAAGGGAACTTTCACAGGGTCAATTAGACGCCTTAGTGGCAGAGGTCTTATTTTTGAAAGCAAACCTCCGTTTGAATAATCCACAGGCATAGCTCGAATCACCCCTATCGTTGGAGCGGCAATGAAGCCCACGAATAGACGCCGAAAGGCGTTGAGTAGTTTCAGTCGTCTTAACAAAGAACCACTGGGTCTAACGAACGAGAAGCGACGCGAAAAAAAACTTTTGATGCCCGTCGCATCAGCGGCTCATGCTTCAGAAGGGAATGGGAGAGGGGATAAAAAATCGAATAAAAGTAACAACAAATACGTAATGTTTTTCAAAGATAGATGGATAAATCATAAAGAAAATGTTAGTTGTTGGACTGCTTAGATGATTTGAAACTCATTTGAAACATGTGACGAACCTCGGGCTTCCATCAATCTGTTTATTGTATATAAGGCGTTACACCACCTTGGCGCTCGGAAAAATAGGTACAAAAATAAATAAATAAATCTTAACGCGACTATTAAATATATAAAAGAATTTTTTATTATTATAAATCAATTACAGTTTTATGAATATATTTCATAAACGAGAATTTAAAAAAATAAAAAATGGCCGAGATATAAGACGTCGAGTAGGGCCCACTTTTGAAAATCCTAGCCAATGATGGAATTTTCTTCGCTGTCAAGCATCGTCTGAGAAACTTGAAAAAAATTCTCATGAAGAAAGGTAAGTGAATAGCAATAGTGAAGCGTAGGGAAAAAATTAAAAATGTTCTTTTATAGAATTGACAGCTGTTTGAAAAAAATTGATTGCTACCCAAATTTTTAGTTTGAAAAATTAAAAAAAATGAACGCGTGATCAAATTTAAAAAAATCCTATCTTAATCATTATGATTTTGGGGCTATAAAGCAAAAAAACTTGAAAATTAAAATAGCTAGTAGAAAATCTTCTGAAACCACTTATTTCTGCTTTCGTTCAACTTTTTTACGTAGACAGCTAATTACGGACACTGTTATAAATAGAAAAAAACGTAGTGTACACTGAAAAACATAACTTGGGCTGGCTAAATTCGTTATTGGGGGTTTACAACGCATTATTTATTGAGAAAATGAAATATTAGGTTATTTGAAGAATTATTTATTCCACTGAACAAACGAGTACTTGCAACAAAGAAATAATGCAGTGTTTTATCTTCATATTTCGTTGGCATGTGATTTTTTTCTATGTGTATTAGAGCTATATGCTTGGAAGGCTTAATTGACTTTCCTCGTCTGAATGTATGGTTACCTGGGAAACTTATCGGAATTCGGCTGCTGTAAATTTATCGTAATACGCCACGTATTGAAAGACGATACGAAAATTCTCACGAAGATTGTGTTCTAATACGCGAGGCTTGCCAATAATCGTGAATAATCCTTACCAGGAGGGGAATGGGCGCTTTAAAGTCTCTAGAAGACATTTTTTCGAATGGGGAAGGAATCGACTAAAAGGCAGATAAGTCATGCCAGCTGTTGCTTAATAGCCCCTCGACAAAAAGACTTTGGCTGACGTTATCATGTTGATCTTTTGCAGCCCTTCTTGATCCCCGGATTGGATGTGTAAAAAGTTGTTGATCTCGAAAATTGAGTTGCTGCGACCAAGCTACGCTCGGTCCATTCTACAGCTCCCAATAGTGTAACTGAAATAGTCATCTATGCTCCCGCATCGGTGAGCACAATGTTTGACATGAAGCAGTAATGGCTTAGTGCAACGTGTGCCCACGGTTTATCCTAAAGGCTTATGAAGAAAGCGAAAAATAGATCCGTATTCTTGGGCTCAACCCTAATCTGAAAGGCTCTTTGTTGGGAAACTCGATTTTTTGAAAAATCCTTGTAACCGGTTTGGACGACGCGTTCAACCTGCGTACTCGTGTATTGTGCGAGAAGGGTTTCGGCGGGGTTGAAGTTGATTCAACAAGCTCGATTTTTCCAAGCATTCAGGAACGGAAAACGCTGAAGTACCGGTCATCCAGAACAAGACGGCTGGACGATGATCACTGATCTTTCAAACAGATGATAACCACGCCTCGTTATGTCGCATACTTGCACCATTATTTCATCTTGCCATTCCACAACTGCAGGATTGTTTATTTTCCGAATTCATTTCAAAAGAAGAACGAGATGAAAAATCGGGTATTTTTATTCCCATCGAGAATATTCTGTCGAGGCAGGAGACGTGCACAAGTTGGATTTTTAGCGAACAGATCCTGGCAACGGTGAAAGACCGTATTGTCGTTCGATCAATGTTTACATAGGTCCTAGTGTAACTCCTGCGAAGGATCGAATAAGGGTGGTCATTGAGCAATGGGCGGAGCAAAGGGATCACCTTAGAACCGCATGTGTGTATAGCTGGTCCTGGTCTTCGAGACTGGATGCTTCTTCTTGGGAACATTCGAAACATACACGCGATTTAAAAGTACGCTTCTTCCCCTTTGTGACAATTTTTTTTTTCTACGGGAACGTGAAACAGCGGACGAGTTTCTCGCTATTGCTTTCCCTTGGACATCTTTCGTCATGTTCTTCAATATTCAAGTGATCTTTTCCGTTAATTTCCGGTAGAGTGATTCGATTTGGTTGTCATTCCAACTTCAGTCCTTTCGCTCGTATGCTTTCCGCATGAACAATCTTGCTTGGCACCATCTGGAGATTTTGTCGTTGTTGGAGTGTTGGAGTTCAGCTACGATATTCAACTGGATGCCTTTATTGATAGGAGATTCCAGTACTGCATCTTTTCACAGAAACTCGGCGAATTCTCAGACACGTCTTCAGCAGCTCGTAATACGTGCAATATTCGTTTGTCTAGATCGAAAAGTAACAAAAATAATACTGGTTTATCATAGGGTAGTTCTCAAGCGAAGTCTTACACAATACGTCAATGTTCTCTCTCTCGCTATTATAATCTTTGTGTAAGAAATAAAGATTTAAAGCTAAAGACGAGAGATAATTATTCTCTGGACCGTAACAATCGCAGCCAGCGATGAGAAAGACAATCCCTCGCATGCCCGTATGTATGAAACTGTAATAAAAGGGAGTTCTCGAACAGGATCGATGAGTCCACGAGGTGCGAAAATGAGATCTCAACAAGGGTCACAAAAGGCGTCCGGTACCGGATCGAGCGAGCCTGAATGCTCAAGAACAAGAAATATTTTTAAGCGTATGGAGAAAAATGAATGAAAGGGGTTTAAGTTCCTGAAAAGGGTTGAAGAAGACGAGGGCGAAGAAGGATGGAAGTAGCAACGAAGAAAAAAGGGGAACGGCGAGATGAGATCGGGCCATGGTCTCATTAACTTTCGTTGTTTCCTTAATCCTTTGAGTGTTCTCGTACTTGTTTTTTCAATATTCTGTGATATTAAAAGCCACTAATTTGTTTATCTTCGCGATCTGCAGCTCGAGAAATGACCGTTTGTTTTTCTAATAGCATCACACGGCTCGAATGAATTACGCAACTGTATGGATAGGATTGCTGTCAATGTGTTGGAACGAGCAAGATATTTTCGTATCAAGGAAAAAAGAAAAGTGGAAAAAAGCAACGATATACACAATGATGGATATTATAGATATAAAAGCCAGACGAAAAGGAGGGAAAGTCTGTAAAAACAAACTCTGCAGGGTATATTGTGCCTGTTGAAAGCCAGCCGGTTTTCAGTGGGTCCGATGAACGTTTGGGACGTTGTGGTAACGTTACACCATGAAGCACAGCTCACTTCAGTTATCTCAACCCGCTTCAGCGGCAGGGATTAAGGATTGTAATTTTTCTGCTCCTTCGTTTGTGTACTTGAATTGCAACCCTAAAGGGACTGTATATACCGTATACGGTACTCGTATAATTCGAAATTTATGATCTCGTCTCTCGTCCCTTGCTCCAGTATGCAAAGAGACATCGAGGTGAGGGACAACATGCAACACATCGAAAAGTGGCTGGAGTACGAAAACGTGTTACGTTGGAAACTCACGCCAGTGAACATCGCACAATCGCGCAGACACATTTGAGGTGTGAACATTAACCCTCGAAAGAAAAAGAAATCAAACTTCGTTCGTTCCTCTCGTTGCAATTCACATTTTCGCAACGTATTCAACTTTACTCGTCTTTCACTCTTCTGTGAGGCGCCGCAGTGTAATCATGACTCACTTCCTACATATCGAGAAGAAATAGCTATTATATTTTTAGGGAAAAAAAATCATTTGTGGTGAAGAAGAAATACATTGAAAATTATTGCTATTGTGGATGAATCTAGTACACAAAAGTTGCAGCACTTCGTATGGAATATATATAATGGTCACACGATAAAAAAAATCTCGTGAAATAGGATCGTGAAATGGATGAATGAGAACCTCGTAGGATATTTTTTCGTCATCCCACCTTCTCGAAGTATTTTTGTCATGTTTGAATCTAAACTTGAACGGAGCGAGGGTTTCAAAAAAGGCACAAGAGTGAAAATGGAACCTTCTAATATCCATATCTACAAATACTGCTCTATGTATATTTTCTTTCGAGACGGTAACAGTCGATTGTTCCGTGGGGCATGGCGCAGCAACCGGAAATAGAGAAGAGGAGTCGACAGACTGATCTATGAACGAGAGGATGCATACGAGAGTGAGAGGTAACGCGCATTTCTCTCGTCTGGAACAGTCATCGAAGTTGATCCACACGCCGGTAGATGCGCAATTAGGATTGCGGCTGAGGTCAGCCAACGGCGAAATAACGATTTTCGATAACCACAACCGAGTAGATACGATGCTTCGTTACTATGAGCACGGCGATGTCCGAAATCTTTACTGCTTAAGATCCCTAAAAAAATCAAGAAACAAGAAACAAAAAAATTGCTCTCCTGGAAATAAGAAGCCATAGAAAAAATTATATTTCGAAATTGACAGACGGTTGTGGCCGTGGGGTCGGTTCGCGGCTTCGGCGATCTTCCATATCAAGGAGTTAGGCTACTCTACAATTTTGAAAATCCGAAGAAAAAAATGTACTCAAAAGGTGCTTAAGGGTTTTAAAAATTATATACCAGAATGTTATGGGCAGTCAAAACCTCTAAGGACCTCGAAGAGCAATAATCTGTGCCTGGAGGCAGAGGCGCAGTGCATCAAGCTTTCCGAACAGTCGCTACCTGAAGCTGCAAAAGAGGCACTTATCAGCTTCAGAACGCTCAGAAACGAAACAGAGGAGCAAGACATCAATGTGGAAGGCCAGTTGGTGCAGGCATCGCAGATTAGAGGTATATAATAATTTTCTATGATTTTATAATACTGAAAACTATTTTACGTGTTTTTCTCGAAAGTACGTTTTTTTTTAATTGTGCGGAAACATAACCGAACAAATCTTCACAAATCGATACGAAATGTAACTGTACATTCAAAACTAGATTCTCTACGGAAGTACGTAGGATTTTTTCGTTATATTGCATCCTTTTTATTGTTATAAACCATTATCTGATGATCTATTCGAGAAGTTTATCATATTTTTTTCTAAAATGCACCATTTTGGCAAAAATAAATATATCGAAAACATCCTACGTACTTCTGTAGCTATTCCTATTTATAATAGAAAAACTGTTGGTTTTTTGTTTCACGTAAAAAATGGTGCGAGCCTGCGGACCTCTCCAAAAAAAGGAGTCGACGGAGAAATGCTGTCCAGCCGCAATGTTGTTATTAATCACTACGAAAAAATGATAATGTATAATTCACTACTAATATAATAAATACCTGTGCACGGAATTTCGATAAATTTTATTATTTTGCTAAAAAAATGCCCGAAACATATCTATTTTTTCTTGCTCTAGAGCATGGGGCAATACTTGAATGGTGTACGGGCAACACTCAGTTGTGTACGGGTTTACCGCCTACCTACCTGGATGCCATTTTACCGAGTTACCTACGGCAATACAACTGAAACTCAACAAAATAGAGCCATCTCTATAAGTGCGGGTTTTCAGCAGTTTTCCTGTGCCCTCGTGTAAATGCGATACAGCAATGAATTGCGAAATTTTCGCTCTAGGCAACAGTCTGGGGAGTTTGGGAGGAACGATAAACAGCGTAGTCATAAGTTTGGGGTAAAGGTAAAGGGAATGGGATCGTCAGAGCCCGAAAGGGAATGGACGCCGGGGAAAAAAATATATTCTAAAATTAGCAAATCAAATGAGGTATATTATAGGAAAAGTGACGGAATAATGTCTCACCTAGTGAAGTGTGAGGGTGAACGATTTTCGAAAATCATGCAAACGTGAATATCGTCACTGGGTCACATGGAAAATAAGTGAGGTTGAAAGAAGGAGGATGATACCTCAGGACGGATAGAAAGAGAGCTACAGAGAAAGCGAGAGAGACGTGAGGAGGAAAAAGCTATATGTGGAGGTCGGTGGTACGTGACGACCAAAATATCCGGGCATGACATTTCGGTTGCCGCGCCCTCCTTCAGAGCTCAGATCACACTCGAACCAAGTCGGTTCAATGGATCCACATAGCAGAAGTAACCAACAGGCGTCCCTTACGTCATACCGAAAAAGGTCATCGTCATTGTGACCCCGTAAATCAATAAGATACGTAGTGATATAGTTCCATAAGCGTTCAGAACTCACACATTCTAACCAGTACCCTTTTATTCCTCACTCCGATTTCACATTGTTCGGAAATCCAATCAAGCTTAGCCCAGAACACACACACACACACAAAGAAGATCCAACTTTTACCCGCATTGCAGAATTAAGAACGGCGTCAATTTGGCGTACAGCTACATTCTCGCCGACAGTATAAGAGTTCACGCATCATTTTGTATCAAGCATAGCTGGAATGGAAGCAATAAACTGCTTGCGCGAAATACATATGACTTAGAATCAAGAATTTGTCATACCAACCTCGTTCTTTCGTCTCAACCGTATTGGCTCTAGATTCCTTGAAATTCTTTCACGAAAGTATAAACAGCATGGCGGTCGCAACTGCCTGTACCCGGTGTTTCAATATCCTTGAGGTGCGCCACCTGATTACCGAAGAAAGGAACAAATATGATGACAAAAACGCTGAAGAATTGTTCCGTAACCGCGAGCTTCCAATGGTCCTGTAGCCGTTCGCTGCACGTTACGTCTGAAATGTAAGCACACAAAGTGAAGCAACGGAAGCCAATCAGTGAGGTAATGAGGCGTCTGAAACAGTAAATGTAACGTTAGTACGAGTAGAAAGGAACAGATGGAATGCAAATTGAAGTATGGCTCGCCCGGACATCTACGCTCAACAGCACATCCGCTAATTCCTCGCCTTGCTTGTATACTCCGCAATGAAAAAGGCAACGTAACCACTAATCCAGAGCTAAAACTAACTTGCTCTGCTCCGACGGCAGTATCATACGAAAAGTTCTCTAACTATGCTGTTCGTTAAATTATTGTAAGACCTCTCGTCGTTCGCCAACGACAGGACGAAGTTCGTTAAACTCGAATCGATTTTATCGAAATAATGAGCAATAACTTTAACGAGGAGTGCGCCTCGTAACTGAACGTTCGAAAACGAATCTACGTAAATAGAGACAGCTGTAAAATAAATTGGAGACTGTCCGACGAGACTTTAGATCAATATAAATCATGCGGATTTAATGAGCACTTTTTAAATTTAATGAACGAATCGTCCTTTTTCGAGTTGACGTCTTTCTTATTTTATAGCGACACGATTCACGCTTTCTGAACAATTCCGAGATCTTTTCAGACTTTTCGGGTTGACCAGTGTTTAGTTTCATATTTAAGTAGGCTGCAAGGAAAAAATCTTTGGATATTTAAATCGTATGAATGTACGGGCAAATAAAATGTCATAAAAAGAATATAAACGTTCCTTTTTATCGGCAAAAAATCTTTCGATTGCTTTTAATAAAAATCGCTTGAGCTGAAAAGAAATTTTATGGAATACGAGATTAACGATTATCGAGGAAATTGAATCATTTTTGGAAGCGATGAGTCATCATTGAAGAATAACAGACCACGTTGACAATGGGTTTTGGGTCGGGGATTTTTATTCACAGGACAGAGTTTCAAAGATCGCGAATTCCTTTCTTGAGGTTTCTTTCAATTCTTTGCTCTTTCGTGATTTCAATGGCTTTGCCCAGCCTTACGGGTACATATGTATTATGTTACACGCCCGCAGATAGAAGAGAACCAACGCCCCCAATGTTCCGTGGTCGTTCAATAGACGTCGATAAATCCAGGAGATACATACCAGTGTCAAGTTTTTGATAGCCACAGTACCTTTACATTTCCTTACGCTGACCGACAGCTGAGAATCGTTAATAATGTTATTGTCATCGGAAAATCTGAAACTCGGTTTCCCCTGGTTCCATCCAGCTGCTTTGGTACTCTCAGCGGATGTTCTTTTATTATGGCAATTTTTAGGAGATCGATTGAGATGTCGTGGCTCTTCGATAATTTATGATACTTTATTAATTATTTTATTAATTAATTTAATTGATGATAGATTATTACTTATTTTAACAATGTTATTTCTGCTCTAATTGATTTTTTTTTATTTCCTCGCTTAATAGTCATCGCTTTTGCATTACGTGGGAATCAATATTTGTTTCTAAAAGTACAGAAAGTGAAAAATCATCGACACCTAGATGGAGAAAAAATCAATTAAATAATTCCTTTTTAATCTGTTTGCTTCACTGTATCAGGATTTACGATTATTTTTTTCACGCAAAATCAAAATCATTCTCTCTTTTTACTTCATTCGTCCGTTTATATAAGGATTTTATGAAAAAATACCTTAATAATGAAACTAATATTTTTCAAAAATTACTCAGAACGAAAGCAATTACTGTTTTGTTTTTAGTGAACGAGTTTATTTCTCTCGGGCATGATTATCATCAGATCCGATAATCAATATAAAGGTAAATAAGAAAAAGCATTGGCCTTGAGAAAAATCCGAATCGATCTGATTGCAAAAATTATTCAAGAGGCTACAACGGACGTGCAGTGACAAATGAAAAGCTATCGCGATTGTATGACGAGGTATGAAAGGCTATTCTGCCTGGAGTGCCCTTATTTCAAGGGTTACACTCGATCACGTAGCCACGTTCTCTCACCCGCTCGCCGTCGATGAATAATAATGAAAAAAAAAACGCCGTTCACAAAATTGATCCGGGCTTTTCTCCCAATGGAAATAGTGAAAAAAAAACGTTGGCCCTCCACCAACGTTTCCTTCGTATACCATGAAAGGCTTGAGAAGTCTGTAAAAAAAAAACATTTGAATGTATATTTGAAGAGCTAACGACGAACTTCGTGAAGGCGTTTCCTATTCAATGAATACCTCGTCAGTCGTTTCGTATGCAATGTAGATCAGAATGAATGGATCAAAACGGTTGCCTCAAGCCTAGCTATATTTTTCTTGACTGTTGTTTCAAAAAATATAAGAAATACTCGTATATATATATATATATATATATATATATATATATATATATATATATATATATATATATATGCACTACACTGGACAAAATGAAGTACGCTCCTTGCCATTTTGTTTTTATGATCCATGGCGTATTTTATTCTGTTCAGTACTGTGTGTATATATATACATATATGGGTACATTTAAACCGTATAAAATAATGCATTTATGGAGTTGAAGTTTACATCGTTGGAACGCAATAATCTTTTTCAATTGCCCGCATTGCTTTCGGCAGATTTAAGCTACGAAACCACTCGAAAGTTTTTTAGGATCCTTATCAAAGACCGACAACTAAAATCCACAAAAGAACGTTTTGAATGGTAATGAAATAGTGGAAATAATTTTTTTTCAAGTAATTCAGATTGTACTTCAACGAAGAAAATTTGTACACCATTAAATTGTGACATCGCTTTATGGTTTGACGTATTATGAAAAGTGCAAAAATCGTTCAGAACATTCGAACGTTGTAATTTTGCCTGTACCACTTATGGCAATTATCTATACATATAAAACAGTTCCGGGACTGACTGAATGGCTGGCATATAGACAGCGCACAACCTAAACCGCTGAAAATAAAGACATTAAATTTGAAACATATGATCCTTAGAAGGTGAGAGGTGCACTGAGAAAGGATTTTTTGAAAATATACTCCTAAAGGGGTGAAATAGAGTGCACAAGTTTGTATGGAAAATTGAATTCCTTGCGTGTATCATGTATAAGTATTTTTCAAGACTAATAACACAACGCATATTTTACAATTTTTTTAAAACAACCCCTAATTAGAGGTGCAGCGGGGTGTTTAAGTTTGTATGGGAAAATCGAAGTCCCTGCTTTTATCTCAATGAAATTCGGAAGATATGTTCCTTAAGGCTTTAGGCCACTCTAGAGGCCAAAAAGGAGGGCATATTTTGTGATTTTTTTCCAGCGAACCCATAAAATAAATCGGAATTACAAAATAGGGGTTTTATTATACACGTAATTGACTATACAAAATTATTTTGTCACTGCGATACATGTCAAAATGGCGACGGCGCAGCATTTTCCCGATGACGCCTTTATTTCTGGAAGGTCAACGGCCGGACCAACGGGTGCGCGAAGTTGGCCCCACAAAGTCGAAGGAAAAAAATAGCAAAATGAGTTCTAGTTGCCCCCCACATAGTTCTGGAGTTCTATGTACTTTTTATCAATAGTTCTGTTGATAGGAACGAAACTTTTTCTTTTTTTGTTCGGGGCGGCCAACTTCGCAATTCACAAAATTTACTTGAGTGTACCGTTGTGAATATTTATCTGATGAGAAAAAGTTGTAAAGATATTTAACAGAACTCTTCCGGGGGCAAACAGAACTCCAAAGAAAAATTCATTTTTCCAAAAAAAAATTTGGTTCCACTCAAAGCATTTCATCGTGCCACCAATCCACTGCGTAGTCGAAGGAAAAAAAAAATCGGTTCTGGTTGCATTCCACATAGTTCTGAAGTTCCATGTACTTTTTATCCATAGTTCTGTTGTTAGTAACGAATTTTTTTTTTCGTTAGGAGGGGGATTTTATTTTTTTTTCCTTCGACTACGCAGTGGATTGGTGGCACGATAAAATGCTTTGAGTGAAAACAAATTTTTTTTTGGAAACATGAATTTTTCTCTGGAGTTTTGTTTGCCCCCGGAAGAGTTCTGTTAAATATCTTTACAACTTTTTCTCATCAGATAAATATTTACAACGGTACACTCAAGTAAATTTTGTGAAGCTGGCCCCCCCTAACGAAAAAACAAAAATTCGTTACTAACAACAGAACTATGGATAAAAAGTACACGGAACTTCCGAACTATGTGGGATGCAACCAGAACCGATTTTATTTATATTTTTCCTTCGACTACGCAGTGGATTGGTGGCGCGATGAAATGCTTTGAGTGAAACCAAATTTTTTTTTGTAAAAATGAATTTTTCTTTGGAGTTCTGGTTACTCCCGCAAGAGTTCTGTTAAATATCTTTACAACTTTTTCTCATCAGACAAATATTTAGATAAATATTTATAACGGTACACTCGAGGAAATTTTGTGAAGCTGGCCCCCCTAACGAAAAAACAAAAATTCGTTACTAACAACAGAACTATGGATAAAAAGTACATGGAACTTCAGAACTATGTGGGATGCAACCAGAACCGATTTTATTTTTTTTTCCTTCGACTACGCAGTGGATTGGTGGCGCGATAAAATGCTTTGAGTGAAACCAAATTTTTTTTTTGAAAAATGAATGTTTCTTTGGAGTTCTGGTTGCCCCCGCAAGAGTTCTGTTGAATATCTTTACAACTTTTTCTCATCAGACAAATATTTACAACGGTACACTCGAGTAAATTTTGTGAAGTTGATCCCCCTAACGAAAAAACAAATTCGTTACTAACAGAACTATGGATAAAAAGTACATGGAACTTCAGAACTATGTGGGATGCAACCAAAACCGATTTTATTTTTTTTTCCTTCGCCTACGCAGTGGATTGGTGGCGCGATGAAATGCTTTGAGTGAAACCAAATTTTTTTTTTGGAAAATCGAATTTTTCTTTGGAGTTCTGTTTGCCCCCGGAAGAGTTCTGTTAAATATCTTTACAACTTTTTCTCATCAGATAATTATTTACAACGGTACACTCAGGTAAATTTTGTGAATTGTGAAGTTGGCCCCCCCGAACAAAAAAAGAAAAAATTTCGTTCCTATCAACAGAACTATTGATAAAAAGTACATAGAACTCCAGAACTATGTGGAGGGCAACAAGAACTCATTTTGTTATTTTTTTCCTTCGACTTTGTGGGGCCAACTTCGCGCACCCCGGACCAACAGCTCCTATAACTTTTGAGTTATGATGAGACACTACATTTTTTTCGATTATATATAAGAATAGCTATAGAAGTACGTAGGATTTTTTTAAAGTAATGTCTTTTGTCAAAATGGCGCATTTCTAAAACAAAAAGTATCAAATGCCATGAGAAAATCGTCAGAAAATTATTTATCAAAAAGGAACTATGCAATATAATAATAAAAATCCCACGTAGTGCCTCAGAAAATGTAATTCTAAATATACAGTTAAAATTTCAAGTGAATCGGTTGAAATTTGTTTGAGTTATGAGTCCGGCCGGCTAAAAAATATAGTTTTGAGATAAACGCGTTTAAAGGTAGTAGAAAGTCACGACATGAATTAAGAGGGGTTGCGCTAGAATTCTAGAATCGAGTACTTAGAGATTTTTCACACCCATAATCTTTTGGAACATTATTTTATAGGTACTAAGATACATTTTTAACAAAAAAAAAAACAATTTTTGGAAAATTACAGAGTGCCCTAGGCCTTAAAGGGCGTAAATGGATAACAAGAACCTGAGTAGAAAATGTGCTAGCCTGTCTGAGTGACGTGCTAGTAACTGGCTCGCCCAATTGAGCTCATACGAACTGACTAATGGCTGCCTCGCTATGAGCTAGGAATATTATACATTTTTTGTTATCCAGCCCTTGTCTATTCACTGCTAAATCGATTTTCAATAAAGATGTCGCTGCGTTACAACAAAAATGCCACCTAGTAACTAGGCGGCGTACTGGGCTAGCCAACCATGGTTACGCATAACAAAGTAAGGTTATGTGATTCCCCGTACTATCATCTAGCGAGTGACTCATGGCTGTCTAGCCAACTTGAGTTCCAGATGGCGTTGCGAATGAACAAAACTCTCAAGTGGGTGTCTCGCCATGACCTAGCCAACACTAGCTAACTGCGGCTATGTGCTCTTTGATAAGCCACTACCCATTCGATCGTGATTAGTTTATATAATGTTTATATTATCATTAGTAGTTTATATAATGGATAACATTGGTTGCAGGAACATCGTGCTCATTAATTCGTCCGTAGCCAGAATAAATGTTTGGGTAAATACAATTTGAGGTTGTTTGATTTTATGCGAGTATAGCGCTCAATGCAAAAAAATGAAACGGGTGAATTAGGAAATTTTCAGGCCTTATGGGGAAAAGTTCAAAACCGAAGAATCGTAAAAGTCCAGTTAAACCAAACATTTAGATTTTTATTTCATTGCTTTATTTATTTTTGATTTTTTACTTTATCTTATTGCTTTTTTTTATTTCTACCCCCGGACCGAAAAACAATCGACCGGTGTGAGAAATCCAATTTTTCAAAGTAAACACAGCCCAAGTTTGCGCAGCTTTCAAAGAATTCTTGAAATTTTCATACTTCGCTTAAATCACCGTTCGCAACATGGAGATATAACCAGCTGCTGTTTTTACAACCTGTACAACAAAGAAAAAAGCTGATAAGCTGTCACTGCGAGTGCATGATAAAATTATACTTACGAATCGCTTAATTCAGAGAAACGATGCTTACACTGGTAAAGCTGTTCAAAGAGAAGATATAAAAACCGCCGCCCATTAATTGAATAGGTTTGGAGGCTCCGACCATACATATCATTATTTGCTTCTTGCAGGACTCTGACATGTCATACCACTGGCACTGATAGTACGATTCGGACAGACGCGTGCTCTGTACATTTAAAAAAATGAAATTTTCATTAATTTCTCAAAGATTGACAGGAAAAAGTGCAAAACACATATTGGCATGAAGGATACCTCAGTGATAAGATATTCACCGGCAACACAGTAACCATAAATCAACAAAAGGATCATCGCGCTCTCGAGTAGCGAGGCCAGTATCACTGTTCTGTCTGTGCTGTCAAGATTCTACAAATATTCGATCAATCATCGCTGTATAATTATTTTATATGCTTAACGGAACAGTTGATTACGTACTAAAAGGACATTATAAGCCGCTAGGCCGACGAGCAGGGTGCACACCAAAAGCTCTTCCAACAGAAGTAGACTGAATACTTCATTGATGTCTCCTATCATTCTATTCGTAAAATGAAAAGTTCCAGCATTTCAGATGGGTAGACTTGTCGCAAGATAAGGAATCGGTGAAAACTCACCCAAGTATAGTTCGATGTCTCTTGACTATGTCGCGAAACACCGCTCTGGAAGATTCGCTTTTAGCCATGTCGATGTTCTTGATTCTGAATGAGAGAACGGACATTTGTCCGCATATGTGAAGTATGAGGGAGAATATATAGCCGATCGTTGCCGTATGAAACGTATTCAGGATGATAACTGGAATTTGGTATGTCCACATAATCCAGAAAATAGATTGGTCCTTCATCTCGAAAAAAAGGCGTGTACGATACGGCAGAGTGAAAACCACGCTTTCGTTTCCTGACCCTAGGCATTGAAGTGCATACCGTTGCATAAAAAGATCGGCATTTTTTTTTCGAGAGTCGGGTGTTTTACATACGAGTCATTTAAAAAGCGGCGTCATTTGACTCCAATCTCTATACAGTCTCTGATATTGGGATTTTTGGTTTACTTTTCGGGCTTATAATTGAAAAAAATTGGGAAGAAGAGATGCAGGGCGGCAGTGACGTAGAAAAAGTCAAACATCTTTAATATTTACACAGAAAAGAATAGTTATGAAATCCATTAGAATATATTGGATATCAGCACATCTAGAGTTTTCCGGCGGCACGTCATTTTGTAGTTAAATATAGATTTTTCTAAATTCCATAATCCGGCTAACTCCAGAAAATCGAAGTCTAATTACTTATCGAATTTTAAGTTTTCAGTTTTAAGGGGGGGAATACATATAGCGACATAATAAAACCGAATTTTTTTTTTACGTCAAATGTTAGGTGCTCAAGGTATAGCTCTGGAATCGCTGATTAGCCGGTAAGTCACTGAAATCATTTAGTTTTCGTAGTTGGAAACTTTATACACGTTTTTATCAAAATCACATTTTTTGAGTTTGTGGGAAACATAGCATTAAAACGATTTGACTGTTCATGCTGAAATTGTGCACACAACTCAATAACAATATTAACTTGAACTTATATCTACTCGTTTATGAAAATTACTTTTAAAAAGTACGTTTTATTCCAAAAAAGAACGAAAATTTTGTGTAAAAATTCAAATTTTTTTCTCTGAAGTGTCCCATTTTTTAAATTTTCAACTTTTTAAATGTTTCTTAGGTATAAGTTAAGCATTTGGATGTTAAAATGCTAAAAATTCTTGGCTCATATTTTTCAGATCAATATTTACGTTGTTGGATTTCCCACAAACGGACAACGGCCGCCAAAATCTTCCTGGAAGACCAAGCCATAAAGTCGCCATTATGCAATATTTTTTCATGAAAAATGTATGTAAATAATTTAATTATGTAATAAATTATACCTAAAGTTTCATAAATATAAAACGTTTTATTCCTTTCAAAAAAAAAAATATCCAAACTGGCTATCTTTTCGTCGTCTACATGCATTTCCCCCTTAATGGTTTCGTAGTTACAAGACTGGGTACACGGACCCACACAAAGCCGCACCCAAAGGTTCTGTATTTGAGCTTGAGGTTCTTTCGAGGTGTCGAACTCTACAAGTCTTGTAGTTTTTTTGTAGTTTGTTTGTCGTGTAGTTTGTTTATATTAAATTGACTCCCACCCATTAGCGTATAACAGTCAAGAAACGAATAAGTGCAATGTTTTTGGCATGTGGGACCAACGGAGAAGGGAAGAGAAATAACAATTACTTTCCGGTGATTGGAGCCATAGCCACAAAAAATACCGTTTTAGTCATACCTTTTAGTGATAACCAAAGCCTCACTCATTGTCAGTTCACTGACAATGAGTGAGGCTTTGGTTATCACGTAAATGCTTCTATATTTCGAATATTTTCTTGTTTTTCGCGCGATACAACAATAATCGTATGCCTTTACCGGATTTGAGAAGATTTTCCAATGGTTTCAGCTGAACGGCAATCGACGCAATAAATCCCATTAGTAACCAAAGCTTGAAGAATTTCATAGCGACGCGATTGTAGGTCATATACAGTTTCATCTCGTCGGGACTGTCGAAGCACTTTGCATCGACGCCGTCTATCACCTGGTTCGTAAGATTTACGAGGGTTCGAGAGAATCTCATTACCAGCATCTTCAATATGACCATTACGTTCCATCCGTTCTCACCAACGTTTAGAATCATGAGTTTGAAATTGCCAAAGACATCAAAAAAATCAGCGGTTGTCGCAATGGTGTGAACCACTTGATAGACGAACCAAAAGGTGAATTTGACATAGCTCATTTGGAGAGGCCACATTCCCATGATAGCGAAGGCACGCTCGTTCAATTTGAACAGGTCCTTAGCCCGATCGAAATTATCCTGAAGCACAATACACTGTATACGGGACCAGGACAACCTCGCAACTTCTTGATTAAAAATGTGGCTACTCACTGCCATTGGAGAAAGGCTTCCAGTTGTCACTGCGGAGTTTAACGAGAGACTGACGGAAGCGAGTCCGTTTTACAGCTCATTGCGCAAGATCAGATCGCAATTATTCGACGAAGGAAATAAAACTTCACCCTTCGTACGAACAATAATACGTGTGTGACTTAATTACACGTTTGAGTTGCTCGAGGACGTTTTCATATCGATCCAGGTATCCTGGGCTCATTGTACTATCGTTTTTTCTCTCTTCCACTCACATTGACATTTAATTTATTTATTAATTTTTTTTTCCAATTCAAATGTCTGATGTGAAACCAACAGCTGCACTGGGCCGTTCAATGTATCTGTCCGTTCCAGAAATACGACAAGTTGTATGCGATCGCTTGCGAAAGTTTTAATTTAATAACAGGTTGATGTAGCGTAATAACAGTGTAAAAAGTTTTACTCATAAACGGAGTATAATATTCATAGAGACGACATAGGGGGAAAAAAAGCGTACAGAAAATTGTAATTTTATGCGAGTTGAGCGGAGTCGGTGTTGGCTCTTCCCTATTTTTTACATTACTGACATTATATAAAATATAAAGTGCACGTTGTCGTAACGGAAACACCGCCATAAGAGCATAGAAGGTATGATCGGTTCAAAACTCAGTTGCGGTCGTGGTGTAACCGATGAAGCAGTAGAAACAGTTGAGTCCGATAAAGAAAAAGGCAAATACGCGACGCTCCATCGGGAATCTTGAGAAACCAATTGGTTCATTGGTTTCATCCAATTGGTTCATTGGCTTATTGCGGTTCCAACTGTTTTCTGCAAAGCCAATACATTTTGCAATCGAACGATATACTGTGGACGTTTTGAAAATTGGCAAGATTCGGATTTGCCTGTCGGAAAATGTTGGAAATTTGTAGCGGAGTAGCACTCAGCGAGAGTCATGTCCAAGGTAGGGATAAGACAGTCCGTACTTTTCCAATAGCATTTCGATTAATTTTGAATAATTACAAATTTATCCGTGAAATTTTTTCAGGTCTGAGATAACGGGCATGGAAACTATTGAAGTAGTTAATAAAGCCGTGTTCAGTTTTCGTTTATTATTAGTATTGCATTATAGGTATTATTTTCATAAATATTTGATATTGATCATCAACAAATATGTTAGAATTTCTTTTATTACTTTTTCAAAAATCGGTCATCCTCTTTTAAATACCCACTCCATACGTTTGCAAATAACGGTTTATATATTATATAACAAATACACGACATTTAATTATTTCGCGAGACTTAAGAGACTTAAGAGACCCTTAAGAAATCAGTCGAAACCGCTTCTTTGTCACTTCGTAATTTTCTAACTCCTAATTCCTAATGATGTTATAAATATACAAATTGTTATTACAGAGCGCTTTTGACATATAATAACAATCTGCCAACCGAGATTGGTATATTAAATTATTCTATCATTCATTATACGAGTCATTGTTTTTGCTCGATATAAGCATTTCCGTTCTTCGAATTCAATTTTTTTTTTCAACTGAATCTCATTTACACCTGCATATCATTGCAGCGTTCCGCTGTTTACTAAATTTTACTTGCTAAGAATGAATCGCCCGCTGATTCCTTGTTATGTATCTGTACTTTTCAAGCAACCGTCGTGACCATCGTACCGTTCGAAAATAATTATTTATTCAGCTTTATCTTTTGTTCTATCTATCTATCTCTACATTCAGCTTTACACGGCGATCGGCCGCTAATTTTCGTAAGTAAAATTATTTGAAAAATATACAATCACTGAATCGTTCAGTCAGAAAGTATTATCGAATCGTCACAATCATTTGGCTAACGCGGCCTTCGTAAGTCGAAATATTAATCGTACCATCCACCTTCATTTTGTCGTTTTATTTCAAAGTTACATTTCTGCCTTTTAAGATCACTCTCACTTTTTTACTCCCTAATACATTCTTTCATCCGATTTAGAGAATCTCCTTTATAATCACATAATTTATTACCGGTTATCATGGAATTGTCACCAAATTTACGATAATTGATTAATCACAGACGTGTGCTCAACCGCAATTTAAACGATCTCACAACTTATTTTTCTTCATTTCACAATTGATCTTTTATAGTGCTATTGGAAGCGATTGAGTTCCACTCTCTATATCGTAGTAAAAAAGGATTTATTTTATTTTTATATAAATTCTTCAGACAAATAATTCACTCATGCTGATTAAGATTTATTTTATAATGTCGCTGTTGACCCGTGTGCTAATGGCAAATCGGCTGAATATCCATTCGATATGTGATATTTTTGGTGATTGAATTTAACCCATTTAATACGCGTATCTTTGAGTGAACAAAGTTTCTTTGAGTTTTAAACCTCTGTTTCCCCCGATTAAAGGCCCTATAGACGAATAAGTTTGTAAAAATTGCCGCCGCACGTATCAAGTCTAGATTGGCATCGTGTATCGGAATTTGTGTGACTTAAAAATCATACAAATATCGAACTATCAATCAGTTGTCAGTTGTCAAACAATTCAGAAATCAAGCAAATTTCCGCTTCTTGTCGCTTCAACAAATAATAACTGCATTTTAAAGAATGCAGATATTTTTTCAAGCCGCGAATTGTAAGGACGAAGGTTCACGCTTCAAATTAATTTTGTTTCTGCGACTATTTTCCACGAAGATATAGCTGTGCAAAAAAGTTGGAAGTGTTGGCGAAAAAATAATTATTCCTTTATTGTTGCGCTTAGCGTATATTGCCCTAAACGTTTAGGGCAAAGTGCTATTTATTTTTTTTGTTTCTCTTTACGCTAATGACTTTCAGGCAGACATAGTGAGATGAGCCACAACTCGTTTCTACCATTGAACCGGCTGGTTATAAAGTTGGCACACCAAAATTCGCTACTTTAATATTTTTATATACCACAACCATGTTTTCCTCACTTTTTCGTGCGTGTAAACGGTACGTAAAAGAGGTATTTTACGTCCTAGGATTTAAAAATTGTGAAACGTCCCTGTACAACTGCTGTCGGACGTTAGGTGCTGCCCTCAGTCGTTAGGTCGAGGAATTATTGTGTACGCTGAGGCGTTATTTGCGGGAAGAAACACAACCTCACTTTCACGTGATACTGCGACAAACCATCGTCGATATCGCCGCGACATAAATCATTAATAAAAAAAATTAAATAAACAATGAGTGATATTGAAAAATATAGCAACGATGAGTGGGTCCAATGCACGCCGCCAGATCTAAAGGAAGCCGCGATAAAGACGACACAGGAAATATTGCCATAAAAATCAAAAAACCTCTATGAATCGACCTATGACGCATTTGGGTATATGCTGATACATTTCAAAGCTACGTTTGGTGTGCGATACAGCTTCCTTGTGCGATACACCTTACATATGCAACACAGCTATGTCACATGCTTGCAGCCATATGTATTTAACAATAAAAAGCTCCCACTTTGTCTCCTTGATACACATCCTTGATGTACTATTCTTTCCGTCAAGTAACAAGTCTTCAGGTTTGAGATCTCTGTGACTTCGAACATGAAAAATATAATTCGTCCGCGAACGCCTCGTAAAATACGTTTTCTTACTAAAATTTTCTGTTCGGCTTTTCGATAATTCTCTAGGTAAACAGACATTTGCGACGCTTCTTGTCTAATGGGATTCTTTACTGTATATATGAATGTTGTCACAAGGCCTGACGTTTTCCCGTCTTTAAAAGCTTTGAGTCTTCCAGGTATGAGAAGAAACGCTGTCATTGTGCATCGAAATCGTCGATGATTCCCGAATCGGCTGAAAAGATGTTCTGCTTGTGATTAACGTTCCGGGTGTCCTGTGCAGCAACGGTGAGAGCGTCACCGATCTGGCGATTTAACGTCATTGGTTAGATTTCTTTTTATTCGATGTGCCAATAGAATCCTATTGTAGCCCAAAAAAAACTGTTCAAATTTTATTAAGTAATGGACAAACATTCAATAAAAATAGAAAAACAGAAAATTCAGTACGAAATCAATTTAAAAAAAAAATAAGATTAATAAAAACGATTCGTCGGTATTCTAGACGAATACACCATCAGAGATTGAGAAGTGCGCTTTGAAAAATTATAACACGAAATCGAAATGCAAATATGGTTTCCCCGCTTCCATTAGAATTGAAAAAAAAATACAAAAGAAAGCTTGGAAATTTATCAGTCATGGTCTTACGTTAAATTTCACTATTAAAATCATCGTTTTATCGAGTAATTGACCAATGATTACGGTATAAAATGCAATCTACATTTTCCCACGATGATGGATCGCTTTCTATCGCAATCTTTTATAAATTGCCAGACGTCGCTCGGAAAAAAAATACATCGAGAGGGAAATTAACAAAAAAAAAGGTGAAGCCCAGAACGAAGATGAGTAAGCGTGAAACACATGTCGATCTCGTGAATGCCCCACTGTCTGCTTGTATGCCCAGGCGTTCGTTACACTTGTCGGAAATTCATCCATTTGCTCTCTCCTCTTGCAACGCTTCTGTTTGTTCTCCATTAGCGCTTTTTTTCTCAGCTTCACTCAGCCCATACATTCATACGTATCAGCCCACATATGGCCGTCGCATGCATACGGATATACGTATATTGAATCGCAGACCGATTGCTTATGGTGCAACAAACGTTAATGTCCTGCAAAAAAGCCCTGTCTTTTTTACGCATGTGCGTGGAACAAAATTGTGCGAAAACTTTACGGAGGGCGTCTCAATTTTGCAGTTCGCTTTTTATACTGTCAAATATATTCGTATGCCATTGAAATATCGTAAGTGCATCGATATCTCAGAGTTAAAGGTTCGCCGTGTCGTCTTTGTTCACCAATTCATATGCAAATACAAATGAGAACAAAGTTCATCAGCGACTGCCCGTGCAGAAAGTTATTGGGGAGTCCCTAGATCTTACTACATCCCTATAGGCATTTCATAGGGACGTCGCACGTAAGGAGTCCACATTGGAATCCAAGTTGATTCTGCACTATCTCCCAATTGACGTCATTTGAGACTTTTTTATTTGAAATGCTGAACCGGAATTTGTTGGATCTCCTAAAAAAATATCCTTTCATGATCCCGTAGATAAATTTGTTGGGGCGTACCGAGATGCACCCAATCTTCTATAGGCATGTGTCAGGGACACCGCACACCGGGAGTCCTCGTTGGGATCCAATTGGAGTTTGCACTGTTCCACGATAAACGTCATTTGAGAATTCTTACCACGTTCGAATAAAAAACATGTGAAAAGTTATGAGAAAAAACACGACGTGTTGAATGTGCAGATTTTTTTTAGGGATACCTCAATTCCGATCGGACCCGGATTGGGTCCTTCGTCCTTCTTGCCGAGTGGTAAGAATTTGAAATCTGTATTAAATAAGTTTTTATTAACAAATGAAATACATATTTTCTTAGTTCGAACCATCTCCATTTAATTCAAATATAATGACTTGGAATAAATAACCTATATCACTTTTCTCCAGGAAATATGTCTTTCAGGGTCTATATATTGTTTTTGCGCTTTTTTTTAAATTAAATGTAAAGTTTTGTTTGAAATTCTGTTATTAAAATATATAAGTTATAACAATTATACTGTAGCACGAATTTTTACCTAATCTTTTTCAGATCCTTGAATAAATGATTTCAGAAAACGTTCAGTAACTCCAGCTGATAAGGATCGGTATATCCTGGCGATTTTTACATTCGTCCCTGGGATCCGATTCGATATCAAACTAGATCTTGTTCTGGCAGTTCGGAATTCTAGCTTGGATCCTATGCAAAGTTTCTATTTGGATTCTAACTAGAGTTCTTAATAGTTTCGGATTAATATCCTGGCTGGAATTCGATTTGCGAGCGTTACATTTCGCTCCCAGATTCGATCGGATATCCGACTGGCTCCCGATTGAGAAACCAGGATCCTAGTCCGAATCGGACTGTATCCACGACAATATTTCTGCACGGTATGTGCCTGGTAATATTATGTCAAAGTGCAGTACAAACGATTTTTAAGATATACTTCTTCGAGCGATTCATAACTTTTTGAGATTTTCTACGGTTTTAAGATCCACTCATTTTGTATATCTATATATTTTCTTAATAAAATTCAACGTGCAGAATTGTGTTCTTCTTGACAATGTGGAAACACTTTAGGATTCCAACTGGATTCTTACCTTCCAACGGAAAATCCCAATGAGAATCCAATGTACAAACGTGACGTTTTAGTATAGGAACCCAATACGATGACCCATTGGATCCCTAACAGGAAGTATGGACAAGTATGGGAATCCAATTGGATTCGTACGATAATTTCTGCACGAGTGTTGTCCAGTTAGTGAAAATCGTGAGCTGTAATTTGCAGACAATTCTTGTCGAATGGACGCGGACTAAAGAGCACGAACCAAGCAGGAGAAAAACTCGTGGAAAACCGTAAGGCCTTGTGTACCGGACCAGTCTCGTTGACAGCAAAAAAGTGCTCCAATTTACACTCGCCTGGATCATAACGGGCATACGGTGTCAATTAGCGAGCTCCGCGCGTATACCTGAGGCTCAGGGAGCACAACGTCCATAGCTGCGTACGAGAAAATGGAATTTCTCGTAAAAAAAAAAAAAACGTTTGGAAGACAGTTTCCGAGCTGGAACATAAGCACGAAACACTTCTAACCGACATAACTCCAGGGCTCGTGTGCGATCACCAAGACTGCGGAAAGTGCGCACGCGCTGGTGCATATTTCTCCAACGTACGAAGTCCGCAAGATCGTAAATTCAATTATATAAAAATGATTTGGTAATCGCGTATGTTGGAAAGGCGCGCAGCGGCAGGGCCATGTATACTTTCTCATGGAAATTCAACGCCTTAATGTATAGGTCAGTGCGCGCATCGCAATTTTTATTCTCATCGTTACGAAGGAATTTTGTTTTCTCGAAGCATGGAAAAAAACAACAATAGGAAACTTCGTGTATACGTGGAAATCACGCACGAGCAATTACATTGCTATCCATTTCTTCGATCTATGGGCGCGTATGAGGATTATACTGCCTGGCAAAATGACCAGGTTCTAGGCTGTTAGAATCTTTTATTATAACCCCGAAATGTCATATCCCCGAAATTTTCCATATGTTTCTTGCAATCGAATGCAAAACATCTATTTTGGTTTCGTTTACATCGAATGGCAAAACATCTATTTTCAAGATGGTTCTTGTAATCGAATGAAAAATGTCATCGGCTAAATTGAAGGAAATTTCAATGCACAAAGTGTTTTTTTTTCAATGATTGCTCAGGCAGTATTGTTGTCTGGAGCGCTGCTTTGGAAGTGATTTTAGGATGGAATAACAGTTATACTGTTCCAGTTCTCTTTTTGGATTTTTTTACACATGTTTATTGATCCTTCAAGAATATGTACAAATTATTTTTAAAAAATGATTATTATGTAATTTAGTACGTTTATTTACAAGGGTGCGCGGAAAACGCGCCCAATTGGCGGCCACTGTTGGGCACGTTGTATGAATGTGAAAAAAAACCAAACATATTCTTCAGCAAAAAAACTATTCACAAGATAGCGCCATGTTAAACTTCGATTACCAATTTTTCCTATTTTTCTAACTAATTTTCATTCTTGGAGTTACATAAAAATAAAATTATTTCGACGCAATTCTGCTACCAACGTTGAAAAAATAGTCTACTAAAGGTGTGTGCCGAATCTGTGCTCAATCGGCCGATTGGTTATCGAGATATCGTGATCGCCGATTTGAAAAACAGTTTCGAGAAAAACGCGTTTAAAATTTGCTGCGTGTCGACCGCGCTTCCGATTTCTTTAAATTTCCAGATAACAGCACTGCATTAATTCATTTTTCAATGTAACAAGTAGCCAATGTGGCAACGTGTAGCGTAGTCAGAAAGGTTTGAAGCAAACGTAACATATTCAGAATGGTCTGAAGCAAACGTAACATATTCAGAATGGTCTAAAGCATATGGAGCATATTCAGAAAGGTTTGTAGAAAAATTAAATTAAAAAACGATTTTTTTTTATTTTCAGACAACAATACTGCATTAACTCATTTGTCAATGTAAAAATTGCCAATGTGGCAGTTATAATATGTTAGACTGGCAGATAAGTTGATAATCGTTGAAAAAAACGCTATGTATATTGAAATGAATGGACACCTGGCTGACGACATTTTTCATTCATTTGGAAGATGCAATTAGTGCCATCTGTTAATAACATAATCTATCTAGACCTTACGGCAGTAGTCCCACCATAGGCACGTTGAAAAGTTTATTCTCCGCTCAATCGATGAAAGCTTCGAAATATTTCGAAATATCCTTATAATGTAGGTTGTACATCTTATCGGGATATAAAAACTTATAAAGTAATGATGAAAACGTCTAATATAATGTTTACCTAATCCTCACTTTTGTATCAGACTATCCATTCCGGCTACTAATACGTAGATACTCTGCGTATACGGATGTGCACACACTGTAATCTAGTTCTAGTCTGCTCCAGTCGCTTCGTGGCGCTAGCGTCGCTAGACATTGCTTTATTTAAATCGCTATATCTCTAAAACTAAACGGCCAAAATTCATGATTTTTTACCCACTTCGTTATATGTTCCTGTGTAATTGAGAATATATTTTTTTTTCATTCTGTAGAAAAGTTTTGAAGTTATTGCGTGAAATGTGAAATTTTCCACTGCTCCCCATAACAACACGTGTAAAACCGTAAAATCTTTTATTGCCAATATCTCGAAAGCGGAACGGTGAATCCTTTTGAAATTTTGCATGTAATCATTTAATAGTGTCCTGAATGGGTCCTCGAAATTTAAAAAAAAATCTATTAATGCGTCGCAATTCTGTATGGTGACATTTCGAGATTTTGACTATTCCGATAACATTTCCGAATTTTGACTTTTCAAAAGTATCTTATTTCTAGAGTATGATGTTTCTGGATTTCTGAATTCTGACTGCCTAACATTCCTTCCATGTGACGAAAAACCGAATTTCCATATGACAATTGGTAATTACCAAGTAAAATGAATTTCATAGATAGACACGACTGCCAAAGTCTCGTGACGATAAAACCCGTTGGAGATCATGTGCGCTGGTCAGTCACGTTGCTCGTACGATAACCCGCATTTGTTGGCTTAACCTCCGTTCGTCGCGCACCACCTTTCCTCACTTTCACATCGTATCTTGGTTCTATTCAGAGAGACACACACACGGAAATGCGTTTTTCCTCACTGCGGACACGAGGCGTCTTGTCTGATTGTCCGAAGTACACAGTCGCCAGGTAGTGGTGGCGCTGTACCGCGAAACCATCGCGAAGCACTTCCTTCCTTCTTCCTGGTCCCGTATGATCTTCGGGCCTTATACCTCGGTAAACGATACGCCTGAGATCCTCGATGTCTCACATTGAGGCTCTTTTACACAAGCTTGCAATATCCACCAGTTGGGGGCAATTAAGAGTAAAAAAAAATAACATCTAAAAATTATCACGTTTTTCCAAAGAAATTAAGGAGCCAGTAGTCCACTTTGAAAATTTCAAAAAATCGATTTTTTTTATACTGTTTTCGAAAGTAGATACATTCAGAAATATTGTGTCAAAATTTTATGAAAATCCGAGCTCTCTAAGTATTTTTTTTTACCTGAACGTCACGACCTCATATCGTCTACCTGAGCGTGTTCGCTCTGCAAACCGCCGCAGTTCTGAGTGCTCAAAAGAGACCAGAACCAAACGAAAGCAAGCATGACTTGAAGAAATCGACGATGATGAGCAATCAGAAGGGATTTTGTACGGTGCAGGAATTGCCGATTGAGTTTAGGTAAGAGTTTTTCATAGTATAAACTTCAAACGCGTTTTTCTCGAAACAACGTTTTCAAAATCTAGCTCCATCGTATCTCTAAAACTAATAAACCGATTCTCTTGAAATTTGAACCACATATTGTAAACATGATTCGCAACAAGATGACCCTCGATGGTTTTAAAATTGTGATTTTTCCTTTTTTTTTTGCGAAAAACTGCGAAAAAACGCGTTTTTTTAAAACTTTTTTCGTTTTTCATCTGCCATTTTTTTATTTTTTGATAAAACTTTATATTCGAGGGTCATTTTGTAGCTGGTGTCATACTGAATCTAATGGACTTTGATTTTTTTGTTTCAGACAAGCCGTTGCCGAGTTGTGATGGAGCTACCTAGCCCACCTATTTTTGAGGCGTTACGTTAAACTATAGTTTTTGTACTTAAAAATGAATAAAAATCAATTAAAATTTTTAAAAAATGTATTTCAAGACTTTATTTATCAAGCCCAACAACTTTTATATTCATATCTTTTATAAAATCCTCAAAAAAAAATCGCGAAAATAGCCTTTTTTCGTGGCTCCAAAGTGGACTGGCCCCTTAATCCTTTGTAGAGATCAATTAGATGCAAAAAGGGAAGAAAAATTGTGGTCTTACCGAAAAATCAGAAACTTCAGACTTGAAAAGGAACCGGATTATTCTTTTCATATCATTGAGATAAACGGCATTTCAAAACACATCTATTTTTCTCGTATCTAGATTTATTAAACTTTGATACTCAATGAAATGAAACAATTACTGATTTCAATGGAATAAAGGTTTGAATAGACTACAACTGACTCAAGTAAGACCTAATATTTTATTCTAATAAAATGCTTCTTTTAGTTGAACATTCTTTTTTATTCACTGCGAGGAAGTTATACATTCAACTTAAGGCAGTATTGTTGTCAAGAGCGTTGTTTTGGAGATGATTTTTAGGATGGAATAACTGTTAAACTGTACCATTTTTCTTTCTGAATTTTTTTACACATGTTTATTGATGCTTCAAGAATAGGAACAAATTTTCAAAAAAGAAAAAATGTTCTATCATATACTTTTGTACGTTTGTTTGCAACGGCGCGCGAAAAACGCTCTAAATTGGCGACCAGTGTTGTAGACGTTGTATGAATGTGCAAAAAAAAACTAAACATATTCTTAATCTGTATAGGTGTTGTGATCCTTGGTACTAAATTCAGCAAAAAAAAACTACGAAATGGGGGCTTGCTAAAATACGATTATAAATTTTTCCTATTATTCTGACTATTCTACGTGTTATATATAAAGTTAAAAAAACTCGTTCTAATTCTGCTACCAACGTTGAAAAACAAACCCAAACAAATACGAGCTCAACCGGCCGATTGGTTATCCAGATATCGTGATTGCCGATTTGAAAAACATCGTTTCGAGAAAAATGCGTTTAGCATTTGCTGCATCTCGATCGCGTTCCACGAGCGCATTCCTTATAATTTTTCTAACTCAGCTAATTTAATAAGTATCATTAAACGGCTTTCACAGGCGTATTCAGAAAGGTTTGCAGAATAATAAAATAAAAGAACGATTTTTTTATATTTCTAGACGACAATACTGTCTTAAACAAATATCTTATTTCGTAAAAACATAATATTTTCTCGCATAGAATAATGTATGTTCTACTCTAATAATATTTTATTCCAATGCGATAAATTTATTCATTCTGTCAATAACTATTTTTGTTTTTGACGCCTGTACGCAAGCCTTCAGACTGGATCACCATAAAATGACGGATCCGAAAAGGTTATTTAAAATTAAAAAAATTACTAATTTTTATAAAAAATTATGACGATCAGTTTTTGCGATTTTTCATAAAACAATCACAACATAAGACGATTTTCTCGCTGACAAAGTGACGTTTAGTACAACCTTCGTGTTCGGGTACTTAACAATGATTAAAATGTAACAAATGACAGTAGATAAATAAATACGCGACCAAACCATTTATTTCACTTGAAAAATAATTTTTTGCCAAGTAAACATTTAATGAAAAGTTCATTGAAATTGACGGATCGAGCGAAAATATAGTTATTTCCAATAATAACACTCTCGACTTTTACTTTTTCAATTGTTTTTTTTGCTCCTCGAACAAAAAAAAAGATAATTGAGAGAAAGCGTGAAAAAAAATTAAATGATTGGTCTTCTTCGTCCTTGCAAGTCACGTAACGTATATCCTTTGGGTGTTTCGACGCGATCATGATTCCACGATCATTCATGTACAGATTCGACGCGATCATGATTCCACGATTATTCATGTATCCGCGCTATAAGTTAGTACAGTGAGAAATCAAGAATGCTATATAGAACCGTGCAACGTCTCTTTTTTTGTCCCTATGTGCCCTTTGGGCGTACATTCTTCAGCTTTGTTCATAGTGGTCTATGGGGCCCAGCACGATTAGGGTATGGTGAGGCAAGTCTCGTGCCGAAATGACGAGTCGCTGAGTGACAGGACGCAGAAATGCGTGAAACACGTGTAAATACAAAATGGCCGTCCCTATTGAGCGGAAGATTTAAACAATAGCGAGCAGTAACTTGTGGGAACGAAAAAAAACCCTACTTCAAGGTTTTCAATCCTATATTATTCTTGATGAATCGTGACACGAAACGGTCTTTTTTCCACAATTTGCCCCCATCTTCTTTGTAATCATGCCGACGTATTGATGGCCGTTTATATAGAAGACAGCTCATACACACACATGCATCATTGGGTATAAGTTTCGATATGAACACTCAAGCACGTATTTCTCACAACTCGAGTGTGCTCTTGGTGTACGGTGAGATAAACCATTATCTGGCCGGAGTATATCCTCGAGTTGATGGAATAATAGACGCGCGAGATAAATGAAACGGTTGAAAAAAGTGAGTGACAAAAGACAAATAACTGAACGGGTACGAAAGGAGATACTTGAAATTAGCCATTTTTCGTGTAATTGCTACCCAACAGAGAATGCTTTGTTTTCGCGATAAAAAAAAAAGAATCTCTCAGATATTCATGCTAGTGCATTGTGAACGTTTCAGGCAATATTGTTGTCTAGAGCGTTATTTTGGAGTTGATTTTTAGAATAGAATAACTGTTAAACACGTTTCCTTTCTGAATTTTTTTACATGTGATCCTTCAAGAATATGTACAAATAAAAAAAATATTATCATGTACGTTTGCACGTTTGTTTACAATGATGCGCGGAAAAAGCATTCAATTGGCAACCCGGATTGTGGACGTTGCATGAATGTGAAAAAAATTAAACATATTCACAACCTGTATAAGAGTTGTGAAGTTTGGTACCAGATTCAGCAAACAAACAAAAAAAAAATCACAAAATGCCGGCATGCTAAAGTTTGATTATCAATTTTTCCTATTTTTCTGACCATTTTACGAGTTATATATAATTTTCTGAATTATCGACCCGTCGATCAATTTTTGGCATAAATATATAATAGTTCCCGGCTTCCAGTGGGATTGTATTCACCATCTTACCTGGAGTTTGAAGTATCCTCATACCATAAAATTTACTCTCTTTACATGTCTTTTGGGAAATATACTACTATTTTTTCCCAAAAGTAGCATATCCAAGGAGTACCACGTCCAAATTTGAGGTAAAAATGTTGAAAATTCACGGAACTATGATTTTTTGAGCGAAAAAGTGTCTTTTTTGCGTTTTCACTTCTTTATGAATTTTTTTTTAACACGTCGCCATTTTATTTCTTATAAATAAATTTTTCGTACCTCATCTAGAAAGTTCAAGGCATGTTCTGTAATTTTTTTTAACCACTTCGGACGTCTAGTTTGGTCACAATATTTTTTTGAAAACCGACTGGGTAGAATCGACCCAAGTGTGATCACCTCGATTGAATTTATATGTGTGTGACCACGAAGGGTTACAGTTTGCTGCGTCTCTACCGCTATCCCCTAGTGTAGTCCTTATATTTTCTATAACACGGCTAATGTTATGAGTATCATTAAACGGTTTTACATACGTATCCAGAATGGTTTGTAGAATAATAAAATAAAATTAAATAAAAAAAACATTTTTTTTCGATTTTCTAGACAACAATACTGCTTTCAAATTGTAAAAAAAACATGGAGAGTATCCGAGTGGCTGTGGCCGTTTGTAGATCTCTGTGCTTGAGTCCATAACGATTGATTATAACGATTTTTATACAATTAGTAAAACTTAACACAATGTATGTATCAATTAAATATAGGATTCAGACTAAAAATAGGATCGAAAATTTATATAAGTAATTTTATACTTATTGATTATATATAGCGATTTATATAAATATAGCGATTTTCATTCAGTCAGTGAAACTTAAAACAATGTATGTGTCAATCATAGGATTCAGACAAAAAGTAAGATCGAAAAATTATGTAACTAATTTAATACGTTTATATTCCGACGTTCGTACATATTTGCGAATAGTCCATTCGTTGTGCATAGAAATAAGAAATATGTATTCGTAGTTTTTCTTCAATCGAAGTTATATTTTCGTCATTTACGTGAATTATTACGAGATTATACGAGGAAACAGATTTCAAAATTCCAAAAAAAAAAAAATCAGTCGTTTCAGTTATTGAGAGGCAAAATTGAAATTCGCGAACACACGCGTCGCTGGATTATTCCTACGGGGGACGAGACGATCGAGAATTTGCCAGCTGACTGTGTTATGTCGAGCGTGGTTCCCCCCTACGGAACAGCTCTCGCTCTTTTCCCTTTTCACTTATCCCCTCGGATCGTTCTTCCTCGAGGAAGATATATCTAACTGTTTCCTGTATATTTTGTGAAACGCGAAACAGCTTGCGGTCCCACACAACCGAGGCAGAATTCACAGCTGATGAATAGAATCAACAGTGCCGAGTCTACAGACACACACACACATATGCATCAGTGAGGTTTCGCACGTGAATTCTGTTAGCATCCATTTATCTCCTTTTACCAAGTTTTCCCTTCACCTTTTCTCTCCCTCTCTTTTTCTCCTTTCTCCCTCCCCCCGCTTCTCTCTCTCTCTCTCTCTCTCTCTCTCTCTCGTGACGTGCAATGTACCGTTCGAGTGAATTAAGTAGCATATGCACATGCATAGTTAGGTTAGCACGAATGTCTGACCTGATAGGGGAAACCCCCTTGCATAGAAAAGACAGCACGCGTTTCTTCCGGATATGCGGGCCAGCGACAGTTACGTATTATGATCCTACTTGTGTTTCACCGACGAATACGAAGTTGGGGAACCGTGAGAAGATATTTTAAGTGTTGCGACTATGAACAAAAATATCTGCAATTTGCATACGTAAAAAGTCTTGAATTGTGAGTAATGATAGTGACAGCTCAAAGCTACTTATTGAAACGTGACAACTCAAAGCCACTTATTGAAGCGTATAAGGTTAGAGCAGTCAGATGCACTTGTCTTGATGAAAATATTTATGTATGGACAAATCATGATGTTGAAGTTCTTTTTCATTTTTCGAATATTTTTTTGGCTGTGAAATTCAGTCAAACATTTTTACGTATTCATATTAGAGATTTACGACCTCAATGCGCGAAAAAAAAGATGGCTTTGGATAAGCATAATAATAGAGGAATGTAAAATGAACGAAAAAATCGTTGGATTCCAACGATGCAAACTTCAATACCATGACAAATCATAACTTTCAGGGACGCTTCGATTAAATGAAAAACAATGGGAATATACGTCAAAAGTATTGGATGAACACGGACTGTTAAAAAAATTATAACTGAAATGCGAACTGCATTTTTTATTTTATTGTCTCGATTCACCTGTAATACAAATTCGATTTATTATTTCCGAATTGCGCCTTCTATATTTTGAATTTAATTTATCTTCAATTTAATTTCTCAATTTATAAGAACTAACACGCAATCTATAATTTATGAAATGGTATGCTTAAAAGTTTTTTCTGATTATATTTCACGTTGAAAGCTTTAAAAAATTGTTGTTATTTGACTATTTTGTATTTGTCGAATTTGAATCTAAAAAAAAATATTTTCATTTGCGTAGTCGAGGAATATGGAGAGAACTGGACTTTTTGAACTCATCCACTGAATTTGCCGGTAATTCAACTGCTTTTTTTTCTATGATGGCACTTTTTCACCCTCTGATTTAATTGCTCTTTGATTCAATTTGTAACTTCTTAAGAACCCAGACCTTATTAACCATTTACAATTTACTACGTATTTCTTGCAGCTTAGCCTGAGCAGATGTTTCTCCTAGTTTGCCGTTATTTGATTTTTTCCATAGCGTAATGATTACACTTAAATAATAGATGGATAATCCATTATGGAAATGGCAGAGAAAGGAGCCCGAAAATCCATCGAAAGACGCTGATAAAACAAGAAAAAATATTGTAGGATGAAATATATATATATATAAGTTTAGTGGCTTTTAGCGAAAGATATACAAGCAGTGACTTTCATTCTAAACGTATGATATAATTTGAGCGATTCTTTCCCGCAAAAATACTTTGATCGACTCTGCTCTTCGGTTGATTACGGCGAATGATTTAAACCGGATGCCTATCTCACCCTGGTACTCGACAAACGACGCCCACACATATTCACCGAGCTGTTTCCGCTTGTAATAAAATCGTTGTAGCTAAAAATGAAACTTTCCTCGCCTCTCGACAAGATGTCTCTCCAACGACAATGACAGCGTAGGAATGTAAAAACTGCCTCCTATTGACTTAACTATAATACTATTCAACTATAAAAATAAAAAATTCGAATACAACAACGCTTTGTATATATTCATAAATCTTTTCCCGATCAATCTTATCCTTATCATGTGTCGAATAAAACAACTGCCGCCGTTTTTAATATTGTTACCTCAATTGATAAAATTACGTACGTACCCTTACCTATATTCATCGACGATTTTTTTTTGGTTTATCCTCGTTTGAATTCTGAAATAGAAAGCATCGAATATGAATTTTGTCTATTGCTTGAATGCGTCACTATTCAAACATGAGGTATACTGTATGATCAATGAGTCTACCCGAAATGTTCAGTTTTGCCAGCGCCAACACCCAACTTTCCGGCAGATTACTTGAATCTAAACATTGGAATCGTTGTGTCGATTAATATTACATTTTCGAAGTTGAACATGTCACTTTGGGTCCATCCTTCTAACGTAATGAGTTCTTATGAAGCACAATGCCTGAAAGCTCTGCGGCAAAATGTATCGAGTAGTCTGATGTTGCTGAAGTTTGCATCGTTGGAATGCAATGAAAATTCTTCTTTATTTTTTCATTTTTTTTCTTTTTACTACTACTTTCTTCTTTTTAGTGCAGTTTTAGGTTATGAATCCCTAATAAGGATCTTTAAAAATGTTTAATTGACTTTTATGGCCTAAATGTGCCAGAAAAAAAGGGCCAATACGAAAAAAAAAAAAAATTTCGTTGCATTCCAACGATGCAAACTTCAATATCATGTAGACTGTGGGTGATGCATCGTTACAAAGTAATCGAAAGTGGAGAGACTCTCGGTTCCGGAAAAACTTGAAGGGCAGCCGGTTTTTTCTTTCAATGGTAGTTTGAACCCTTCAACTTTTACCGCCCACTTGCTACTTCATTGTCTCCACTTTCATGATGAGCTTCCTTCCCCTCCCACCAGAGTATCGCCCACAGATCCTGAATGGTCCATTCTTATTGGCTGAATTTTAAGAAACGAGGATTAATCAACCGTATTGAAAGCCGTGTGTATGAGACATCGCCATCGTACGTTTATGTGCGTTGCACATAGTTTTAATCTTTAGGACGGAGAAAAGGCAGCGAGAGAGGAACTTACGGTGAGAGGAGGAAAAGGGAGACCCGATAAGAAACGTTGAAGACCTCGAGCGAGTGTTTTGATGATAAGACGTCGAGGCACATTAATCGCCGATTATATATCGGCCAACATTGTGAAACGAAGTGTCGCGCGGCATTGCCCTAATCATATACATATATACAGGGTGGACCACGCAACGTGTGCACCTCTTTTACGACCAAAATATGCGTTGCACAAAAAAATGTTTTATACAAAAGTTACATGGTTTATAAGGCTACACTATGTGGTGCATTTATTTTTTTTATAGGTGGAGGCACTTCGAAGATTTGAAGGTCAACTTTATTTTTTCAAATGGAATGCTATATTTTTCATAGCGTAATATGATAGAGTATCGAATTCTGAGTAAAAAAGTATATACCTTTATTAGCCCTAGAGTTAATAGCTAACGAGTAATTTCACTTTATTACTTACAAATTTTCTTCACGTAATATCAAGTTGGAGATTCAAATCTACTACAAATTTCTGAATGGCAGTGTTTACATCACAGTGTTTATCAATACGAACACATTTACCACATCACACACACTTATCATGATTCACAATCTTCTCAATGATTGTAATCCAGTATTAAAGTATCCTTCGGTGATTGTGCGTGATTATTATCAGAAAAATAAAAGTGAAAATGAATTTTTCTAATAGTGATACTATTAGAGATTGATATTACGTGAAGAAAATTTTAAAGTAATAAAGTGAAATTACTCGTTAGCTATTAACTCTAGGGCTAATAAAGGTCTATACTTTTTTACTCAGAATTCGATACTCTATCATATTACGCTATAAAAAATATAGCATTCCATTTGAAAAAATAAAGTTGACCTTCAAATCTTCGAAGTGCCTCCACCTATAAAAAAAATAAATGCACCACATAGTGTAGCCTTATAAACCATGTAACTTTTGTATAAAACATTTTTTTGTGCAACGCATATTTTGGTCGTAAAAGAGGTGCACACGTTGCGTGGTCCACCCTGTATATATCGCGCAGTTTTATTACGCAGGGCTGTATAAATCTTATCTCTTGATACACGTCGATGTGCGCAAATTTAGCGTTTTTATCTCGACCGCTTTATCATACGGATAAGAAGAAACAACATTTCCGAAAATATGAATTTGCGCCTTAGACTGCTTTTCTCACTTGATGTGACGAATTCTTTCTTGGGTGTTCGTTGCGAGAGCCTGAAAACGCAGACATACTTTGAATCATTCAATGAACTGAGAAGAGCTATTTTTTTTTCATTATTGCTCTTTCACTCACGACTTTTTCTATCTGTCGCAACCACTTGTCAAACTTAACAACGATAATATGTTGAATATAAAGTGGAATTTGTTATGATATAAAAAAATGTATGCATTTTTTTGGTGTGACTTCGACGCAAAAATCGTATCTCCTGGACATTATAAGTGGCACGTTCGTTTCGAGCCAACTCTATCGAAGCCTTGAATGATAATATGTTGCTGCATAACAAGCGTACCCGGCCACCAAAGATGTTTTACATATTTCCACGTGTTCATATCCGTGGTCTCTTCGCAGCTGTCTCGATTCACGCATTCTTGTTCTTCGTCCACGATCGGGCGAAAAAAAAACGATGCAATCCCAAATCGTTTATGCCTACCGCCAGTGATCACTTTCGTTGCAAATATTTATGATTATGTATTGTTCAGTGTTCGTTCTAAAAATAAATTGACTCTTGAGGGCGATTAGAAGTGTAGAGGACAGCTTATCGATGATTCAGCAATCGACGTCTTCCTCGGTTATTCTCGACGATATATACGCAGGGACGGAACAGCGCACGCCTCTTAAACAACCGAGTGTCACTTTTGTCTCATCTTTTCTGTCATGGTGAAGCATCGCGTATACAATGTAATGTCGATTTAAATGAAAATGAATTATTCTCAATATGGACAAATCTTCATTTATTCTGATATTTTTTTCAGGCGTTGCTTCTAAAATTGTTTTGAACGAGACTGAAGCAATTTCGTTTGTCTTTATCGACTTGTATCTTATTAGCTCTTCGATTTTTTTTTTTTCGTGCGAACTATGATTTATAAATACGAGATTTTTTTCCGAGTCATCACTGATAAATCGAACAGTTGCCAGAAAAAAAATGCAACGATACGCAAAAGTACTAAAGGGCTAGGTCTTGGAACAATTTTATTGCTTAAAGACTTGAGCTATTGATATAGACAAAATAATCTCGACCTATATACGACACAATTTGTAGATATATGTATATTATACATACAAAGGAGGGCATTGAGTATCTCCAAATATTCCGGGAGGGAATCATTACAGGAAAAAAAAATTCTAAACAAAAATTTTATTGTTTTAAGGAAGAAAAATGATAGTTCGGTTGATTTTTTATTTGGTGACAATTTTTTAGGCTATTTCAAAGTTCGACTTAGTTTTTCAAATGAGAACACATATTTTATTTGAGAATTATTTTTTGCCTAACACATTGGGTAAGTTTTGTCTGAAACATTTTTCTGTTTGCCTCCAATTTAAATTCAAGCCAAAGGAAACAGGTTCCAGGCAGAACTTACATACTTTGTTGTGAAAAAAATTATTTTGAAATGAAAAAGTTCCCATTTGAAAAAGTAAAATTGACCATGAAATAAACTTAAAAATTTACACCAAATTAAAAATATGCAGTACGATTATATTTGTTTCTTGAAACGATGAAACATTTTTTCCTCAAATGCATCCCTCGAAAGATATATATATATATATATATATATATATATATGAAGATACAATGCCCAATTCATACTTTATAATATTTCTTTTTGTCTTCTAAGCGAACACAGCTCATCGATCAATCATGCTTAATTAGTGAATTTGTCCCCATAATAATAATATTCGAAAATCGATTGTTTCAGGAGAATTATACGTCGAGGATCTCAATGAGAGGCGGATCGTATCGATCCGGATGGGTTGGCTATGGGTCGAAAATACTCAGATGAGGTTACCTCTCAGAGCACTCAATCTTCGTCAAGCTGCACCAAGCATTTGTCAACCTCATGTTCTAGCTCTTGGCTTTACCTTGACCAACTCGCAGGGCGATTTGCTGGCTACTTTTTGGGTAAGCATTTCCTATAAAATAGTTACTTACATTTATTATTCTCAATTTTTTGAGACTTTTGGAGCAACGAAAAACGCGAGTTTATTGTTTACAAGACTTCTGATCCCTAGAGGACCAGTGATCAAATTCCTGAAGCAACATTATACAATTTTTCGTATCCAGGGAAGGATGATTTTTCAAAATAATAATAACTGTTGTTGGGATATCAGTTTTAGTAAAAACAAATTTCCGTTCGACTGACAAAATCGTCCCTAATTTATTTTTGAAATCGGTAGGATTTATTATCATTTCCATACCGGAATCAATGCAAACGAATTATTTCCCTTAAAGGATTTTACCTTGATATTTCTGGAAGCTTGCTCAGCGAACCTTGCTTAATTGATACTGCCTGGCCAGTCACTGCCGGAATTATTTTTTTCTTTCCTCTCGTATTCGATAAGGCTAATGGCCTCTTCACGAGCACTGACCTAAGACAATCCACTTGGCTCCGAATTGGAAGTCGTTTCGTATACACGTATACACCCCATCACGCTTCATTCTCCTGGTACCTTGGCAATATTCCAGTTGGCCATTTCATGTATCCGACATCAGAATGCATTGTCATCATACTGAACGAAGACATGGACCAAAGTGCAGAGTGCTCTGATAACCACAAAAAAAACGAACGGCGCAAAAACAAATGTCGTGATGTACAAAGATACGAAAGATATTCTTGCAAATTCGATCGACTCTGAGATCGATAAAAATAGCGTTAATAAACAAAACACAAAATAATAAAACGACTTGAGTAGCTGCATGTCCATGCATCGGCT
This sequence comes from Ophion ventricosus, assembly GCA_963932345.1. NCBI lineage: Eukaryota > Metazoa > Arthropoda > Insecta > Hymenoptera > Ichneumonidae > Ophion > Ophion ventricosus. Next base: position 25,772,176 of record OZ010711.1, on the reverse strand, counting down.
CGATTACAGTCGAATAACGTTTCCGTTATTCCAAACAATACCAAAGGTCGGTCATTATTCCAATCGGTTCTGCCAGAAATGGAGAACAAAAGAAAATGGGACGAAAACAACATTTTCGAAATAAAACGCCATAAATACCGAATTGTCGAGCATTAACTTAAAAAATTAGGCAATATCTATGGGCTCTGGGTGTTTGGGCTTCGAGTCTTACAGAGATGGTACCATGGGGATAAATTTACATGTGTTATTACTTCGTTCGTTCTAAACCGGTATGCAAAATTTGGGTTCGATCTACCGACTCGTTGCAGAAATATAATATGTTTAATGAGCAGAACTCTTGCATGCATTCTTTTGATCTCCGGTACGAAAAAAAAACAATAAAAAAAGTACAGTATATTTTAGATGTTCTCTGCGATTTATGCGTATAAAATTCTTTTTGTAAAATTTCACAATTATTCACTACGTCATTGTAGGAAAGTTAATTGAAACGTATTGAAATTCTACTCATTTTCTCGTTCAGCTCTTCTATACATCTTCATCAAACCGATGACGTTGGAGTTTGCATCGTTGGAACGCAACGATATATATTTTTTCTGGTCATTTTTCATTTCTTAACTTTTATCATTATCCGAAGCCTTTTTTTGCACGTTGAGGTTGTGAATTTCTAATAAGAATATGTAGAAATGTTTGAGTGATTTTCACAGCCTAATACGATCCAAAAATGGACAACAATTAAAAATAATTAATTTGCATTGCATTCCAAAGATGCAAAATTTAACGTCATTCAAACCGTATGGCAGTGCTGTAAACAGTTGAGAGATTCGTAAATTATGACAGTCGCAAGGCACGGAATATTTCCTGTCAAAATTTTTTCCCTAATAAAACTAAATAGTGACAAAAAAGCCGAATCAAGTATTTGAAAGAAAAAAACATTGCTAATTGGCGATTAGAGGCTTGGTCTGCGTATTCTGCAAATCACAGTTGATACTATTTTTCATCCACGGTTTGAGAATTCGAGAGTTTATCTTTTTTGCCTGGGTTAGTATCTACCATATATCCTAAACTCCAACTTTGATACGCTCGAAATTGATAGCTGAATTTGGTCATTGTCAGCGCCCACTTTTGGCAAGTAATACGTTCAATTGTTAATCTTTTGAACTGATTTTTAATTTCTATCCTCCGACACAACGTGTCAAATAGTATTGGGCTCCGTTCATAATGTTTCACGTTTAGAAGTAGATCTGAATGTCCGTGGGAGTGTGCTGCGACTGCTGGATACGCGAGCCTCACCTGCATTCAAATAGTTGAGCAACATTACGTAACTCGTGAATCGGAAGTCGCGAGGGTGGGGATCAGAGACACGCTGGCTGCCCTGCACCAGCTTATATACGCGTATGCACAATCCCTAATTACTCATTGCAAGTGCAAAAAAAAAGATCAGCTCGACGTAGCGCGAATTAACGCGCACCTTTCGAGAAAGTGTTTGTAAGCGAGGAAACAGATCGCGACGGAGATATTCATTTACCGTATACTAATGTTGTGCTTCTGGATTTTTGCTCATCAGCTATATTTACCATTTTTGGCGCTTCCTTCGTTTTTTTTTGCATGTAAAAGACTGAACTGATGAGAAAATAATTATTTTTCAATCTTACATTGTAGGAGTTTGATATGACGTGCGAAACATACTAATCGAGGTGAAGAAAATGAATTTGTGAGGATGGCCTGTCTCGAATATACTTTTCTGATTTGGAAATGATTGATGGAAATTCTTTCATTAATCATTGTTCAATACACAACTAGTCAGTTCAATAAATATTTGGTTTCGCAATTCGAATCTACGAAATCCCATGGAGAGGCGTATTTTTTAGTCTTCTTCAATGATTGTTTCGATATCGTATTTACGTATTTCGTATATAAGATTTCATAATTATTCAACCTACGTATCGATTTGATTGAGTAAAAAAACCGGCTCCTCACGGCCATCGGGTAACGAGTGAAGTGAACGACGAGGCATCGACTGTCATTTGGCAACGATCGAAAAAATTTAACATAATAAATCATGCAAGCGTAATGCTGCCAGGAACGACGTCTTGATGGCGTTGGAGGTCAGTAAGCGTTGCATCGAACAGACGCATATGGCTCTGCTGATCTTGAAGGTGATCGCAGGAAGCAGGCGCGTGAGAGGATGGACATTTTTTCTCTCACGACCTACGATTGTTAGAGGATTCCATCGACGTTGTATATAGGAATCACATCGTCTCTTCTCCCAAAGCCGGAGTGCTTGTAAAACGTCTTCGTAACGTTGCTACATTACTTTCGATGACGTTGTGAAAATGGAACTGTCCCAAAAAGATCTTTGGCCCAGACAGATTACCGAGCATGCGATATTGGAACAAAAAAGGAATTCTCAGCCAAGTTGTTATTTCAATTCGGTTCTTTCCTTAATTATATAGTGTTGTCTGAGAATACTGAAAATAAGTAGTGGAAAAAAGAAGAGTCGGTTTGCACAACACCGGGAATTGTTCACGTCCGAAGGACGACCGTAAATGTAATTGTCTTTTTTAGCCATGCTTTGTTGATTTTCTCGCCGTTCCTGTGTCGGTTGGATGATGAGTTTTGGGTCTCGGAGGAAGTGCCTCGTTAAGCTAGTTCCTGAAATATATTTCACTAGTGTCTCCATCATTCTTCTATCGTTGCAATTCAATATTTTTTTATCCTCTTCTCGTTCCGTTGGTGAAAAACAACAAACAAAAAAATCATATCGCGTGTAAATCTTGTAGTTTTGCCCGTGCTAGGCAATCGACAGTTTGTAGCCGATTAATGTATAATATTTTGTTGTTGAAATCAATCGCTATTGACACAAATGAACCTGCAAATAATTACAGATTGCTGCATCGGAGCTGCCATAGTTTTTACCGAGCGATCCGTCTTCGTTGTTCGTATTACTCGTGTTTCCATTCATCATTCCTCATTCAAAGCGGTTTCCATTCGATGGTCGTTTCACTTCGGAAAGACCGGAAATTGTGTGTGAGATCGGAGATAACTAAGACAAACTTGCTGTACAGTGGACAAAAGTGAGAGTTGCACTTCCACTGAAAATAGTAATGACCATCGCTGTTCTCGACATTTCGTCGTCGCTGACCAAGGAATTCTTTCGGTAAATGGTCACAGTAATGACAAATACAGTGAGTGTTGCATGATCTTTTCCAACTGGAAGGTAGAAGAGCGACCTGATAGCATTAGCAGCGCTCGCTGGTTCGGTATACAGCATCTCGGCAACTTTCCAATCCGCACACGACGAAATCGTGTGTCATGGTCAATCCCCGTCGTCTCGTGGAGATATCCACAGCTTCTCAACAAGTCGATGTTGTCGCGGCAAAAATCCCAGAACCCATGTAAACATATATACATATATATTTGATGCCAATATCCACTTGTTCCACTACAGGATCGACTCTACTACTGGGCTCTATTTCTGAATACATATTTGCATATATCCTCTTCCGGTTTATATGGGATATCAAAGATTTGGATAACAACACTGAGAAAAATGTATGGTGTTTTCAACTATACTTTAACCATGTTTTATATTGCCCTGGCGGGACAACAGTATTGTATACTGTATTTAGTTACTGTTAAAAATATAGTACTGCTTATTGATATTTTAGCAGCTGCATAAATTATGCACGTATGTTAACGACAACCAACCATCGTAAAAGCATACTTTGATTGTTCAATGCTATATAATATAGTAGGTTTTCATAAAATGGATATTCCTTAACACTATCAAAAATTAACTCCTACAAGATCCTAATAGCGAACAGGACTAAAATATATATACATTGAAAAAAAGGTGCTTATGATTTGCGACCATGTTTATAGTGAGTCGTACCATATTATATGATACGACCTGCTATATCCATAGTAATGTGTATCCTACAAGAACATAAGGTGGACTACTACAAGAAAAAGTATTCAACTGATATCCTATTTTTGCAATACAACAAATATACTATGTAACAGTTTGTAAAAAAGGGTAGATCTTAAAACTACTAAGCAGTGGTTGCACCAGCTGCAAATGATTTACGTCTTCGCTATAAGTAAGCATTACCATAATTTTTTTCGAATTGTCACTTTCGCAAGGTCTTTTAGCAAATTATACTCGACAAACGTTAATGTTAACCATATGAATTGTACAAGCTTAAATATGAGGGTCATTTGAAAAGTTATCAGCCTTATAAAGAAAAAGAGATATAAAAGTTTGTCAACAATGGAGAAAACCGAGCATCGGGCTCTGATAAAGTTCCTTGATTTGAAAGGAAAAAAGACTCAGGAAATAAAAGATGAAAAGAAAATGTGTTTCTAACCAATCGACGTACTCGCGAGCGGAGAGGGCAAACGTTAGTTCAATCCAAAGACCATCCATGTCACTAAACATGGATGGTCTTTGGATTGGGTTCAAGATGATATTCATCAAGAATCCACGATGGATTCCATCGCCCGGCTTATCCTTTCCCCTGATGATTGAAATCCAATTTTTAATAATTCATCGTATTACGGTTTGAACTTTCCAATACTTCATTCATTTGTTTGTCTTTTTTCTAATAAACAGGCGGATACGGAGCCAATCTACTGGTCCTGGGTTCGGGCGATAGCAGCCGAGCTTGTGCGTCAGACGCCATTTCGTGCACAGCGTTGCCTAAATTTCTTGGAGATACTGACGATATGTCCTCGGGGTCCGTTGCCGCTGCCGGAGAGTCCAACGGAAACGCGTCGGCGTTCGCGAAGCGAGTTACGCTGTTGGCTCGGGACGACGTCCCTAAGCAACGACAGGGTACGCCATCCGGATGCAATTTTGGACAACTCGCGTAGAAGAGCAAGGAGCGAGTTGCGCGGCTGGTCTAGCAGCAATTCGAGCGACGAGGATCTTCATCTCGCCGAGTATCGTAGTATACAAGCGGCGATGTTGCCGAAAGCGGAGACGACGATTGAGAGAAGAGTCTGGGGCTGCAGTGAGAGCAGCGAGGGAAGCGACGATAGTCTTCCGTGGGGCGGGGCTGGTTGTCGTTCGAGCGTCGATTCAATCGACTCAACGCCATCTATACCCGAGCCCGTTATCGACACTCGCGAACAAAGGATACAGAGGTACAAAGAGGCTCGAAGACGAGAGAACGAGGCGAGAAGTCGTCGCGTACTCGAGGAAGATGCCAAAAGGCGTAGAGCACGTCGCGAGGAAAATAATAACAACAGCATCGATAGCACCGGACACGAGAAGAAATCATTGAGAACGACCGAGTCAACGAGAAATGACATTACGCGCGTTGATACACGCGTGAGAACTGATGCAACAACGGAATCAGTTAAAAATATCGAACATCACCAGCGAAACGAGAGGAACAGCCGCGAGACTGTGGCGAGCAAAGAGACGACTAAAAAAATCGTTTGGACGTGTCAGAGAACGAAAAGTTTGACGACCAGTATCGAGAGCAACGAGAGAGCTCCTCCTGATTCAGGAACGAATGAGAAAATTGGAAAATCGTCGAAAGCACCAATGTCCATCATAACGATGACGAAAGCAACGGATCCTTTCGTACGAGCTGCGGAAACCGTAGACGCAATTACCCGAAGATTACCGCCTCTGAAGGCTTCGTTGGACTCGAGTCAGACGATGGTCAGATTCAAAGACACCACCGCCCTCCATCGACAGGATACCAAAAACAACAATAGCAACAACAACAATAACAACAAGGCTTCGAACAACAACAGCAAGAACAACAACAACACCAACAACAACAGGGAAACATCGACAAGGTACAAGGCCGAAAGTCCTCCGAGTCCGGGCGTGGTAAGAACGGATTCCGGGGAGAGAAGAAGCCGGGCACGTGAGAGAAGAAACGTTCGCGAACGCTGTCAAATATCGTTGTTTCATCAGTCAACAAGCGATAACCCGAAGGGCCTTCTCGAAGACAGGAAAGGACAACTTAGCCTTGCTTCCAGAATTCCGGTCATCAGCGATCAAATCGTGAGCTCGAATTCGCGATCGATGGATGACAACCCCACCGTGACTGATAAGAGAATACCTTCGTACATCGAGCGAGACTGCCGCGATGCCGTTTCCTCGTCGAGAACGACAACGGCCACAACAACAACGACCACGACGGCAGCTCCCTCGATGAATCGCGATCCAGATGCTTCGCCGTCAACGTGCGAGGAAGATGTCGCTAAATTGTTGGCAAGATGCCAAAGGGTCGATCATTATGTACCTGTACGCGAAAAATTGACGCTCTTCGAGTCGCTCTCACGTCTGGGTGGTCGTCTCGCCCGAAGCACCGAAGATCTTGGGAGAGCAGCATCGAAACCAAGTCCACGTGGCAAACAACGGGCAAGATCGCTTCACGATCTTAATCGTGCAGCTAGAAGTGTACCCGTCAGAGAAATGTGCCGATTCTTCGAGGGCGACAAAAAGCCAGATATCGTTGCAACGTCCGGTGCAAACGGCGGGAGATCAAACGACACAACGACGACAACGTTTGCGCATAATTCTAATAAGGATTCACCCGTTTCTATCCTAAAACACAGTCATCATCACCAAGATGCTCCTCCATGCGTGAGAACGTCGTCTAGAAGAAAACACTATCAGAAATAGTATAAGGAACTCTTCACCTTTAGCATAGGAGATGTTTGACAAATTTCGCTAAGGAGCCAAATGTTGGTGGTGCCTTTTTTTCACTCTTGGTTTGCTTCTATCGTGTTGTTCGCTCGAGAAACAGAATACCGTGAAGACATTTCGATGAAATAACCTTGAACTCATTGGGTGCGAAGTTTTTTTTTCGCTTTGCGAAAAAATGCTGCGTAGAACTTTCGAATTCCAACGTCTTGTCTAGTGTTCACGGAAATATATGGCATTGGTTTTTGACAATAAGAAGGAGGGGGCTTTTTTCTTGCTGAATGAGATAGAGAGAGAGACAGACAGAGAGACAGAGAGAGAGAGAGAGAGAGAGAGAGAGAGAGAGAGAGAGAGAGAGAGAGAGAGAGAGAGAGAGAGAAAGAGTGAGAAAGTGGAGAGTCGAAAGTACGTGGCGGTTGAAATGAACTTTAAATGAATCTCTACTCATTATACCGGTTAAACTTATTTTTTTGCATGTTGCTTAAATATGTCAATGATCGACTTCGATACTGGATCAGCGATCTTCTCTGTTCAACTGTAAGATCCAATAAGTCATAAACTTTAATGGCATATATCTCCATCTTTCACTTGTCCTTGCGTCTCGATTAATTCCGTAAAATCATCGTTACGGCGGTATATAAAGGATCGAGCGAATGCGACGAAAAAGTCACACAAGTGGGGATAATCGCGGAGAAACCGGTAATTTACATTCACCGCTTTGCCAGAACGAATGACGAACACCTGATAGCGGAGCAAAGATTTCTTTTTCAACTCTGGACTGGTGAAATCTTTTGCTTAATGAAAAAAAAAGACAAAAATGTTCGTTTTCGATGACGATGCATATGTAAAAAATGTTTTCACTCATCGTGTCTAAAACTTCCACGTTCATTTATCTGCGTATCGTTCGCGCGAAACAAAAGATTCGAGTCGAAAAGGCATATGAGGAATGCGAGAAGAGGAATTGTAATCGTTTCATTGCGACAAAATTGTCCGGAATGTCTATCGATTGTATGCCCCACGTGTGATTTTGTGTTTGTTTGAGTTATCCACAAGTGTTCAATTGTCCAACGTCGATTTTTTTCGGCAGTTGCAAGTTACGACAATAGCCACGAATTAATTTATGATTTCGAGGAGATAGATATTTACGAATAATTTAAAAAAAGAGACGTCGTATCTCGTAACACTTCAGAATTGTTGCGAGAAAGCTGCAACGGAGAACAAAAAAAAAAGTGCCAAATTTATATGTCTGTGCTTTTTTTTCTTTTTTGGAACACTAGTAATACGAATACCAAACTAGTACGACGACGTTGTGTCAGTTGGAGACACATATCTCTTTTCGTGGGAAAAGTGTAACTGTGAAAAATCTATATTGAATCATGCGCATTCTCATAACTTTAAGCAATTCCCCAAAAAAAAAAAAAAACTGATATTGAGCTAACTGATTGCCAAGAAGTGTCGCATTTACACATTTATATGTAAATATTGTACAAGCGAAACACATACACGAAATGGTAAAAAAAAAGTAATAAAGATAGGTGTACGATTGTGTGAAAATGTATCGAGAACAGCCCTTCTCTTTGGCTTAGATCTTTTTGTACAGTTGGATAAATTGAGTGAACGGAACAGAGAATGGTGAGCCTCGAAAACATAGGAGAATGCTTGAAGACGTAGAATAATTAGGGAAAAAAAAGGAAACCACAAAAAAAGGAAATAATGTAATGGAAAAACAGTCTAAATGACGGACGTGACCTACTCCGATCAACTATTTCTCCGATCAATTATTTCAGCACTTGGCAGAGCAACATTAAAATGAAACAAAAAACAGTGAGAGCTCTTGTACGTTTCCGGATCGAGTCAGGGTTAGATCATTAAAAAAAAATCAATATGTCTATACTTTCAAGGTCCGATCAGTGTAAATAATGCTCAATTTTGTTAGACCGAAACATTCTTTGACGCGCCAACAACTCATTTGTCAAATGTTCCATTCATTTATCCCAAATGATTTACTGCAAATATTAAAGTTGACAATAAAATGAATGTGGCGTCGATTGCTCGATCCGAATTTTCCAAGCTTGCAAAAACTTTACTTTTAATTGAAAAACTTTCTCTTGGCTTGGAAGCTACGACTATTTCTCTATTTTGTGTACTTTGCAATTGATTGTAGCATGAGACATGTTATGATGTATGACTTGTCAGATTATTCTTGTTTCTCGTCCACGGTAGTACCGATTTATCGATACATATATATATATATATATATATATATATATATATATATATATATATATGTATATATACAAAAAAAGAATATAACGTGTTGTACCGGTTATGTGCCATCGTTAATGTTCGATCTCGTTGAAACGTCGAGCCGACCCAAGGATTCGCGAGGTCACATTTGTATTATTCATTAAAAAAAAAATTAAAAAAAACGGAACGATGAAAAAAAGAAGGAAAGAATACGTCGAGCTCTGATCGAGTCGACAGCTGAAAATAAAAATCTTGGCTAATCGCCAAAGAGGTCTTCTAGTCTTATACCTCGAAACAAAAAATATTCACACGCCACATATACACATACAAATACATACTGTGCTACTATGACGAGGCCGAAAATTCTTCTTCCTCTTTGTTAGTACACAAATTTTCACATAATTTTTTTTTGTTTCATTCTCCTTTGTACGTATACTTGAAAGTCTCGTGTTAACGAATATTATAATATATATTTATGTATACCTGTGAGTGTAAGAAGACACACGGCTATTGTTTGTATTTACGTTTGTTGTATAATAAATAAGTGACGATTGGCCTTCTATCGTCGTTACGAAGTAGCCAATAATAAATTATATCGTCGTCGAATTTTTCTGTTGAAAACAAAAGAAAGAATCGTGTAGTCTACATAATTTGAATGTTTATTTTCACCCGGATCCCGATTCAGCAAAGTCAAACTCGCCAAAATAATCCCAAAACAGAGCAAAAAATATCAAAAACCAATCGAGACGGACCTGAACGAATTAGGCATATTGGTGAATCACTGTACAATTGACTGGCCTTTTTTGCTCGTTATTCACACGTTGTTTTTTCTAATATCACGATAATAATGGCAAGGTTTTTGCGCCGCCGTTCTTTCTTTCGTGCCGTTGCAATAAAAGGAACGAATAATACATACCTGCGTTTTATACTATAGTTATATAAAGTTATCGTCGTTAGAAAGTCGTCTGCAGCACAGTCCTTGGTGAACTGGGGAACGAACCAACTTTACACTAGCCAAGCAAATGCTAGCTATAACAAATGTTGTATCCTTTTATTGTCTATTATATACACACCCTGTCCCCCTCGCTGCGCTATAAATTTGTGCGGACAAACGACGAGAACATTTTTTCGAAAATGCTCAATATTGGTACAAATTAGATTTGTCAAATCTGATTCTGATGAAAGGGTCAACAAATCAGATTCAGATTTGTTGACCCTTTAATTTCATCAAATGACGTGAAAAAAGAAATACACGCATAATATTTGTCTTTCGAGTACTGTAGTCGAATCGCAATGAAATTATTCCTACTGGAGTATAATTTTTTTTTACCCACCGCAACGATTTCAATTCTTAAAGTTTTGGGCTTGAGTCTCTTCGAACATCCGGTTTCCATAGGAAACATAGGAAACAATAAATACAGAATTTTTCGATATTGTTGGTAGAAAAATAGTTTTATTACAAAGATCTATAAATAAGAAATTTCAACATATTATACGAGAAAGTGTTTTTCTTTCTGGTTGTTTTGCGATACATTGAATCGACGGGGGGAGAGGGGTGTATCATCGATAGAGCAGAGTTCATTAATCCTGAATTTTCAAAGATGGAAAAAAACTTTACCTAAGGTGAGATTTTACGGTGAAAAAAAAATAACTGAGCGGAGCTTTGACAAAGCAAGACAGTTCTTCTTCAACATACACCTTAACCCATGTAGGCGAAAAAACCTACTTCACATTGATACGTTGTTACAAAAGGGAGCAAGGTTAGGATTGCCTTTTTGGCAACTTCAGGATATTCACTTTTAACACTAACCGATACCTCATTAAGTGGCACAGTCTCTAACGTGTGTTTTAGTGCGGATGAGCTCTGAACATCTATCAATGATTCTAGTACTGTTAGCATGGCAGGTTTACATTTATTGACAAATGGATTTTGTATCCACTCGTTGTCATTGTCAGAATAATTCGGGAAATAATTTGATAAAGACTTCAGCAGACTTACTAAATATCCCATTATGACATTTTGAATTTCATTTGGTAATTCTAACTCGTTTTCTTCCAGAAAATTGAATAAAAGTGGGAAACATTCAACATGGCCATTTTCAACGCATCTATGCCAACAATTATTATTTTTTTATAGCTAAAATAATCCAATCCTTTAATGGCAAAATGTAACTAATTCGCGAAACCCCGGTGACTCTCCCACGGAACCCTTGGGCTCCGCGGAACACGCTTTAAGAACCGCTGCTTTATTCGATTGCAAGATGACATTTCCCTATTTTTTTCCGATTTCACAAGGTAAGGGCCAGACGTTCAGGATTCGGACTATTCACTGTGCAAGCAGTAAGTTGCGATATTCAACCGTTAAAAAAAACGAAGGCGGGAGAAGTTTGCGAAAACAGCTTTTATACCGGTCCTTTTCAACTGTTAGAACGAGCTGCCGGTAGCGTAGCGGGCAGCGGATCAGAATCATATCACGGGATAGCTGGACCGAGTCTCGTTCGGACGACTTTTTTTCAATTTAATCCGTACTTTTTCGTTCCTTATTTCTATCATCCTAAATCATGCCATATTAATTTTATAATTTTTTTCTTGATATAAAGTTTAAAAAATTCTTGAAATAAACTTATTTTACATTATTCTAGAGGATGTAATATTACTTTTATAAGGAATATATTAACGTCAGCGTTTGCAGATAGAAGAAACTTGCGACGTATTATAATACAAATTTATCTCTTGTATTTATCGATTTTTTGAATGGTAAATCTTGATCGATTATCTTAAAATTTGGGGTGTGAACTTATTTTTAGTTCCTTGATAAAGTTGTGAAAAAACATTGTGGTGCCATTAGAAAAAAAAATGGAAGTGAGCTTGGAATCTCCGAAGCGCCTCCACCTCGATGAACCTCGTAGCCACTACTCGATGACCCCCTTCAAACTATGCAAGTTTTGTAGGAAAAATGTTCTCCTAAGTTTGATAGGTTAGAAAAAAATGTCTACTGCTAATAGTTGTTACCTTAGCCTGTATACAAAGCATACATTGTTTATGATCTCAGGATCGATAAAATGATAATATATGTATAATAGCAGATATTATACATATTTTCTTTCGTACTTGAGGGTACCAAAACGTTGATATACATGCTCTATTCAGGGCACACTATCCACGCTTTAGTCAATGAATCTCGGAAAAATCTTTTTTTTTTAATTCAATTTAACCTGCTCAATACGCGTATTTTTACTTCTTTTTTACATCTCGTGTTTCGACTTTTTTTCCTTTACTGGCGAAAGAAAAACTCGCGTGATTAGAGAAAAAAGAATACAATTACTCTGACGTTTACTTCAAGTTACTTCGCAAGAACGGTATTTCTCATTGGATTTATAAATTTTCAATAAATCCAGTCAAATTTTTTTTCAAGTAATTTCACGGACTCGGATTGGAGAAACGTAAAGAAAAGAAAATTGTTCGTCCCACAATAGCCCCGAATTATTGCTATGTAAAACATTTTCTGGCCTCAAATAAAACGATAAACATTGTCTATTCGTGGCTTTGAGCGACTTGATACAAAGACTAAAAAACTATGTTAACGAAATTGCGAGATAACGAAAGAGGAAAAATCGTTCAATTTCAAGAACACGAAGGTTCAAGGGTTGACAACGTGCCGTGCAATTATCGTATGTGGATTAGGATGTGTGATTGACTGCTTCAATTTTCGATGTCTAGATGACTTTTATTATACAAAAAAAAAAAAACCTCGCAAAAGGTGGGTTATCGAAAGATAAAGATCAAAAGAAACGAATACAAAATTTAAAATAACCCACTCTAATGTAGAGAAACATATCGAAATAAGGTTAACGTATGTTTTTTTTTAGTAGTGCGTATGCCTATTCGAGGAACATTTTTTCTGGTACATGATTACCATGAGTTCATTGCATTTCCTCAGTAACGAAGAGCAGCTTCACTCTTATTATTATGCACGTTGCATCGTTTAGATTCGTCATTCGCTCGTTCAAGAGACAAAATAAAAGCGATTTTTTAAATCGCATCGCATAATTGATTATAGATTCAGACTGAATTTCATTTTCAATGACTTTCGTCTCCTTGATTTTTCTCATCGGTGGTTTCAATCGATCGAGACTTGATCGAGATTTTAGGTTTATCAAACCCACGTCGCGCTTTTTTTTTTTTCTTTCAACGTCGGTTACGTTGGTTTTGCAGAAAAAAAAATAGATCCACGAAAACCTGATTTTGTGCGATCAATTTTCTACTTTCAAGTACAATCATTTAAATTGTACAAGTGACGATGCGTTCTTGGACCCTTTTGGTTTGGAAACGAAAAAAAAAAACATTACTTGTCGTGAAACAGTGGCGAAATTTATCAAGATTTACCGATCGTCTTTATCGTATGACCGACAGAATGTTTCACGATAATTGTAACTTTTTTCCAAGCAATTCCATTTCTTGCGACACTTTTTTTCCACCTTATTTTCGAAATGATAAAAAATGTTGTGAACATTTTTGTGGCTTCCGGCCTTGCTTGCCGAATACGAAAATTTTGATTTTTCGTCTCTGTACCATTTGTGCTGTGTCCTCTTACGTCATATTTATAAATAATCGAGCTTGGAGATACAGTTGCACAGTTCTTGAGCCTAGCTGTCTCGATCGAGAGAATCGAGGGTATCGTTGCTCGAGGAATGCGTCAAATCGCTAAGCTCGTCAAGGTGCTTTTGTCTCTTCCGGACGTTCCAATGCAGGCACTCGGCGAGCGAGTCAAACCAATCAGTCATTTGATCGGCTGCGCATATGCTCGGAACTGGATAGATCGACGTCGTCACTTGAAGGCTTCGGGGAAAACCGAAAAATAAAAAGAAATTCCAACGAGACAATAAGATTATTCAATTCCATCCATTGTATCGAATAAAAGAAGCGAAAAAAATCGAAAAAATTAAATAAAATATTGTCGTGAATGTCATTGAAAAATCACATGTTGTTTTTTCCACATTGTTGTTATGCGAAAAAAGAGCGAAGTTTCAGTAGCCAACAGCCCACGTCTCGTTTCCGAACGCTCGCGCGAAACGAGAATAATTATAGCGCGACGGATCAAGCGTACTTCCAAATGCGATGGTTCGAAGCGAATTGACGATACAAAAGAAAATCAATCCACAAGCAAATTCGAAGTTCGTGAAACGGCTGGATTATTTTTTTCTTCCTTTTCAGAGTTATGTGTACCCACAAAATCAATGTCGCGAGGCTTTGGATAAAATAGTTCACAGCAAGTTCAAAAATGTATATGCCAAAGATTTCTAGCCGTCATTCTATAAAGGTGTTTCCTTCGAAATTTTATCTCTCAATCGGAAAGGCAGGAAATCACGTTTCCGGGGGTGCCCCTCGAGAAGAGTCAGAGGTACAAGGTGCTTCGTCACTCGAATGTAAATGTCAAGCAGTAAGGCATCTCTTACTGATAGTTCCCTTTCCAACACGACTTTTACGTGAGATTAAAGAAAAAGTTAAAATCCGTGGTCGGACAGATTGATAGACGGAAAAATATTACAATGGATAAAAATTATCAAAGGGATTTTAGCTTGGAGAGTCTTGTAAATTTCACTAATGTTAATATTGGCAACAAAATAATTGCCGTGGTCATCGAGAAAACGATAAGACCTACAAAAGGTTGACAATTTCTTGAATATTCCCGTGTCTAATGATTTTCACCACGATTGTACGATTCGTGCGTGTGGGTAATTAATTAGGTGGGTAGGTAATTTTTTTCGTGCGTAATAGCGAGTGATTTCGAATGAATTGAAAGGATTAATGGTCTTTGAAGTCGAGAAAGGCGGCCAAACAGGGCCAATAAAAAGAAAGAGAGCACGATAGAGGGCGAGTAAGAACGAGGTGATGAAGGAATATTAATATTCGCGGGACACACCTGTCCCCAACGCGCAGCTCTTGCTGATTTCGGCCGTCGTACGAGACTTAGGCTGTTCTTCGGGCTTCGCCATTATCTGTCAAACAACGTTGAAGAAAAAAAAAAAACTACACGATTAGATGGTTTCGTGAAATTTTTCATTACCTGTCCCCATGAAAGAGTTCTTGACGATTTCTTCCGTCGAACGAGACCCACGAGGTATTTCTGCTGTCCGGAGGAACCGATATCTGCCGATCAAATAGTATTGATATCAATAAGTTTTAATGCGGCGTTAAGTTTTTTTTATCGAGGACACGTTCGGAAAGAAGTAGAATTTATTGTATTCCCAATCTCGAAGGAACATTGACCCCTTGGCAGGCGAAAATTAGATTTTTATGCCATTTTTGTGTCAGAAATTTTTTTTTCATAGATTCATCCTATACTCTCAGTATTACAGTTCTTGAAGTCACTGAAACTGAATCTCATATCAGATGTACAAATTAAAAAATGGTAGAACCAATATGGCGGATGCAAATTCGAAAAGTAGTTTGATTTTTATAAAAATAAGTCGTCTATGGTTTTCAGGGTCGCTGAATTGGAATCTCATGTGAAATCAGATTTTCAAAATTGACAATGACCGTTGCTATATGGTGGATGGAAATTCGAAAAATTATTGGATTTCAACGGAAGTTTGTATCTTTTGGTGTTTTGATGTAAGATTTGACACCATCCCCTAAAAATTTGATACGTCGGGTCTATTACAGCAAACTATAATTTCGCAGCGGCAGTACTAAATAATATTGGGTTGGCAAACAAGTTCGTTTTGTTCATACCGTTCATATGTTCAAAACCGAAAAAACTTATTTGCCAACCCAATATGATAATCAGAATGTAGTATTTCATATGTATACATATTCGGCAGAGTAAGTATCGAAGACGAGTGTATTATGTACGTTTGTCTAACGAAGTCCGAATAGTGAGAAGGATACCAAAAAGAGTAGGGTACAGAGACCAGTGAATGGACGAAAGCTGATTTTTACTTAAAATAAGTAAAGAATATGAATTGTTAATAAAAATTTGAATGACTATAATTTAGGGGATAAATGACAGGTGTCGTTAACACAAATTTCTTCGTTTAATATCGAATTTTGACGCCACACGGAATTTTTCTAATTTGTGGTATTTTCAGAACGCGCAATTTTGTTACGATACGGCTGTGTACATAAAGTGTTCTAAAGGCGAAAACAAAAGTTTTTATGAGCTTTGAGATTGAGTATTGCTTTTCTTCTTTAAGATAGAATCAATCTTTGATTTTTTGCAGAAATTTCAAATAAATTCATAATAATAGGTCAGAATTACACATGTTTATTCGCTAATGCTGTATTCTAACCTTTGTTCCGTTAATAGACTTATGGGCGCTGCTCTGATTATTCTCAAAGCAGAGTAAAAATGTACCTCATTTACCGAAAATTGCAAAACGAATGACTGTTAAGAATTGACAATGTACATTTCATCAAATGTTGTCATATATAAAATGTATTTTCTGTTTCTCGGTCGAAACCAACTTTGGTAGTTTGTAGTTTTTGGTAGTTTTTGAGAATGTGGTTTGATAGTTTTTTTTGAGAATGTCACTGTTAAGAGGCAGAAAAGCTTCGTGTATTTTCTACAAAATCGTAATAACCAATATAATACTCATATCTCATACTATAAGAATATTATAATTTTTGCGTAACACAGTGATCTCCAAATCTAGCATTTAATAAAAATAAATGATAAATCTTTATTTTTTAGAGCCTACACTACACGTCTACACTATATGTCCATTTACTGGTGGTCGAGTGTCCATTTACTGGTAATTTCGTTCATTTCCTGGCGATTAAGTCACTTCGCTACTTATTTATCAATTTCTCCAATATTATTTGTTGCAATTACATGACATTTTTTTCTACTATCAGAATAATATCTTTTGTTAGCTATAGCAATAAAAAAAATTGTTTTGATAGTATTTTCATTTTTCAGTCTATCTGAATCCTACAGTGTCGTTATTTGTCCATCCACTGATCGGTTTACCCTATAAAATAAAATGAAAATCCAATTTTTATTGTTCACTTTGACGCTAATTAATTTTTAATATCTTAATACAGGATATATTGCAAGAAACGGTCAAGTTTTTCCCACTAAAATGTCGAGGGTACATTCGGTGTCTACACGAATGCGAAAAATGTATGAGGTATAAATGAGCAGTTCTGATTCAGACACAGATATTTCCCTCAATAACGATAATTCGTTGATAGGCGAAAGTGACAGTGAAGCAGAAGGGAATGATGAAAATAAAATTCAGCGACTTTCGAACTGAAGCGATATTCACTTTTCTCGAAAACAAACAAATTTCTCAAATTTGTATCCGCCATTCAGAATTTTGAAAATCTAGTTTTAGATTTGAATTCAGCGACCTCAAAAACCATAAGATACTTTCGGCGAAATCAAACAATTTGTCAAATTTGCATTCGCCATATTGGATCCGCCATTTTTTATTTAGAAAATTTTATTTCAGATACAAATTCAGCGACCTCAAACATCACAAGATACTCACTTTCGTCGGAATTAAACTATTTTTCAAATCTGTATCCGCCATATTTGATCCGCTATTTCGAATCTTGAAAATCTGTTTTCATATACGAATTCTGCGATCTCAAAAACTATGGAATACTAGTTTTTATCAAATTAAAACTATTTTTCAAATTCTCGTCTACCATATGTGATACATCATTTTGAATTGGAAAAATCTGATTTCAGATCCGGTTTCAGCGACTTCAAAAACCATGATTTACCAAATAATAGTCAAATCGGTATAGTAAAAACGTTCTTTTTTAAATACTCACATATGTGTCATAACCCAAAAGTGGCACGACTTTTTTTCGCCCATATGTCTGTCAGTCACAGTGAAGGGAGTAAATGCAAAAAATTTGCTGTCGAAATGATCGGGCGTGAGAGTTGGGGAAAATTTGGTTGATATATACCTTGAGCTCGACACCTGCAGGAACGACGATTGGCCTGAACGAGAGCGAGTGAGGGCAGATAGGTGTAATCATGATTGCGGGCACCGACGGATGTATCATGCTCGCACCGGCAGCAACCGCGTAAGCCGTCGAGCCCGTTGGCGTGCTAACTATGAGACCATCGCCCTGTACACTCGTAACGTGCTTTCCATCGATAAAAAGATCGATATTCGACAGATAAGGCGATGGTCCACGATCTACCACAACCTCGTTAAGAACCAAATGGTCAGTCGATGGCTTGCCGGATTGTCTTTCTTCCCCTTTACGTTTTATCGTACAGCACAATCGGCTCCGAAGGGTCAATGCTGCGTGACCTGAAAAAATTGATAAATCGTATATTAATATATACGGCGGATAGAATAAAATAGGGTGGGCACGTAAAAGGGGAAGCACCCCGTACGATGGAACAATAATAAATTCATTCAAATAGATATATATATATATATTATTAATATTCAATTTTATTGCTCCGGGCACTTCTTCAGTTTGTGCTGGGAAAAAGTCACCTGCCGTGGTGGGCTATAATAATTAGTCTAGTCTATGGAAGATCAAGCTTCCTTAGGCCAAAACAATTTTTTATTCTCAGTATTATTATTATTATTATTATATGCATTAGGACGATATGAAAGATCGATTTTTTTTATTATTGCCATAACAAAACATGGTAGTATATGGTAAAAAAAAAATCTCGTCCTAAGTGAACTCGCCAGCTCAACATAAAAAGGTTTCGAAAGCCATTTTTAGTTAGTTTCTCTATTTTTGCTCAAGGCAGTATTGTTGTCTGGAGCGCTGATTTGGAAGTGATTTTTCAGATGGAATAACTGTTAAACTGTTCGTGTTTTCTTTCTGAATTTTTTACACATGTTTATTGATCTTTTAAGAATATGTACAAATAAAAAAAACATTATTATTGTGTACTTTTGTACGTTTGTCGTTACGATCATTGGCATACATTTTACGTTTCAGAAAATCCTAAAGAAAGAAGTCCAATGACAAAATCGCACGATTTTGGTGGCCAATTCACAGCGCCGCGGCGAAAGATAACACGACCATGAAACTTCGCCTGCAATAACTGCGTTGTTTCACATTGCATTTTCACTATTTCTATGTGTTGTTCGATCGTGTAATTCTCCATGACTAAACCTCAATACTTCCTGATGCCAGTTATCAAAGATTAGTACTCTATACTCGTTACAAAAAAATGGCGCGCAATTAAAAATATTAGGTCATTTTAAGACACCCTTTAAAATAAAATTAAAAAAACGATCTTTTTAAATTTCTACACAACAATACTGCTTTAAAATCATTGTCTTCAATTACCTAAATAGAAATAAAACTTATGAAAAAATTAATTGATTTTTTTTTACGAACATCGTATTTATTGACTTTTAAATACGTTTCGTACCTATTATTTTTTTAAGATGTGAAAGATCACGATTTTAGGTCAAAATTAGACTAATAGCAAAAGAATACTTGCCTTACCTCAATTGACCTATCGGGCTCACTTTCCGTGAGTTTTTTTTTTACCATATACCGACATTTTTTATCGTGGGTCGGAAAAAAAACTGATTTTTTTTGCTATTGACTGAATCGGTGTATATAATGATATTGTAAGGATACCATGTAATAATATACATTGAGGTGTGGATACGATTTTGCATCCAGGTCTTGAAAAGACAGGGGTGGGGGTAGTCTACTTAATGCGGATCAAAATACTCCGTCTTGCATCCACGCGGACAGTGATCGTCGGGTCAAAAGCCAACGCATGCGTAGTACGCGCTGTTCTTTCATGTTTATACATAGCTCTCACGTTGAACACGTTTCGATATAGGAAAGTAGCAAATAACGTGATCATTTCTATCAAATCGTTAAACTAGATCGACGTTTCGAGTACGAAATGGGATTAATTCCGTGATAATAACGCGACCTTTTCTCGACAACTTTTAAAAGTTTTTAACACGACTTTAAAACACTTCTTTAACACGACTTTTTCTTTACGATTTTTAAAAAGAAAAAAAAAGCTGGTGAATAGAAATTTGGCAGCTGTTTTTCAGTGTGCTTGGTGAAATGGTAACCGTTTCAAAATTTTAAAGGATTCTTATGATTGATAAAAAAAACAGTTTTGCGCATAGAAAAAACTTTTTACGAGGCTCGAATTCGCGCTTTTTGAAGAAGAGACAGAAGAGAGAAACGTACTTGCTAAAATATGAAGCATACCACCTTAAAGTGGTGTGCTAATGAGGATCGTTAAAAGAAATAATCTTTGCTATGGGTCGAGTAACATACTGATGGAACTTCATTATGATCGGATTGTTGTATCTTGAATTATGAGATAACATACACACGAATAGACGGAGCATTTTTTTTAAATACGATTATTCCTCATAATTATCCCTTTGAAAATGAAAAATTAAAGAAACATACTTTATCAAAAACTTTCATACGTGATGAATGATTGCTTATTGTGTCCAATAATGTTGCAACGACTCGGGAATTTGTTTCGAAATGAAGAGTCAAGCTTACCCTCAAGAACGTTGGTGACTTGTTCTTGAAAATTGTCGAACTCGAATGGTGTGAGAAAGCCCAACGAGCCAAGATGGAAGGCCATTATTGGTGGTACCGATTGTTGAAACAAAAGACTTGCGTAGAGAAGCGTACCGTCGCCACCGAGACAAACGATAAAGTCAATTTTGTCCTGTAACTCGGCACCGTCTTTGAACGTAGTAAGTCTGTCGTGAACACTCTGAAATCTTGGATCACGGGTAAGTGCTGGATCCTCCAGTACGGAAGTCTCCACATAAACGGCCATTCGTTTTTCCTGCAATAAATATGTCCAGCGTTGAATTTCCTATACACTTTTTGTCGTTACGCACATCGTTTTCCCGCCGGAAGTCATAAGAGATTGCGTAATTATATATTTATGCGCAAGATCCTCCTCGCGAAGGCTGCGATGGCGATTACGGACGATCATTGAAGTGTACGATTTATTTTTTCATAGATCCACCTTACAATGTACATACGAAGTATCGTTAGAATGCAATTACTATTAAAATATGAATGAAAGTGATTTTTTTTTAAATAGAATTATTATTGTTTTCGTGCTTATATTTGATTACCTCGATTAGCCATGTGATCAGTTGCACAAATGGCGGAAGTACTGAAGAATCGCGGACCTTCTTGATCACTAAAACGGTGAGTGGCGCTTTGTACCACGTCAGCCTCTGAGAGGCGGGATCCTGGATGGTCCTGTGGGATAAGAAAAAAACCATTGCCGTTAACAAATCTCTTGTAAAACTCGGTTAATTATAGGAATTATTTCGAAAACTCATTTGTATATAACTATCGCATCAACGAAGATAATTTTTTTATATGATCGTAGCTGCGACGACTTTTTTTTAATTTCGGTTTAGTATGCAATACAATTTACAGCGAATATGTGCAAACTTCATAAAAGAAAATCATGCGATTTAAACAAAAACTTTCTCATTGCTTCCTTATTTATTTTATTTTGCCTACAAAATTCTTTCGCACCATGATACCTTGAGAGCAAAATAAAATGATGAGAGATGAGTATGCAAATGTCTGATTTTCCTGATTTTTGTTTCTAAAGCATCGATCCATAATAGTGCATTAACGTAAAAAAAAAAGATTGTCCGATATCTCGAAATTTGAGATAAATAAATAAAAATGTTTCACTATTCGCACTCTTCAAATAATTAGAACGAAACCGATCAGTCATTAATTAAACTCTATTAATGCAAAAAAATGTACCTCGTTACTGAAAATTCGAATAAGTTGAAGTGTTTACTGAATTTTTATGTATAACATTTCAATCCATTCAGAATCCCTGCATTAGAACTCTTCGTGCGTAAAAAAATCATCCTCATATTTTGACGTTAGAACGCAAACAAAAAATCCACTTGCACACACACACACACACCCACATATGCACGTACACAGATGTCTGGACATTTTGTTTTTTTAGTGAATCTGTTTTTTTCTGACATCTTGAAACTTACCGAACACATTTCTTCAGAAACCGGGATGAGAAAATGTGTACCAAAACAAAGTTTACTTTACGAGAAAATAAAATCAATTCATATGTTGATCACACCAAACAAGTCCAGGTAATTTCACATTCTTTTTTAGACGTCGAGCGTGAGAAACGGTTTATGTAGAACGGCATTCTCGACAATCTCGAGAAGAATGCATTCATGAAATTCATTACGGAATGAAGTTGCATATTGTCGCGTGCACGTGATATAAATACACGTGTCTCTCAATGATATGCAAAGTTCAGGATTTGCAATTTTCTTTCTCATTTTTTTTTCTAGGCACTCACAACACGATCTAACATTACTACATTTCTTTTCTTTAGTGCACTCACAACTATTGTAATTTATCCGAAAGGGATCTTTTTCAGCTAGGATTATCTTCGATTATCAATAAGTCTTTTGCACTTTCTGGATGTAGGCAAAATTAGTACCCGCGAAATCAATGTGATCCATTCAGGTGGCGTTGGGCACGTATTTACTCGTAAAACTTTTCATTGATCGTTGTAATTCATTGAAGTTGAACTAGAACGAATTATTAATGTAGCTAGGGAATATAATCGATTGTAGCGTTCCGACATAATGCATAACCATAGTTAGCTTTTGCATATGCACCGTGAAGGACGATACGAATGAATTAAAGAGTATTCTATGAAAAGTTGAAGCTCGGAATTCGAGTTCAGCAGACCTGTGAATACCGAGGCCAGAAATAAAGAGACCGAGAGAGAGAGAGAAAAGGAGAGAGAGAGAGACGGAGAGAGAGAGAGAGAGAGAGAGAGAGAGAGAGAGAGAGAGAGAGAGAGGGATAGGAGGCAACAGAGGTGAACCGAAGGTATAAAAATTAACTCATCCATTTCTTCACAATTATTCAAACCTCGCGATCTCTTACGATAGACAGTTGCGTAGAGCACCGATTGGTAAACTACAAAAAACTCTATAGGCAAAATGTGTAAGCGTTTTCGAATTTCCAGTTACGGTAAATATGAGTAAAAGTCTTTGAAAGAATCTCGATGACTTTAATGCTTTATTCCAAGAAGTTAATAACCCAAATGATTAATAAAAATAAGCGTGTCGATAAAATAACATTAACTGAGCGAACGCGGGCATGGGGACCCTCTGTTCATTCTACCAACAGCACCAAAGTCCGTCCACCGATCGCTTTCGTTGGGGGTACGAACTCGGGTATATTGCGTTATCAACAACTTAAAAAAATATTTAAGAGGATTGATAACCGAGTGTAATGTTTTTCTTGCGCTGACCGCCAAGTTTATTGTGGTACGATGATGAAAAAGTCGAAATTTCATAGCCGTCACCATTAAATCATATGACACAAGCAATTCATCAAGATTTCGTCTTTGCCAACACCGATAATGTTTTGCAGATCCAATCATTTTCCCATTACATAGAAATATATTTGTTATTTTTTTTTATTCCTTCGTTTAGTCTTAAAAACAATTTGCATAGTGAAAAGACTGTTTTTGATAAATAATACACTGACAAAAAAATTCTTTTGATATTAACTAGATGCGTCTATTGGATTAAAAATTTTTCCTATTGCATTCCATTATTAAAATTATTTATTATAAATATATTTATTTATTCGAATTAAGATCTATTTAATAACATCTAATAACTAAATATTTTATTTATTCCTAATAAATCTGTGATTTGGTTTCACCTGGTAGTATAAGACAAAAGAGACAGACGGAAAAATAGTAAACGATTCGGTTTCTCAAAAATCTCATTTTCATTAGAAGGCTGTTGTAACATTCTGCAGTTGAGGAAAAGTCTTTCTATACATAAATAATCACGCCTGTGAATAAAAGGCACGGAGATACCTTTCATTTTTTTTTCCAAATAACAGACTTGTTAGTGAAAAAAAGATGAATAATCTGACTTTTTTTCATCGCACTTTTATGTAATGAACCTATATTCCTTTCTCGTATTCGATGCGATATATCGTGTTTTATCTTTATTTATTTAATTTGAATCTAATCTTTAATTATTTAATTCGAAAATATTTAATGTTTAATAAGAATAGCTTGAACAAATAAAAATATATATTTGAAACATATAGGGTCATATTAGGCCATGAGACAACCAAAAAACCTATTTGATTTAAATGGATCCTATTTAAATTAAATTTTTTTTTGTGGCAGTGTAAGGAAAATACCGTAATGCATTTGGCGCAAAGTGTGCCAAATGGTCGTGCACGGGTAGTACAAGGTTTGATATTGCAAAATTTGTTAAAAGTTCTAGACATAATAATTAATGAAATTTCAAGTATTTGCAAAATGTTTTATATCCGGTCTGATTACCGAGCCAGTTATTTATGAATACAAAATATCGGGGACATTTATATTTTAGACACAACCGGTACCGGGACCTCTCAAAATTATGATTTTTATACAATTAATATTGTAATTCTTATAGATGGTAATTAATTATTCAATTTGACCACGAAGTGTGACGTTTAATGAAAATCAGCATTTTTTTGTAAAGTCTATAGGGTTTTTTAAAAACAACTTTTTTTTAAAGCTTTTTGTTACCGTTTCAGTGTTTTTATTGCAATAATCACAAAACTTTCTCTATACGAATTGAAGAGTGAATTCTTATATTATTTTCAATATATTTCGATAGTTATCGAGCGGAACTATGAACAACCGGCAATTTTCATAACGAACAGAATACTGCGTCGTGTAATCTGAAATTGAGACTTCACATATTCGTAAGAAAAATCAATGTTCCCCAAAGCGTCTTCAATGTTTCATATTTCCGATTCAAAAGATCACCAAGCATCTGACAAGTAAAACCACCCAAATGTTAGTGCGAAAAAAAATTAATTGCGAGATAACAAACCTTACGAATCCAACCATGCTGAAGCAGTCTTGTAATTTCTCAAATATCACTTGAATAGTTGCCGTATGTTTAAAGGCTATGAACTTGTACTTCGAAGGAAAATGACAATCGAACTTAAAGATTTTTGTACAGTAAAGAAAAGGAAAATAAGGATCACAGAGTACAAATAAAAATAATACAAAACATGTCGTCTCGGCTTTGAACTGAAATGTTGTTATTTCTCTTTTAAATTAATTTTCGTTGAATGAAATTTCAATCGAAAGAAACTTGAGCCGGACGGAGAGGAGCATGTTGAAGTGGTCTCGGGTCGAGGGTCTTGTGGACACTGACAGCTCGGGCTATCACATTACATTTTTTTCCCTCTTAAACGTTAAACTATTCATCGTTAAAGCGCAAGCGCGTCTCGAAACGTGCCATTTTTAAAGGTGACTGCGAATATCTTTGTTCGCGCTTTTTTTCAGGATTATTTATGCACCAGTTAATTATAAATTTTAAATTTCAAACGACTAATGAACCGCTTCGTCACATCACGTGTGCAATATACCTATCGACCTGGATCTTAAAGTTTCTATTGCCGACAGTCGGTCGCATCCTACAGCAAATCGTGTATTTTTCTAATTGTAAATCACAAGCCGTTATTCATTCCTTAAAGTCGCAATACCATGATTGTTTATATTGCCAAAAATATGCAAATTTTGTTCGAATATTATACGCAAGTATCCAAATGATAATAAATGGTATTGATGTTTGCTCCATTGGATTGCAACGAAAATATATTTTTTTTTGTATTCTCAAATTTTTTTTGGCACATTGAGGCTATCATAGTTCATGAAATATTTTTTACCAACCCTTATTAAAAATCCATAATCAAAAGCTAAAAAAAAAGATTTTGAATAATAATAAAAATAAAGAAAGGAAACGATCAAGAAGAGTTTTCGTTGCACTCCAATGATGCAAACTTCAACACCATGATAATAACGAATCGATGTAGTTTTCTTGGCGATAACAAGTGCATATTGAGTAGAAGCTTGAGAAATGCTCGATCTTTTTGCAATATTATGGTAGGAAAGCAAATTCTAAAAAAATTATTGTTCCTAATTAACACGTAAACTGAAAAGCTTATTTCAGGTTTTCGAACTTATTTTAGATATTTAGATCTACAACATTTTTTGACGATGAGAGCAACATAAATTCCGATTCCCCGATATATATTTTACAATATTACGGATATAAGAGATGACAATACTATATATTCGTATTGTAAAAAATTAACTGCGCAAATGTATTATTTTATGTTGATGATTATCGCACAAGCTCAGACATCTTGGGAGACGTGACTTTGACCATTCAGATCGTGGACACGCGATACAGACGATAATTTTTTCTCCGCGATATTTCCATTGACTCATTGTATAAGTTGCATTTTTTTTTTAACGAATATCGATTATCTTATATATTAATAAATATGTGTGTGAATATTCTTTTGATGACTTACATGACCATGGCAGAATTTTTCATTATGCGACCACATGGCCCGAATTGTTGTACTTGGCTGGGGGCGTTCAGGCTCCTCGTTCTCCTGCAACAAAAAAAAATACACGTAAATTAAAATCCTATAGTACTTTTATGTAAATTAATTATATACGTTTTTCGCATGAATATGTTGAACACCGATAAAACGTACGTATAAACGTCATACGTCGGATCGACGGTTTCAAGTTTGGTGCAACTTTTTGCTTGCATGCAAGCGAAAAGTTCATGCAATATTTCATTGTAAAACGCAATTACAAGTTAAATTAATCGACACAACGCTGTTTGAATTATAGTAATTTCGTAATTACGATCCCTTATTGAGCAGAAAAATTATCTGTCAAAATAAAAAAATAAGTGTACTGATTAAATGTATTGCGAAAGGCTCCATACGGCTCGGTTTATATCTGCTTGGTCTTGTTTTGGTAGCTGTACGATGTTGTCAACTATATACTTGACGATTACACAGGCCTATCTCTCTTGAATGGTCTTTCGCACGCGAGCCGCTTCACGTGATTTGCTTGCGTTAAATTGATTGATACTTCAATGCGATCATATTTTTTATCACGAGGGAAATACATCGTATCATGACGATTTTTATCCACAGAGAGATTATACGCACTTAAAAGATATCTCAATGATTCGTAATATTTCTTTCCTTTCCTATCGATTATTTTTTTGAGTGTAACGTTTGGAGGATAAGTGGCGAATTTCATAATAAAATATTTGAAAAATAATGCACAAGCCTTCGACGTAATAAAAATATAAACTTAATTTTTTTACTGTATGGAATGAATGCTTGTATTTCATATCACAAAACCAATACACTCGTTCACCTTGTCGTTTTTAATTTACTTGTTTTTTTTTTTTAATACGAGATTACGTGCATTTGAAACGCAAAGTTAAAAACTGAAAAAGTCAAGAGGTTTCGATTTAATTCCTTCTTTAATTCGAATATTCTCGGTTTAGAGAACTCATTAAATGTGCAAAAAAAATTGCACGAAATTGAAAAAAAAACTATGTATTTACATAAACACGAGCTGATCGCTGTAAGCCTTTTTATTTAAAAAAAAAAGAATATTTTTTGGGTACTTTTTCAAATTCGAAACGTTATCTTGTCTTATTTTTTACAAAATATCTTTCAAATACACCCAAAAACATATGCTAAAAATGTTAAGGCGTTTTATCAACACACGTGGGAGTATATCCATATAACGCAAAAAAAATAAAGCAGAGAGGTCTCCAAGTTTGCAGTGGCTCGAAAATGTCCTCATTAGATAGATCAAAGATGTTGCAGCACACATTGTATTGTGAAAATTTACGGAAACTTCATCACAATTTTCAATAAGTGCTCTATGACATTTTCTATATCATTTACCGTTGTATATTATTGCTGACGATTTTATTTGTGTCGATTTAATTCTCCATCACTTATTGTGAGACAGGAAGTCATTGAATGTGAATATGATAATTTGATTTATGACGCACGTATCATTGAGAATATACTTGATGCTTTACATTTTTTTTTGTTAAGATGCAACGGCGAAGGTTAATCATAAGCTTTCTACATGCCTGATCGTACTCAAAAAAATATAAAATCGGTTTACCAATTCCGGAAAAACCGAGTTGGCAAAAAAAAATCGGAACGGTTCGAAAAAAAAATCTATGCAAAGTTTGAAGCAAATTTCTTATTATCGCGAACATCATTTGTTCTCTACATGAATACAATAACCGCATGAAATGTCGCGACACTTCTAAAATTCAATTAACGTTCTTCGATTAAATTTTTAAGCCAATAAAAAAAGGAACACCTTATTTTTAGATATGTGGAAAAAAATGAAATATCACAAAAATTATAGACGCATGACTTTGAAGTTGCGTTAATAAAAAATCAGAGAAAATGAATTTAAAAAAATATACAGGGCAAACAAATAAAAAAAAGCGTGTCATTTGTAATTTTTATGTACCAGTGAGAACATTTGTGGATTTTTGTCATTTTGAGATTTATAGTTAGGGTCAAAACTAAAAAAAATAAACAATTCTCTTCTATTATTAAGCACCCAAATCGTCTGATATGTGTGCGTCTATGTGTTGTGATCTTTTTTTTTTATCAATTGGTACCTGAGAACTCGGTTTTTGTTGCCATTCTCCAATGTCAGTTTGCTTACGCCATTCTCCAAATTTGCATCAAAAATCGTGTCGTAGCCATTTGCTGCCGTATCACGCAACGGTGACACTTGGTCCATCATTTTACTTTTTTTTTATTCTTTCGTTATCAACGTGCTGGGTGAATTAAAATTATCGAAATTTTCCCGTAAAATCGAAATTCCGACGCTGATGTTCCTTTGCTCGTGAATATTTCAAAAGCTCATTCAAACGAGTTCTGCATCAAGTGGTTCCAGTCGCGAAATTTGGTAATTAAATAAATGCGTGAATTAATTGATTGGTAAACTTTGTTCGATAAATCAATACTTCAGTCGCGCGTTTCTCGTCCGTTTCAGATGGTAATTTTTCGAATCTGAGGAATATATTTATATGAATTAATCCGTTCAAGATTGGACAGATCTTCCGCATTGTATTCATAGGCCTATACGGAATTAATTTTTTTTTTTTGCATTTGCGGTTGAGCTGTCGGATTACGAAAATGCCAGCGTTCGTAAAAAAATCTATCCTCTTGTGCACTAATTTTACCTATGTCGAAAAACACGCCAGTGTAATGCACAAGCGAGAAGAAACGAACGCCGAATGAAATACACGAGACCGTCAAGCCTGACGAAATTTCAAGTGCCACCATTTACGCGTGATCGATGAAAACTGGATCAGTAGAGTTAAAAAAAAACTTTCACTCATTCCTAGATCGATGGAAAGGTTTGAAGCACTGTGACTATAAACTCGAATTTATTTATCTTTGTGCGAACGACTAGGGGGCATTTATTTGATAAGTTTAATAATACCAACACAGCGAGTTTCGACCTCCTAGAGAAAAGATGGGAACGAGCGATTTTTTCTCATGATTCAATTCTACAAGATCTCAAGAATGTTGAGTCCAAAGTTCAATCTGAAATTCCGAATTCCCGAACAGGGACGTTGTCCTAAGCTCATATTATGAATGCGAAAGCACGTAAAGAAAAACATTATACGTGTTTTTCTCGGAAAGACTTTTTCAGAAACGACGGACACGATAACTACTGGAATTATTAATCGATTCGAAAAATCCTTCCAACATTCTCTTTCCAACTATAGTCGCTATAGCCTGTACTACAAATTTCAATCTACAGCCATTCGTTGTTTTTTTTTCATAAACAAATATATACGCCGCCGTAGGATCTTATTCGAAACTTGAATTTCAAATTGGCAGAAAAATGCACTACATTGGTTTCTTTACTTAATCGATATATACGCAATAACCACACTTATTTTAATAATCTTCTTCGATTTTCCATATTGAGCAATGTTACGGGGGAGTTACGTTGTCAACGCTCAATCCGTATATGCCGTGCAGTGCTGTAAGCACGCAATATTCTGATGACAAAAGCCTAATAAATAAACAAAAATAACCATTTCGCTTACTCAAAATTTGAGTCAGTATTGTTGTCTAGAGCGATGTTTTGGATGTGATTTTTAGAACGGAAAATTGTTCCTGTTTTCTTTAAAAAAATTGCAACGCATGTTTATAGATGCTTTAAGAATATGTACAAATAATTTTTTTTTTAAGTTTCTCGTGTACTTTTGTACATTTGTTTGCAACGGTGAGCAGAAAACGCCACCAATTGGCGATCAGTGTTGTAGACGTTGTATGAATGTGAAAAAAAACCCAACATATTCTGAATCTGTATGAGTGTGGTGATGTTTGGTACTAGATTCAGCGAAAAAAACGTACAAAATGGCGGTCTGCGAAAATATGATGATCAATATTTTCTATTTTTCTGGCTATTCTAGGAAATATATTAAAAGAAATATGATTTGAACTCAATTCTGCTACCATCGTTGAAAAACAGACTATTGAAGGTGTATGCCAAACCTGAGCTCAATTGGCCAATTGGTTATCGAGATATCGTGGTTGCCGATTTGAAAAATATAGTTTCGAGAAAATCGTGCTTAAAGTTTGCTGCGTCGAGACGCTCGAGGAGCGTACTCCTTATAATTTCTATAACTCGGCTAATTTTATAAATATCATTAAGGGGCAAACCCGAGTAGACGGCAAAAAAACGTAAATTTTGGGATTTATTATCTCAAAAACTATTTGTCCGATTTCATCAAAGTTTGTTTTATTCGAAAGTCCAAATATTGACGTATATTAACAATTTTTTTTTATAAATATATTTGGACTGGGAGGTCCCCATGATGGTATGCAGTCGGTTGATCTGAAACAAAGATTTCGAAAAGATTCTTATAATGTAATGCATAAAGCTCTTCGCATCGTAGGATTTTTTACTCAATTATTTTTTTTTATCAAGCCAGATAAATCGGATATTTAGGTTGAACAATGAATGTAAATTTCAATCATGCACCATTTTGTGGAAAAAAATATTAAAAAATCCTAGGATGCGAAGGGCTTTATACATTACAATTTCAGAATCTTTTAGAAATTTTTGTTTCAGATCAACCGACTGCGTGCAATCATGGAGACCGCAGACCGTGTCAGCGAGATACATGTTTTATGCCGGCTACAATAACAGCCCTCCCAGTCAATATATAATATATTTATAAAGTTTTTTGTCAATATACCTCAATATTTATACTTTCGAATAAAACAAGCTTGGATGAAATCGGACAAATCATTTTTGAGAGAACGATTCCCAAAATTTACTTATTTTTTTCGCCGTCTACACGGGTGTGCCCCCTTAAACGCTTTTCACAGACGTATTGAGAAATGTTGGTAGAATGATAAAAGAAAATAAACAAAAAACGACTTTTTTCACATTCTAGACAACGATACTGCCTTAATCATTTGGCGTGGGTGAGCTCAAATCGTTATTTTCCGATATTTACCATAAGTTGAAAAAAAGAATAAAAAATCAGGCATATTTTGCTCGTTTTGACAGGAGGCTACCCATAATAAAAAAAAAGCTTTATTATCTCTAGATTTATTTAGTAAATAGTAAAGTTTACTCGTGGATTTTTATCCCGTTAAAAATTTGAAATAATTTTCACTCATTGAATCAAATAAAACAAATAAAAGATCTGAAAAGCCCATATAATAAATAATAAAAGGGTTGACGTGATTATGGCTGCGCTCGATGCGCTGGTATTTGGATTGCAAAACCCGGTATTGTCTGTAATTACGGCAGTGCTACGGCTCGAATTAAATTAAGCACAACTTTTGATAGTCACGCAATGCGTACGAGGAGAATATTCTACGTGGCTTGAACCTTTGGGTTCGAGTTCCGGGGTCAAACGACGTGTCCGCCGCAACGACAATGGGACAATCCTTCACGACGAATGTGACGTCGTTTCGGGCTAAAGTTCTCGATGATTGGTCGTTTGCTGGGTCTCACGACGCAACAAAGACAAAAAAAACAGCGTCAGTACCTAATGTCGACGGTACCGCGAAGATAATACGGTGCTGGTATATCGATCGTCGATCAATGCAGTTTGTCGAGACGATTCCGATTAAGTTCCATCGGAGTCGCAGTTCAAATTACGCCGGCCAACTACTAACTTCGTTGGAAATGTTAACGAAAATACTCGAGCGAAGCAAATGATCAATTTG
Source organism: Ophion ventricosus (assembly GCA_963932345.1). Classification (NCBI taxonomy): domain Eukaryota; kingdom Metazoa; phylum Arthropoda; class Insecta; order Hymenoptera; family Ichneumonidae; genus Ophion; species Ophion ventricosus. The sequence continues at coordinate 25,740,147 of OZ010711.1, read as the reverse complement.
CGTTAAATCGTTTGGCGATAAATCGATCGTAAATATAAACGGAGATCATTTCCATGATGTGTTGAACACCAAAGTTGCGAGTTTGGAAATAGAAACAAAATTAATTGATCGTTCGACCAAGTCGCCATGAACGTTTGAAATTTTTCTAGTTGTTTCAATTACGAATTCTTCAGATTTTAGATTCGACATTCGATCTAGGGTACACCGTCCAGTGATTGGACGAAAGCTGATTTATATTTAAAATAAATAAAGAATATGAATTGCCGGTAAAAAATTAAATCATTATAATTTAACTTAAATCATTTAGCAAAAAAATCAAAGGTATCGTTAAAACCAATTTTTTAGTTTAATATCGAATTTTAATGCTAAACGGATTTTTTTTTAGTTTGTGGTACTTGCACACCGTGCAACTTAGTTACGATACGGCTGTGCACAGTAGGTGTTCTAAAGACGAAAACAAAAGTTTTTATGAGTTTTGGGGGTAAGTATTACTTTTATTATTCAAGATAGAATCAATTTCGTTGATTTTTGGCAAAAAATTGAAATAAATTCTTAATAATAAGTCAGAATTTGGAAATGTTTATTCACCGGTGCTGTATTCTAACCTCTTTCCAGTAAATTAAAATATGGACTGTGTTCTCATGATTCTCAAAGCAGAGTAAAATATTTAGCAAATCTGCTGAAAATTGCAAAATTAATTACCGTTAAGAATTGACAATGTTACATTTCATCGAATGTCATAAAATAATTTCATTCGTTTTTTTTTTAAATTTTGATCAAATTTAATTTTCTGTATCTTTGTCGAAACAAACTTTGGCAGTTTTTTGAGAATGTCACGTTAAGATGCAAAAAAGTGTTGTCTATTTTCAACGAAATCGTAATCTGTACATATAAAACAGTTCCGTGATTGACTGACTGACTGCCTGACATGTAGACAGCGCACAACTTAAACCGCTGAAGATAAAGCATGTCTCAAAATGGCCTGACATTTTAAATTGCGTGCCATTTTTTTTGTGGCGAACATAGAGTAGTAATCTTTGACAACTGGCATCAGGAAGTATCGAGGTTTAGTCATGGAGCAACACGATCGAGCAACGCATAGAAATTGTGAAAATTCACTACGAAAATGGTGAAAATTTTGCATAGACGGTTCGAGAAGTCCGCACGTCTTTTGATCATTATAAGGCACCGTCTCGCAACACTGTGGTTAATTTAATCACAAAATTTGAGGTTAGTGGTTCAATTTTGACCGCGAAAAGCAGTGTCCGTCCTCATACTGGTCGGTCGAATGAAAACATAGCCGCTGCTATGTTTTCCATAGAATGCTGCTGGAAATGCGGATACCGTCAATGATGTTCGTTATCGTGATATGAAAACCAACTTATTATGAAAGGATTTGAACGGCATGGACATGGAAGGCACATTCTTTCAACAAGATGGCACAACCTGCCACACAGTGGGCAAAACATGCAGTTATTGCAGACGAAGTTTCATGGACGTGTTATCTCGCGCCGCGGAGATAGGAATTGGCCACCAAGATCGTGCGATTTTACGCCATTGGACTTCTTTCTTTGGAGTTTTCTGAAAAGAAAAGTGTATGCCAATGATCCACAGACCATTCCGAAGCTCAAGGAAGCAATTGGACGCACCATTAATTAAATTAGTCCGCAATTATGCCAAAATGTTATTGAAAATATCGTCAAAAGAGTGAACGTTTGCAAACAGGGACGTGGTGGCCTTTTATCGGATATTGCGTTCCACACATAATCTCCATGTTTCTGCCTCATATTAAAATTAAAATATTCGTACTTTTCAAACAAGTAATACGTTTTGTTAATAGATTCAAATGTCAGGTCATTTTGAGACATCCTTTAGAAACATAAAACTTGGAAGATATATTTCTTAGAAGATGTATAGGTCGCACTAAGAAAGGATTTTTCGAAAATCAACTCTTAAGGGGGTGAAATGGGGTGTAAAAGTTTGTATGGGAACCTGTATTCTTTGCGTGTGTCAACTTGAAACTTGGAGGATATGTTCCTTAGAGGGTGTAGTGGTGGACTGAGAAAGGATTTTGCGAAAATAAATTCTCAAAGGGGTGAAAAGGGGTGTAAAAATTTGTATGGAAACTTGTATTCCTTGCGTGTGTCAACTGGAAACTTGGAAGATATGTTCCTTAGAGGGTGTAGAGGTGCACTGAGAAAGGATTTTGCGAAAATAAATTCCCAAAGGGGTGAAATAGGGTGTAAAAAGTTATATGAAAAATTGTATTCCTCGCGTGTAGCAACTTGAAACGCGGTTTAAATATTCTTCAAAACAAATAATAAAACGCATATTTCAGGATTTTTAAAAGGAACCGTTTATAAAGGGTGCAACTAGTCATGATGTTTCTATGGGCCGAATTCCACATGAGCGGAAGTTAGCAACAAATATAATACTCATATGCATAAGAATATTAGAACTTTTGTGCAGCACAGTGATCTCCAAATATAGAATTTAAAAAAAATAAATTATAAATCGTTATCCTTCACAGTGTTCATCGTCCATTGACTGGTGGTCGAGTGTCCATTTACTGGCAATTTCGTCCATTCATTGCAGATTTAGTTATTTGGCTATTTATTTATTAATTCCTCCAATATTATTTGCTGCAATTGCTTCGAATATTTTTGTTCTACTATCACAATAATATCTTTTGTTAGCAATAGCAATTTAAAAGATTGTATTGATTATATTTTCCTTTTACGGTCCATCTGAATTCTACAGTGTCGAACATCGAAATGAATAACAATTGGAAGAATCTCTATTCGAAGATTCTACAGGAAGTACTAGCCAATCCTTCAAAGCTACGTGTAAACGCTGTAAACAAAAAAAGATTCTGATTGAGTTTTTTGTTTGCGTCAGTAAAATCGTCGTAACACGCAGCTCGAAAGAATATCCGAGCAAATTCCTTCGAGTGAGTTATACTCGTTGCGCCTTTGCCGGAGCACTATGAACGTCACACAATATTTACGAGACTGAAATATAATACAAGCGATGCAAAAACAAGAATCTTAATATTCCTTTTGCATTTATCTCCTTGGTCGACCCTCATCAGAGTCCGCTCGTTCGTACAAGAAGCGGCATTTTGCCCGATACATTTTACAGCCAATCCGACTAGAGAGCGAAGCAAAAAAAGAAAAAAAAAAGAAAAAGAAGCTGCGGAATTGCATATCTGCAGGTTTTTTGTCTGCGGACGCGGTATATACTGACGTTTTGTTTTGCGCGCAAACTTCGAACGTCGTTGTCCGCGCAGGGCCTTGGGGATAAATAGTCGGTAACGAAGAGTAAGGTATGGGCCTTTTCGTTCAACTCATGGTCATCACGGGTACAGTGAAGCCAGGGGCCTCTATTGCACGAGGGTTACACGAGAAAGGCGAAAGAGAAGCGTTGCCTGAGGAAATAAAAGTGAAAGGGGATATTCAACGGGGATAACGGCCAGACATAGTGTAACGTGCGCCATACTAAATTCTTAAGGGACAAGCGTGAATAGAATGCCCTCTCTACTGTGTCTTTCATTCAACACGAATAATTCAATTTACAAAAACTCTTCCTGTTTTGTTTACAAACAAAAAGTATGACTACTTAAACATTGTTTTTCAGCTAAAGTTCTACCTCAGAGGAATTATCGGACCGATAGGGGAGCTGGGTAAAATGAATATATAATAAAGGGGGAATATGCATATAGGGGAATAAAAAAATTGATTTTCTTTTTACGTAAAATGTTAGATACTGAAGGACTATTTTATGAGCCGGGAATCGCTGATTAGCCGGTAAGTCACTGAAATTGTTCAATTTTCGTAGTTCCAAACTTTAAATACGTTTTTTTTTTCTCAAAAGTACATTTTTTAAGTTTGTTGGAGCCAACTTTAAAACGAGATGACAGGTCGTGCTAAAATTGTACACAACTCAATAACAACATTACCTTGAACTTGTACCTACTTGTTTATGGAAATCACTATCAAAACGTACCTTTTTATTTAAAAAAAAAGAACGAAAATGTTGTGTAAAATTTCAAATCTTTTTCCTCAAGTGTTCCACTTTTTTAATTTTCAACTTTTAAAGTGTTTTTTTTTGCGTATAAGTTCAGTATTTGGATGTTAAAATACTGAAAATTCTTGGCCCATATATCTCAGATCAATATTTAAGTCGTTCCAACAAATGGACAACTGCCGCCAAAATCTTCCTTGAAGACTATGCCATAACGTGGACAATTTACAATATTTTTTAACGAAAAAAATTCATTCAAACACTTTAATTATTAAATAAAACGTACCTGAAGTTTCATAAATGTCAAACGTTTTGTTCCTTTAAAACAAAACAAAAAATGATCAAAATTTGCTACTGTTTCTCCGTCTACATGTATATCCCCCCTTAATTATGGAATTAGAATAAAATTGGCGCATTCCCCAATTTATTTCTTTCCTCGATTCAGGCCATTCAGGTGGACCGAAGTGAATACGTGTGCATGAACCGTTCAAAATCTACTCACACTCGAATCGTTTCAACTCTGTATACAAAAAGAAAACAGAAAACGAAACTCACGAATGATAAACGTGTATCTTAATTACGTCAGAGAATTTCTAATTGACTAAATTCCTTCAGCAACGGATTACATCGGATCGCCGTGGAAATCGAAAATTCCTATGTCTCTTTGTATCTCATTAATTTCGTGAAACTTTCCATTAAATGTTATTTTGCCACTTCTACACGGTTGGGTAAAAGCCGCGAGTCGATGGGAATATACATGCAAAGTCACCTATCCTTTGGCCAAGCTTCGAATGCCTCGACTTTCTTTGCTCATTCAAACACAAAAAGAAATCGAACGATAGGAAGTGTAGAGCAAAAAAAAAACGCTGAGCCAGCTCCGAAAAGTCCAAAAAAAAAAAAAAGATCGTGTCAATGGAATAATGCAATTCTAACACCGAGGAACACGTTTTTCGATGATAAATGCAAGAGATTATTGGCGAAAGATTAAATTTTAATCACGTTGACGTTGTTTCGTGGCACTTGTCACTAATAAATACTCCGATCTATATCTCAGAGCGTAAGATCGATAATACAACGATTCTCGGTGGGAGTATATCGGTGCCTCTCAGCCAGTGCAAATTCGGGACATGCGACTGGTGATAAATAACGAGACAATTAATGTGCACGCGACACGCAATAACAAAGCGGCGAGCGTTTGATCGGTAAACTCGGTCGGAACATAGCCGTGGCTTCGAATGACGAGCGATAAACGACACTATGTACTACTACAGTATACGGCAGTTAACTCACAACTGGCACCTCGCGAGGCAAACTCTACCGAGGCTCAGACGCAATCGGATTCCTCTTAACGAAGAGACCCACGCACACACACGCGGGTACAAGATTCTACAAATATCGTGTACACCTTGGAGTGTTACTCGGTCGGTAATGTAGATTTGAAGTAAAAGACAGCCAGAGTTATATGTGGGAAATAGATTCATTGGGTTGCGAGTTCGGATGAAGTTGAAAGACTGGTCGTAGTGAGTCTTGAAAAAAAGAAACGCGCCTCAAATCTTTCGATCTTTTTTTTTTTTGCTTGAGGCCAGAATCTGTATAGCAGGAAGACGATACGAAATAAACGTGCGAGATCACGGTGTGTTTCTTTTATCAGAGCCGATAAAACAGCTTGTTTATTGTTATCGGTAAATTTACCGAGTCACAGCGAATGGATCAACCACGTGAGGTACAACGCGGAAGAAAGTTTTTGTTTAACGATGGATGCGAAAGTTAACTCCAATTTGTAATTTAACGAGTACTTTGTGCCGGGGAAATTTTTCGCTGATGCGGAAGATCGTAAATATGTTTATGTTGTCTCTGGACTGAAACATCGTGAAGCCGTTCAAGACGCTTTTATTATTTTTCTATTGTGTATATTGGAAAATAACGAATTGCAGCAATTAACATAGTTTTTATTGCAGTTATACGTTAAAAATATATTTGACGATGAAATGTTAAATTTTAACATTTGGAAATATTTAAATGTTACTTCTTAAGCGAAATATGTCTTTCAAGGGTCAATACTAAGCAAATTGTTCTAAGATCTAGTCGCTTATGATTCGATCACTTTGAAGGGTGTACATTTTGGTCCAGCAATTTTTCGTGAAATTTGCATCGTTGGAATGCAACGATTTTTTTTGCTATATTTTTGTTTCTTTATTTCAATTATTAGCAAAACGCTTTTTCTTTCGTCAATTTTCGTCGTAAGTTTCTCATGGGAATACGTAAAATTATTCCAGTGATTTTCATAGACTAAATTGGCCAAAAAGAAATGTTATGCATTAAAAACAATCAATATTCGTTAATTTCCAACGATGAAAACTTCAAGATCTCGTAAACTTCGAAAAAAACTCGCAGACAACTTGGAAACGTCTTCGAGGTTGTCCTTTTTTGCGCATCTAGAATATTTAATTAAATCAGAAGTACTGAAGAAATTCCTATTTTTTGTTTTCTTTTTCTTAAGCATTAAATATTGCTGTGAGAAAGTATTTTTAAATGAGTAATTTTGAGTGCCCTCTGTCCTGCATTGGATGTATAGGACTGAAAATATAATATAATCGGTTATTATTTTTTGGCTCCGATTTAACACCCCTTTTTGAGCTCCAGATATTCCATAAGTTGTCGAACGGCAATCGCAAACATTCCTCAAATCGTACTGGAAACGGTATATTGGGCGGGGTAAGTAATTAATTACAATATACTCATGGTTGCTCCTTAAAAAAACAAGATAAGCACCAAGCCGCACTCCGCAGACTGTTATTGTCTGAAAAACATTTGTTTCTTTTGAAAAATAAGAGCCCAACTTAAACAAATTTCAATTTGTAACAAGACTAAGATTTGTAACCGGATAGCCTGTTTTCGAATCTCGTTTATGGAAGGAGATTAAGATCCGTGTACTGGTGATAGTTCTTAGTATGGCATACACTACGGTCACTTAATCTTGTACGGCAACACGCAGCCATAGTTCTGCAAATATAAAATTTCCGCAAATCAGGAAAACGGCCTTATTGAGCTTCTTGGGGAATTTCATTTTCAGTGATTCGAGCATCACGAGCATTCTTAGTGCGGCCAAAGCATTTGAAAAAAAAAATGCTTTTCTCGACGGGGCAAGAATAGAAGAGTTTCTCGTCGACTTTTGGACACGAAGAATTGTTTTTTCAGTGAATAGCATTTTGTCACCTATCTGAAACGTAGAAATTAACGAATAGTTATTTTACTTTATTTCTTATGATCTTTATCTTTGGCTTTTACGAACCCGTCCTTTTATTTCAGAACGTCACTCTCCTATTTCCTTTTTCCTAAGAGACCTTTAAGGTATCCCTTTCGTGAAGGGCCGTATTTTGTGGGCGCATAAGCGAGGACCTTTTTGAATGATTAGTAGATTACATTGGCGCTTAATAAAAATAAGTTACAATAAATTATTACACCAAAAACTATGAACAGCAATGAAAAGTTTCCCATTAATTTGTTATATTTAGACATAACACATGGGTCATTAAGTCCCGGGACTGACACACAGATGGCGCCGCCAATGCCATGCGGCTTTTGTTTTTCGGTAGTACCAACCTTCAAAAGATACGTGTAAAAATTTCATGACATTCGGTTCAGTCGTTGTCGAGATATTGAAGGTTAAGTGACGCTACATTTGTTTTTGCTTAAACGATGGATAAAAACGAGTTTCGTGTGTTAATCAAACACTGTTTTTTAATGGGAAAAAATACCGTTCAAGCTCAGCAATTACTTGAAAAGTGTTACCGGGAAAAATGCCCATCGAAAACCACCATTTGTCGATGGTATGCAGATTTCAAACGCGGTCGAACAACCACCGAAGACGCGGAGCGCTCAGGTCGTCCAATTGAGGTGGCTACGCCCGAAAACATCGAAAAAATTCTGAAAATTGTTATGTCCGATCGTAAAGTGAAGTTGCAAGAGATAGCTGACATCCTAAAGATATCAAAAGGCACCGTGTTCAAAATTGTGCATGAAATTTTGGGTATGAAAAAACTTTTTTCCAAGTGGATGCCGCGTTTGCTCACAGTGGAACAAAAACAACAACGAATTGATGATTCGCAGCCGTCTTTGAAGTTGTTTACGCGTGATAAAAAGGATTTTTTGCGTCGGTGCATAACAATGGATGAAACATGGATTCATCACTATACGCCGGAGTCGAAAAGAGCGCCAGCCGAGTGGAAAGGAGAGTCTATTTTGAGGCAAAAGACAAATCGTTCTATAAAAAAGGCATCGAAAGTTTAGAAAAACGTTGGAATGATTGTATCGCTATGGAAGTTGACTATGTTGATGAATAATGTCGAATTTTGCAAAAAAAATGTGTTTTTACTGGTTAGTTCCGGGACTTAATGACTCATGTGTTATTTGATGTATTTTCACTTAATTCTCGACGAACATCAGTTAATTGTTAAATATTCAGGTTAGCGAAAGAAATACCTTAAAGCATTGCCCACGGCCAATCGTTTTCAATGCACTACTGTATCGCATTTGCGCAAGGGCACAGGGAAACTTCGGAAAAGCTTCACCGATACAAAGATATATTTTACTGAGTTCTAATCATGTCATTAATTGAAACTCGGACCACTTAAACTGTCTACAGCAGTTTTACCGACGTGAGCGCAAGCGAGTGTGCGGCTAAGCGGTCACCTATACAAATATTGGTCAAGGCCAACGTTATTCTATGTGCGAAATTACCACAGTCTCACGGACCGCGCGTCCACTACTGTCAGTTGAAAGAGAATTTTTTTTTTCTCAACATTTGTTACATCGCAATATAAATTGACGATGTTTTGGTGATGTAAATGTGCTTTACAAATAGTCTGATAACACCGAACTAACCTGTTTGGGCGCGAACCTAAACTTTCTCGATTCGTGGTCTCATTTTACATTTACGAAAGTGGGAAATCGAAAGTAGAGTCATATCAAGCTATGGGAACGTCTACTGTAGGCAGATTTTCTCTGCAAGGCGCCGCTATGGTGGCGCCCTCCGACGGAGACGGCCAACACTACGTGTTCGTATCGATTTACCACCGTGTCTAATCTCGGGTCATTAGGTACTGGACTCGCGACGTACAACTATCGAACCGCAGCAGGAAACATGATTAAATTTTAACGAGTGCCGTCCGGAACGTACAATGTGAAAATAATCCGAGTGACAAACGTTGCATCTAGCTATAAAAAAAAAACTACAGAGGAATTATAAGTGTGGACATAGGGGTTTCGAAAGACACATGCGAAATAAAGTGCCTGCGATATTATATGCTCGTGCTTAACCTCAATGAGCTAACGATAAGTTTGTTGACAATTCACTCGGCCCCTCTATGACATATCATTCCTACATTTATTTTCTTTGTGCATATTATTTTTGAAGGATTAAATTCGTTGATTAATAATCATCGGAAGAAAATGAAAAGAATTGTCCGAGCTACGCGGGACGTGTATACGTTCTGGTAGTTGCGGTCCAATCACTGACGAGAAAATGTTCATATTTACCGTATGACAAAACGTATAATGGAATAGCAGACTTCTGTAATTATGTTATCGCTCGTAATGCTTGGGAGTTCTCTAGCGTGCATTCAGAAGAAAAAAATAACTCGTGTTGCGAAAAATTTACGCAACAGACAATTCTTTTCTAATTTAGTCTTTTTTTAACTTACTTTTCCAGGCATTGCAAACGGAATTATATCGTACAATTCTGCTCTAATATCGGAAAAAACGTCATTTGAGCATGTTAGTTACTAGACTGATTCGTATACTGCGAAAAATTACTATCATTTCGGATAAGGTTGTCAAACAAGCGAATAGAATAGCAACAAAAATGGTTTTACAGCACGTAGTATATAATACAGCGAAACTTTTTATTTAATGCGCGTTTGTAAGATTTAAATTTTGACGTGTTAGACTAATAAATAACAGACATGTTCGTATTTATGAGAAATATGTAGTAACAATTGAATTCATGCATACATAGTACGATCTCAGAGTTTTGCAGTGAAAAAAAATCAAGTTACGGGTTGTAAAAATTGATTTATACTTGTCCGTTTTTTTTTAATTGTGCCGCAAAACACTGATCAGCATATAACTGAGAAAAAACGGACCTCGAAACGGACGTTAGGGAACAAAATTAATAACGTATAAGGGCGAAAAACGTAGAAATGAAACTTTATTGCATTCTTTATAGGTGTAATCTGCCGGGGTCAGTAAAATTTGACGTATAAATGTTTAAAACGTATAAGTGCAAAACGTATAAACGAGGTTTCACTGTATATATAACTATATTCTAACATATCTTTTAAATCATTCAAGTGGGGTTAAAAAAGACTTCGCATTTTTCGAAGTGTTTACGACCGGGCGTGCTCGCCATAAGCTCAAAATTATTGTTGTAAAAAATTGGAGGTTATCAAAAATTGATGGCTTCAACTTTTAAAAGGTTATCACCGAATGAGCAAAGCTCCGATATTTACGAATATTGATAACAATGAGATGTGACTCTTTTCGTCGGAGAGACAGGTTTTTTTTAATTTTTTTTTTTGGCTTGGTTTGCGTTTTGCAACGGAGACCTGACTTTTTTCATGCCCGCTCGGTCAACACAGCTGTCTCATGGACTGTTTCTATCGTGCATGCCACGCGTTATACCGTCATCTTTCCGCCTTACCACTTTCAAAGCCAGAGTACCGTAATCAACATAATTTCTCACAAGCGGGATATGACGAAAATGCCACATCTTGCGAAATGAATTTGTCGTTTGCGTGAATGACACGAAATATAAATAATAATTACGTATTGAGATAATTACTCGTTACCCGTGTTGAAGTGGACCTTACGTGACTGTGGTCATGTATGAATATTTCAGAAAACCAACTATATAAATATTACCTCGAACGACTGAAAGCAAACGGATACTTTTTGAAATTCATGGCGAAAGTCAAGGAGAAGACATTTTCGATATGAAATTTACCTCTGTCGTACCTTGTCTCGTGTTCCACGTTGTCCTTTGTCCTGACACGTTGAGTGATACGTTCCATTTTTTTTTTGTTCTCTACGTTCACAAGACACAGGCACAACGCGATGAGTTTTGCGAAACCTTATGATACGACAGCATTATTCGCGAGCGAACCAAGGGCGAAGTGAGGTCGCTACCGTCGCCGAAGTGGTGTCGCCACTGACGGCGGCCACCACGACGGCGACGACGACGAGTGCGTTCGTTGAGTTTCTTTCATCGCGCGCACACGCAACTTTGCCACAAAAATCAATGCCGTACAATGTGGCCACGTGACGATTTCGGCTAATCTAGCTTTCATGATTTTCAACTCTGAAAGCCTCGCGATAGTCTTCATCAACGTTATAAAATAGATTATTTACAAAAGTTGCGAATTGATTATGTTTGTTACGGATTAAAAAAAAAAATTCCGGTACCGGGAATCGAACCCGAGCCTCCTGGGTGAGAGCCAGGTATCCTAGCCACTAGACCATACCGGATTATGTACAACTGCTTGCTTTACAACCAAAAGTAAATAATTCTGATATAACATTAAATAACTCAATACGAGTTATGATGCTACGAAGTCTGTTAACATTTATCCTAACATTGAAACATTGGATCGTCGATCCTCCTTCCACTTATTTCATATTTATTGACATATTTTTACAATTAATCGAACACGTGTGCTTATGCAAGTCGAAAGTCAAGTAGGTAATGAATATGCAAAATTCATATTTATTCTTGGCATATTGATTACATTACAACAAATGGTGCAAAGGCATATCCATTATATAACACAAATATCAAATTCAAATAATTGTTCTAACCAACAGAAAATATTGACACATAAATTGACTTTTTAAAAATGCATTGTAACTGTTGAATGAAAAATGAAGTGGCAATGCACGAAAAAAAAGTATTTAAATGTTAGCGTGTGATTTTGGAAAAAAAAAAATATTCCGGTACCGGGAATCGAACCCGAGCCTTCTGGGTGAAAGCCAGATATCCTAGCCACTAGACCATACCGGATTATGTACAACCATATTTAAGAAGACACAATTGTAGTAAGAGATCCCTAAGTGGATTGATCTACGCATTTTCCACTAACAATTTGTGTCAACGTAAAAAGACAATTACAATATTTATGCCGATATATTCATGTCCATAATTTGATTATTTCTCGTAATTCACTTTGGAGCCAAATAATATACACAATAAATTATGTTACTTCTGTGCGATTAATTGTTGAGAGAAGTAGATAAACCATATACATAAACTCCAAGTAGAAAATATGTTCGAGAATAGCCTTTTTCTATCACCCGGTACTAAATTCATTGGGAGGAAAATCCGAGAAGTTTCGAAAAATTTTGAACAATGAGTAGTTATGATTCCAGGATTTTCATGCACTCCAAGAAGTAGTGTGCAAAAATTGATATGTATATTCTCTAAATTGGACATTATTTTTAATTGGACATATGTCTGTAGAATTGAGTAAAAAAAAAAATTTCCGGTACCGGGAATCGAACCCGAGCCTCCTGGGTGAGAGCCAGGTATCCTAGCCACTAGACCATACCGGATTTGTTGAAGACAATTCATTAAAACTGTATTTTGTTGCGCCGAAAAATCCGTGTTTTAAATTTTCAGAATTCCTCATATTGTTCATCTACGATTATCACTTTTAGATTATTTTTATTTATTAAACTGCTCTGAAACGATATATATCTTAACTATTGCAGAATTATGACTTTTGTATTTTAAAATTCTAATGTTGAGGAAAGATTATGTAAAGAATTGTTCATAAAAATAAGTAATTCGGTGATTGCTTCGATAAGTTATACTGGATAATAAGTTTTGTTACTTAATTTAAACTGAAATAGAATATGGCTGCTATCGAAAATGTCATCGACGCTTGAACAAAAAAAAAGTTCGTTGCGAGTACGTTACGAACGAACATTTTTCATGTAAAGCAATTTTGGAACTTACGGCCAGGTCCCAGAGCGTTTTCTTCTCCGTGCCTCCCGTTCTTTATCGCCATGATCAGGAATACACTTCCACTCGCGTAGTTCGCTAACGCTACTTCTTCTAGGTTTACCGTCCCTCACCATAATTCGAAAAATTAAATGTATCTTCACTCTCGGTTTTGATTCACGTTGCGCTACTGTTGATGTTTTCAGAAGAGAACATTTGTAGTTAAAACCATCAGCGTGTTTGGAATACGATTGTCTTTCAAAGTCACCAAGTATGTTCCAGTTGCAATATGACAAAAGTCATTAAAGAGGTATTGACTGAAGAGCTGACAGCTGTCGTGATTGCCCGTGCATCTTTATAACGCGACACTCCATAAAAAAAAAGCACAGAACACTATCGATATTAAGTGCGAATGAATGCAATAATTTTATATGGCTTTTGATCCCATACGATTTGATATATCCAGCCACACACAGACCTTTGTCCAATCCGAACGATCACGCAAGTGGTTGTCACCGAGTCACTTCGCGTCTATAGAAGGTACTAATTATCGAGAACCTGGAGGGGAGAGGGTGTACTAATACAGCAGTAACAGCAAAAGCGATTGGAATTCACATGTCGCGCTATCGAAAACTGACCAGAGGTTTCAGTGTGGCTGGTCGAGAACCCGAGCCAGATTTCGTTAGCGTATAGTTATAACAGCAAGAGGCTGTAACTACTTTTAGCAAACGCGCTAGTACGATGATGAAAGATGAAACGAAATCAGCTGTTTCGGTCTCGTATACAATTTCCGCGTGTTCCTTTGGATGACCGTTCTTGTTTAAGGACCTCGATATATTTACCGCGGTGTATCATTGAGATTTATCGTCAGAATTTCATTTATGACTTTTGACGTTCGGCTTTTCTAGTTCCTCAGAATGAAGGCACAAGTTTCTTCCCTGCCACATCAGAGATCTTTGCGACGTTATCGATTTTGCCAATGAATTAAAGATCCTTCGGTGAATCTATTAGAAGATCCAAGATTTATTGCTAATCACGAGTGTATTGACCAATAGCATCAATTGTCCTCGTGGGATTGGCAGTTCTGCGCCCTTTCGTTGGACTCTTCTCTTCATCGGTAGAATCTCCGGTGCAAATATTCCGACGTTTTTTAAAGCTTTCACACGGTCATCGGTAACAATTTAAAACAATGAGTTATCGTTGGAAGTTACGGTATTGTGCCATAAGTGTACACCATTGTGAGCAAGCAAGATTGCTCAAATCCCCGCAGTCCTAAATTGTACAACAATTCATACTTTACAACGAACGGTGTAGAAGAGATTCTTCGAAGTTCGTCCGATCTTCGAAAAGCTAATGCTTCGTGAAAAGTGTTCATTCAGTCGGGATCCGATTCAATGCATGCACACCTGAGTGACGCAATGGCCGAGACATCTGTGCGGAGATGAATACTTGCAAGTGAAGAAACAACTCGTACTATTAGAAGAACTGAGTTGAAGATTTATATGCTCTTGACACGAACTCTTGGGCAACTAAGAATAATAAAAAACGATATACCAGAATAGCGGACAGTATACTCGAACGTCGCGCATCCCTGTGAATATATCTTTCATAGGATCTTATCGATGGTGGATCTTTCGAAAATACATTTATCAACGTTTTTAAACCAGCTTAGTTCGTGATCGGTTATAATCTGGCTTCGCAATTGAATGTTGTGTTGAAATTATAATGCCAATATTATTCACACACTTTGTACCACTTTATTGAATCTAGGAGCCGATTCGATGCACCCTAAATATCAAGTTGCTTCAAGTATCGCATGCGCTCGTCGCCAAGGAACGTCAACAAGACACGACTGCTGATACTTCACTGAAAGAATGTGTTTCCCGTAGGGGCCTTCTACGTTCGCATACAAGCTGTGGTTACAGCGAGTGCGAGTGAAAGAAAATGAGAAGAAAGATAGACAGGTTGAGGGCGAATGATAGGAAGAGAGAGAGAGAGAGAGAGAGAGAGAGAGAGAGAGAGAGATCGAGGCTCCGGCCAGTAAAAACCGCGTTCCGTATTACATTACGTGTATGTACACTTGTGGCTCTGTGATCGTACATGTTGCCGCGGCAATCGACGGAGCCCCTCCTTTTACCCTCATGCCTCTTCCAAGCTTTAACCGTATCGCTAGCCACTGATAAGTAAAAAAATAAAGCGAAGTTGAATAGAAAAATGACTCAATAACTCAAATCGTTCAACTCTATTTAATATACATCTAGTTGTACTGGATGTGACGAAAGGTCACGTGGTTTCCATGGCCACCGGTTATACCAATACCCATATCGTCACGTACATCAAACGATGCTACGACTCGTTTAGGATGGTAAATAAGGTCGCACGATTGTCACATCGTAACATATGACACACGTCGTGAAGTTTGTAAGTGGCCACTCGATCGATTAGATGTCTGTCTCTTTGTGAGCGATCGAGTCTGATTTGGAGTCTTAAAACTAAGGTGGGCAATCTGATGCAATCACAAAATCTGTGATTGAACGATGTAAATGCAGTTTTTAAAAGGCCTTGGAGGTAATGCGGACTCTTCATTAAGAATTGTTATATAACTGTTGTATATTCTAGGAATATATATTTTCATATAATTGTTTTATCCTGCTTTGGCACGGAGTTGAGTACACTGCACCTATCAAGCAGAATATGATTTCCATAATCTCACAGCGTTATGTATATTCATATTAGATTTATGCCCAAACCATAGAATTGAGCTTGGTATCATCGGTAACGCCCAAACCGTACTTCAAAACACAAAATGAACTATTTTTTTTAGAAGGAATCGATGCTTTACAGCTGTTCGCTTATCATACGTAAGATTGGTGAGTGAAAGACGTGAAAGTTGGTCCTTTCAGCAAACATAAAATATTCGCAGAAATTATTTTCATAAAATATTTTCAGAAAAATAGGTACGGCGTATTTATTTGCTTAACCTGTAGCTTTTGACACTATTCAAGCTTGACACATCAAACATTGGATCAACAACGGTTGACAATGGATTGTCATTTTTTGTGTGTAATTCGCACTAACTGGAAAACAAACCAATTAGAGAGGTGTCTCAAGGTTGTCAAAAAAATAGGTACGGCCATCGCGTATTTATTTGCTTAACCTGTAGCTCTTGCCACTATTCAAGATTGACACAACAAGCATTGGATCAACCACGGTTGACAATGGATTGTCATTTTTTGTGTGTTCCTCTCGGTACAGAAATTTATATTTATATAAATCATATATAAAATTAAATGCAGCATTGGCATTGCAAATAAAAGATTTCTGGGATAAATTCATTGTCCTAAATTGGTTTTTCCAGAATTTATTAAATTGATGCTTGCGCGGCAATATAGCTGATGATTTCCTGGATATGTAACGTTGAAACTTTCGGACAATTGTTTTTAGTTATAGCCGGAAGCGATTCTACGGTGCTTATTTAAGATTGTAAGAACCGCCAACGGAACTGTGCAACCGGTAAAAAGTAATGTCCTGCTGATTATATAATCGTCATTCCGTTGAAAGAAAAAGAGTTATTCCTAAATTACTTGGTTAGGAGGATGGATGAGCCGCGGATCTTTGTTCATAAATATCGGTTTAAGCGAGTTTTTTTTTGTCAGTCATGGTAGTAATCGCAAGCCTGGCGACGCTAGTCAAATTAGCGAAGGCTGCAGCTTCAATCTTCAATGGCGAAGAACCTTCGTCCCATCCGATATTTGTTCAGCCAATAAAAAACCTCTCAACCACAAATGAAAATATACTATGGATAACGGAACTCGAACATCTGATTGATTCAGGTCATTGAAACAGGAAGTGAGTACTTCTACAGAGAGACCGATTTCGCAAAATGTACGAGACACAAATAATAATTATTTTCAAGGATCATGCAAAAAAAAAAGTCATCAAAAAATTAATCTGTTATTAACTTTTCCTTGCCGTACGAACGGCCTTTAGTCAGCTTTCAGCAAAAAAACATACTATTCAGATTCGCAATGCAACTCTTTGGGATTTGAAAAATTCATTTTTCAAATTCCGAATTTTGGAAGTTTATTGAAAAACGCGCATGCACGATTTTGAAACAGGGCAGGGGGGGCGGGTGTGCAAATAAAATGTCACACCCAAGGTGTCATGGAAAGAGGCTCGAGGGGCATTCGCCGTGGATGTGTCTCCTGATATGTGGCATGAAAGGTGTCGAAAAGGAGTCTGAACGCGAATTCACTCCAACCCGCAAGCGAATGGGGCTTACGTAAGAAAAAAAAGCCCGCAGTACCGATGGTCAAGTTGCGAAGCGTTTAATACATAACTGTAAACCAGTTGTCGAGGGATAATGCGATTGCCGTATGGAAATCATTGTATTTCATTGCGAACGATGGAGACCGATCGGGTCTCTCATGTCGCGCGGCGGTGCAACGCGTTCTATTACATCATCATCCAGCGCGCATTGGTAACGTTCGTTGTCAGTGACGGCGACGGCCAAAAAATCCATGTTACTTATTCCGACGAGTGCCAAATGAAATCGAAGGAATTCAGCGTATATAGCACAGTAAACAATTTTACTCCTCAGGTCATATATAAATGTGTGATGCAACATATCCTTTCATAGAATGGGAAAAAGTTATTTTAAAGACATGGGTTTTCGTGGACCGTCCTCATCGTAGCAGACTGGCGTCATTAAGTGAATCCCAATTTCAGTAAAATCACAATTAGATAAATGCGACCATATTTCATTTATATGAAACATTTCCATAGAGGATCCTTGGAAAGCTCCGTTCGTTTTCGTTTATTGGTTTGTTCGTTATTCTGCTTCGTTTAGAAGGCTGGCCGATTTTGAATAGAATTTTTCGTATACATAATGCACTTCCTGCATTCAGGACGGGCGAGCGCTTTATGGAGATATATACAATAGCAAAGATACGCTGAACTTGAAAGTTTTCATAAGTTAAGTCACATCGTTTTTTATAGACTGAAATAATGACATTTAGGCAATTAAGACGGGCACTCCCTACAGAGGCTTCAAAAAATGCATTTTTTGAAGCCTCTATAGTGATTTTGGTCAATTGTCAATAATGACATCCCGAGAACCTTTGAGCGTGCCTCACCTCTGCTCCATTTGGAGCCCTACGCGCAGGTATAGGCACCATGTGAAGAGGTGAGTCGTCTATTCAATAATCAATACCCGTAATACTCAAAAATGAGTATTACGAGGAAGCTGAAGGAATATTATATGGTGCTGGAATAGCTGACTAGTCGGTAAGTCACAGAATTATACGTTTTTCCCTTGCCGAAACATTGAACGGAATTATCTTGAAACTATTTTTTTCAATGAGTTGAAAATCGATATACACGATTATTCAAAAACTATTTGACCGATCAAGCTCATATTTGGCATACGTTTTTATGATACTTATGCCCAATTGATGAACTTTGGATCGACTAAAAATGATCAAAATAAGCATGTTTTTGGCTGGCTCAGAGTTTGATTTTTTTTTCGAAAAAAATCAACTCTTTTGTTCTAAGGCTTCCCCCCCTTTAGCCAATTATCATTATTTTTCGAATATTATTAGTTCATCAAGTGGCCACATGTATATACTAATCAATTTTTTTGCGCAGACTGTTTCAGATAATTCGGCATTCGGCCTCCCTTCCGGACAGCTTCACGGCGACTGGTTATATCTACGCCATTTTTCATTTCTCTTAAGCAACAAAAATCGTTTTGAAAACTAGAATTATGTAACAAAAAGTACTTATGACCCTGAAAAGATATATACATTCCTTACCCTCAAAAAAAAATTCTGAAAATCGACAAATTTTTGGCGTTTTATAGGGAGTTTCATAGGAAACGACGTTTAAAGGACCCTTAAACGTCGTTTCCTATGAAAAATCGTAAAATTAACCGTAGTTCGTATCTCTCACAGATAGATTGACTGCAAAGATTGATTCAATTCCAGAGCAACTCAGCATTTCCTATTAAAAAACCGTACGCAATTGACCAGATTTCAATATTTGTTTTTGTCCACTTCGAAATCCGTATGTAACAAAGCGCAATTTGGGAAAACCTCGAAATTAAACTTTTATTGATTGTATTCACGTCTATAAAAACAATAAAGTTCAAAAACAATTTTTGAACTTCAATCAGGCATCTTTTTTATTTGAGTTGACCTTTCAAACATTTTGAGTTCAAGTTCTTGGGGCGTCTTGCATCCGTGCACTTCTCATCGTATGAAATAAAATATAATGGGCGTTTCGTATGCCTGGGTTAAATTTGGAGGGGAGGACTATTAGCTGTAAAAGTGACATTTTCGCCGTATCTGTGAATGTCACGTCACGCTGTGACCGGTAAGCTCGTATTCATTCTTCCTGTTTTCATGCGGAATACGCTGGAGCATAAAGACCAGAATAAATTTGTACTAATAATGTACGGTATGGAAGTGTGTTGTGCACTGTTCTTATTTACGGAGTGGTCAAGAAGCATTTTCAAACTTTTGCATTCTTTAAGAATAAATACATAATTATTTCGCCTGGTGACCATTGATATTACGGTTCCACATGTCTTATCTTATTTTTTCCAAAATGTAAAGGGAAGAAATTCATGGGAGTCACGATTGATAATCCGAACGGGGTTTTTCAAAAAGAAGGCTATAGAATTTCGTGTTAATTACATGATTTTCGTGTCGGAAACGGACATTTTTACGTCCATGTAAATAAATTCGTCTGATGCGATAGTTATTGTGAAGATATAGAGCGAATCATATTAATTAAGATATCCGTCGCCTCAAATTTATTTCTCGGACTATCATAAATATCGAGCGATGGTAGTTTAATGGTCAGCATAGTTGCCTTCCAAGCAGTTGATACGGGTTCGATTCCCGGCCATCGCACATTTTTTGCACCTTCGTCAGAAGTGTCCTTTTTATCGCGCTATCATCCCCGCATCGAAAAAATATTTTTTATCGTAGTCTCTTTGCAACAGAAAATTCGTTGTGGTGAATTGAGATCTAATAGAAAACGATCACTGCATTTGTACGATGGATAAATGTCAAAGTGACAGATTTCATGTCACTTTGATATGTGAAAATTATTAGATCGACTTGGCTCATCCACTCATCAAAAATTGATCCATGCATCATTCTGCATCAGACTTCTGTAAAATGAAATTCAAGAAATTCTATTCTACAAGAAGTCTTCTTCATCAAAGTAGAGATTTTATTTAAGTATTGCATGCTAATTGTGACTTTATTTAATGATCCGCAGTCATACTAACCTAATGGTACCTACGGGCTGAAGTCAGAGGGAGAAGGGGGGATATCTTTGACGGATGATATTTCATGAACGAGGCTTTAAACAACATGCGACAAATTATTTGTGCAGAGCCTTTATGAAGCTTTTATGAAGTCAACTTAAGGTCTTATTATTTTGTGCCTATTATAAGGCCAACTTATTTTGTGATTTTTTTTCAGCGAAACCATAAAATTAATCGGAATTACAAAGTACGGATTTTATTATACACGTAATTAACTATACAAATTTTTTTTTTCACAGCAATACATGTCAAAATGGCAACTGTGCAGCATTTATCCGATGATGCCTTTATTTATGGAAGGTCAACGGCCCGGCCAACAAACAGCTCCTATACTTTTTGAGTTATGATGAGACACTAAAGTTTTTGCGATTATATATAAGAATAACTATAGAAGTACGCAGGATTTTTTTGATATATTGTTTTTTGTCAAAATGGCGCATTTTTAAAACAAAAAGTATAAAATGTCATGAGAAAATCGTCAGAAAATTGTTTATAAAAAAAGAACTATGCAATATAATTTAAAAAATCCTACGTAGTGCCTCAGAAAATATAATTCTAAATATACAGTTAAAATTTCAAGTGAATCGGTTGAAATTTGTTTGAGTTATGAGTCCGGCCGACTTGAAAAATGTAGTTTTGAGATAAACGCGTTTAAAGTTAGTAGAAAGTCATGACATGAATCAAGAGGGGATGCGCTGGAATTCGAAAATCGAGTACTTAGGGTTTTGTCACAACCATAATCCTTTGGAATATAATTTTATAGGTACTAAGGTATATTTTGAACAAAAAAGTCGATTTTTGGAAAATCCTGGAGTGGCCTAAAGCCTTAATAACAACTTGCTTGTCTATATCAGTTGAATTTGTCGATGTCACTTGACCGCTATAATTTTAATCGAAAGTTCTAATCAGATGCCCGTACCTCGATTTTTTATAGAATTTTTAATGGAACGATTGAAAAATTAGAAGAGGTGTATCACTGCACATTCCTTTAAAACTCGATGTTTTGTAAACGCAGCTTAAAAATGAATAATGTTCAATAGAACCGCAATTGCATTTTGAAATACATGTATAATCGCTGCCCACTCTATGGGGTGCGCGAAAAATAACCTGTTGCCCCGATTTCACATTTAGGGGGAAAAATCCGAAGGAAATCTGTTTGCAAGTTTCTGCTACATATCAATTAAGATCCCACCATCCGAAGTATCTATTTGCAAAATTTATGCATATATGTTTAATACTGTAGAATCCGTGAGACTGTGCTAGACGGACAGATGTACGGATAGATTTGACGAAATTATAACGGGCTCCTCATTTTCCTCGAACCTTAAAAATGGTAAAATGCCTTGTTGTATTCTCTCGCGCGCAACAGAATGATCGACATCTTTTGTAAAACTTGCAAATATGTTTATACAGATAATGCTATCTATGCATGCGTATCGTGTAAGGGTCGTTAACCTGCGAGGCCTTAAACAAAGTTCCAAATACTCCTTACAATATTTACAGTACATACAAAAAATGTTCCGTAACTCAACAGCTTCCAACGGAATACTAATATCTACCTGCTGTTGAAGACGTAAAGAAACTGAGCTTTCGAGAGAAATGTGGAAAACTCAGCACTAACTAAAATGCAGCAAAGCTAAAATGATCAGTTTATAACTTTTTGTGTCGAATTAATTTCCAATTTCTCGTACTAGAACTTCCAATTCCTTTCAACATTGCAAGACACAATGATTTTCCAAAATTACAGACAATTATTGGGTCTAGTCTTCTAAGAAGTATCAAAGGTACAATGTATTTTTAAGCACAACTATTCGATCAAAATATTTTAAGACGACAACACACTCGGCCCATAAAGTATCGGCTATAGCTGAACAGCTGATTGACTGTACGCAAGATTAGAGAATTATCTCAAGTTTCAAGGTCCGCACGCAGGACACGCCTCTTTCCATCATGGCATCACAACCATAGTCAAAAGAACGTTGTCTTCCTTAACGTGTAGGACCTAAAAGTTTTACAGTGCTCGACACAATTTTTGTCTCGACACAATGTTGTCTATTCTTGGTAGTTTTCCACAAAAGTAATTCATTCGTTCGATTATTTAGAAACGTAATGGATCGGCTCATAGACGAAAACACAAAATGATTCACGATAAGATAGGACCAAAATGATCGTGCCGTGATTGCCCAGCTTACCGACGATCAACTCGATGTACGTGGGATGAAAGATGAACGATATTTGTGTACCTGGTTGTGTTATTGCCGAATATACTTCGGGTGCGTAGAGCGGTCCTCCAAACGATTCCTCTCGTGAAGTGCATCACTGTACTGGCGCTTCTGTTAGTCAGACTATCCTGATCCCACTCATTTTGCTCTGCCTCGATCGCTTGTCAAGAGGAGCGGAACGAGAAAATCAAGAGTTTAGCGAAGGGAAAGAGACGATACACGAGAATGGAAAAATTCTTCAAGAGATAAGGCGAACTCGGCGATAACCCCCCAACGTAACCGAAATGAGTACATATCTTGAGAATTTTTCGCCTCTCTTAGGTGCACTTTTTTACAATATGACAAAGATTGTACGGAACGCACGCTGTTGACTCTTACAGTTGTTTGGGTTTGGGTAGAAAGCAACCAAGCGTTTTTTTTTTCGTCTCCGAAAGTTTTTTGATTTTTTTTTCGTCACTTTACCCGAAAATCATCGTAGCAGAAGATCGAAATTTCCGAATACTATTTTTCAAATTATACAATAATATCCCCACCGTGCCGGAGGCGCTAAAGATAAACCCACATTGCTTATTTTCGCCTGGAACGATTTTGTATGTAATGAAGGTGTATTCAAGATGCCAGAGTAAAATCGAACAAATTATTGGGTTTATATTGACTTGGGGACAATTTAATACCGATTTTCGAAGTTTTTATTCGTACCGAGCGTTCTTCACCGATTTTTTTGTGATAAGTACCAATTTCGAGCGATAAAATCAATGATGGATTGATTGTGAGCTTGTGTCTGTTTTTTTTGCATTGCCAACAGTGCCGCTATTGGCATCTCTCTCTCTCGTGCGTATTTGTTTCACATCACATTTTAATCTAGAGGCCTACTTTTCGGACTTGATAGTTAGTGTCCATTTTCGATTTTTAGTGTCCATTTTCACGGTCTTTTTAATGATGCTTCAAGAACTTACAAAGAAAATTGTGTGCACAAAAAATAAACATTAAGGGATTACGTGGGTTTGAAAAATTCAAAAAATCCATTTTTTAAGTTTTATTATCTAATAGTACAATATGTCTAGAGTATTCTCCGAAAGTTTTAAGTGAATCGGAGTAAAAGTCTAGGAGAGAGAGAGAGAGAGCCTTTGGGAATTCCCCCCGTTGGGAAAGACCGGCCGGAAGCGACGCAGGTATACGCATTTTTCTCAAATCACTATTTTTGAAGTCGGTGGACACGATTTCTCAAAAACTAATGCACTGATCTTACTGAAATTTTGCATACTTCTTCAGAATAGCATTGACTAGTGATCGAACGAAGGTTTTTTTTTCGATTACAACTAATATTACAAGGCTATACGGAGTGTAAATTGTACCAAAAATTGAACTATGTTGCATACAACTCTGCCATAAATTCAATTTTTTTTTTTTTAAGGCCAAGTGTCACACCGACCGAGCGGCCATGAGTGCGAGAGAGATAGCCGATTTGCAGATTCCCAATGATTTCTGAAACAGTTGATTTTTGGGAAAAAAGAAAAGAAACACGTTCCGCTTTGTTGAACGACGAACAACGGCTTTCTCTTCTTTTGCCCGAAATATGTTCCGTCTAGGAGAAAACTTGGCAGTAGGATTTTTACCGACTGGACGTGTGACACATGGCCTTAATCTTTCGTTCAACCACGAGCTATACTTATCTAGTAACAGAAAAAATGTGGTTTTTTAATTTCAGATAAAGCTATCATGAGTTATCCTGACTACCACGAGGACACTTTTTTTTTAGGGGTCTCTGGAAACCAGGTCGCACCGGCTGAATTTCCCAAATTGTTGGATGAAATTTTTTTTAAATATTGTTGAAATGTTGCTCTTTTATGTACTTAACATTTTTAATTAAATAATTTATATATTATATTTTAAAAAAATACAGAAAATATGCTTTTTTTGGCTTCGAAACCCACGTAACGCCTTAAAAACTTTATGGGCCTCTAAATATGAGCGTGGAAAAAAGGGTTGAGGCGGTTGACATGATTCCAAAACTCCGAATCATCTGAAACAGAATCAAAACCAATCTTCTTTTAATCAGTAAGAATGCCATTATAGCAAGTACCAAAGAGACATTTTTTTATAATTGTGACTGAAAAATAAGTTGATTGTTCGCCCAATTTTTTTCGTAGTTGAACATTTTTTGAAATATTAATAATAATAATTTCGCAATACTTGAGCTAGAGACGATAGAGGGGTATGTACTGAAGGTCCAGACCAAATTTGAATTCAATCGGTTGAATAGAACTCGAGATTTTATATCAAATAGGTTGAAAAAAGTAGTTTCGAGAAAAACGCGATTAAAGTTTTGACTACAATTTCAGACAACCGTAACTATTCAAGTGGCATAATGATATGTTATACTTACATTATATTAATCAGCTATTCCTGCCTCGTGAAGTGTGCCTTCGACTTCGAAATGATGATTTTCTAAAGCTCGTTCTTCCCTGCAAGCAGTTCTAGTTTCCATAGAAGCTAGAACTTAGAAGCTAGAAAACTATCCTTAAAAGGTAGAAAGCATATTCAAATCGCTATAACTTTGTAAATATTGGGAATTTTTTAA
Source organism: Ophion ventricosus (assembly GCA_963932345.1). Lineage (NCBI taxonomy): Eukaryota > Metazoa > Arthropoda > Insecta > Hymenoptera > Ichneumonidae > Ophion > Ophion ventricosus. The sequence continues at coordinate 25,714,990 of OZ010711.1, read as the reverse complement.
TTTCCTTTTAAGGACATATTTTTAAGAGTCTATACTTTAAGAAAATGCAAAAAAAAAACAATTTTTTCAAATGTCTAAACAAGAATACCTCTTTAAAGTAATGACACTTGCTCAGTTGATAGTATCGATACCCCCAATCAATTATTTTCAAAGCTGTTTGCATTTTGGAGAAAGAGCTAAGTTCCAAGCCCTGCGTACTTCGATTCTACAGATCATAAAACTCTTTTCGTCCCGAAATATGCATCCTTCTAAGTATAGTTGGATCTAAGATTGGGAGTGGTAGGAAAGTCTGAATAAAAGTTTTACATCAAAATGCTAGTTACCTCATACGTTCTTTGTCTTCGATTTTTCTTTCTTGATACGTGCATAATAGTGTGAACATTAAAATTGGGTTCGAATTTGTATGAATTCGCGTTAACATTCGCGCTATTGCACAAAAATAGAATGTGCGATACCACGACTACGTAAAAAACTGCGTCATCAGAGGACTGTATTGGCGTTTTGACAAAAAGCAAATTGAAAATGCGTTGATCGAGACAAAATATAAAGTTCCGTGTGCTACCAAAGGTTGATTTGCTTTTTTTTGCCAAATGTTCGTACCGCCTCTGAGAACAAATGATCGTACGACAATGCGATCTTTTTTGCACCGAGGAGAGAATAGAAACGTGCGAAGAAAAATAGCTTTTATTTCAGTATTAAAATGTAGTCGATACGCCGTTGTATTGTAGTATACAGCACAAGGTCTCCGTAATGAGCGGCACTATGAAGCTATTCAAATCTACTGAATAAATATTCGCATACATAATAATATTTCCTTATCTATCTTCGCTTTCTCTTCAAACGGAGCTCAGCAATGAAACCTCGCGAAGTCTTCTACATCGCTTCACGCGGAAGTGTTAGTGAATGACGCTCAACTTGGGAAATAACGTATATTAAAGAGACCTTGACACGAGAAAAGTAGATCGATGAAAGCGTCGGTATTGGGACTCGAGGAGAGGCTGCGCTATGAAAAAAAAAATCGGTTAGCGATACTATCGTTTGCTATCCTTTGGTGCGATTGTCATTCCGATACACAGAAACAACAATATAATAATCGCAAACCTTTTTACGACGGGACATATCATTTTCTCACTGTAATCGACATTCTTTTTCTTATAATATTCCATCCGCGATATTCAATCCATCCTATATTATTCGAATTAAATTCACTTCGTGAGAACGATGCAGTGATATTTGTAATAAAATGCTGTCCAGAGTCTCATTGAATTCTAAGGTTTCGCTTTTGTATGTCTACATACGTGCATATGCCAACTGAAGCACGGAAATGATCTTTGCTCAATATGACCAAGGATTTTTTTTGTCAACCAGATGACGGAGGCCTACAATTCTGACGATAAAGAAATCCCTGGATAGTTTTTGGAAATTTTCGCAAAAACGGTTGGATCGAACGACTTGAAATTTTCACAGTTCACGTATCATTACTACATGATGGACCTATAACTTCCGGATTTTTTTTATTTTTCGGTATGAAATTTTTTTATTCAATTTACTGTAGGAAACTGTTAACGCAGAAGATTATAAAATGAACTTTCGGTTGAGCTAATCGCAAATTGAAGACGAGCTTCACCTAGCCATGATAGAAACATGCATTTTAACGCTCGATCTTTGGTCGAGGAGACCAACGATTTATTTTAGCGATCAGACGATGGAGGCCCACAATTCCGCCGGTAAAGAAATCCATGGGTAGTTTTTGGAAGTTTTCGCAAAAACGGTTGAATCGAAGGACTTGACATTTTCACAGTTCACGTGATCATTACTACAGGCAGGATCTGTCACTTCCGAATTTTCGATTTTTCGCTACAAAAACTTGTATCTCAATAGCCTGCAGGAAACTGTTAACGCAATAGATTGGAAAATTAACTTTCGGTTGAGCTAATCGCAAATTGAAGACGAGGTTCTCCTGGCCATGATAGAAACATACATTTCTACACTCAACCTATCGCGTTCTGGGTCCAAATAGTTGAGGAAATTTCCAAAAACTCTTGACGAGATAATAGTTGATAATTGTAATAAAATGCATGTGTGTTGCTAATTCCAATCCTTATTTTTAAACGTCCCGTTACATATAGTACTTTTACAATGCATCGGTTCATTATTTCTTGCAGAACCTAAATATTTACCTACTGTACAAATAGCATTTGGAATACCATCATGCCAAAATCTGTTTGTTTCGATCTGCTACGAATCACATAAATTGTGTTTTCCGTGTTCGCCCAAAGTTACAAATTCTGGCTTGCCCTCAAAAAACACAACAACAAAAAAACCACGAAAACTGTTAAGGTAGTAGTCTCGCCAAGGCGTTTTTCTATAGATTTTTTTATTTTGACGACCCACTCAGGACACTATTAAATGATTACCTGCATTATTTCAAAAGGATTCACTGTTCCGTTTCCGAGATATTGGCAATCAAAGATTTCACGGTTTTACACGTGTTCTTATGGGGAGCAGTGGGAAATTTCACATTTCACGTAATAACTTCGAAACTTTTCTATAGAATTTAAAAAAAAAACAATTCTCAATTACAGAAGAAAATATGACGAAGTGGGTTAAAAAAATCATGAATTTTGATCGTCTAGTTTCAGAGATATAGCGATTTAAATTAAGCAATGTCTAGCGACGCTAGCGCCGTATACGCGAGTATCCACGTATTAGTAGCCGGAATGGATAGGCTGATACAAAAGTGAGGGTAAGATAAACATTATATTAGGCGTTTCCATCGTTACTTTATAAGTTTTTACATCTCGATAAGATGTACAACCTACATTGTAAAGATATTTCGCAATATTTCGAAGTTTTCATCGATTGAGCGGAGAATATACTTTTCAACGTGACTGTGGCGAGACTACTATCTTAAATTCATCGAACAATTTCACATCACATAGTCATACCGAATAAACGAAAAAGGACTGCGTGCGTGGTTACCGATACAGTAATGCAGTGCACGCGACGGGGATATTTAATTTCGGACAGTGCTGCACAATTCCACCGCTAGATAGCGTCCAGCATGCTCAAAGACGCTATCTACTTGAAACTCTGTTGGTAGCACAAGAGAACAGTGAACGCTTTTACCTTTGGGGTTCAGTCTGCTCGATCCTTAATTCCGCAAGAAGATTGCTGCTTCACGATAAAACAGAAAAACAATGCGTTATTATCAAGTACTAATGACCTACGTATTCAGTATATTTTTAATAATTGGATACGCATTTGTGAGAATATTACAACGATGTTGCACCCGGAAAGTCGAAAAGCCTTTTCGCGTGGAACTTCCAAGTGTTATTCCATTTCTTATCAGTCGAAAATTTCGACTTCACCTCGGTATAAGAAAATAACCGATTCAATTAAAAGTACCCGATGATAAGACTCAAAATTTAATTTAAATATTGTATGAGATGAATCCTAACATTCGTACAGCAGCTCATAAAACTCTGCACGATTTTAATCCTGACGGTGAAGCTTTTTTGTAAGGGCTTACGCCACCTTGAGATTAAAAAAAATGGATTTTTTTGCTAAATTTATTATTTATACACCGCCGCGCTCACAATTTGAAGTGAGCGCGGCGGTGGACAAAATATTTCGAGATCTATTGAACCGATTTTGCTAAAATTTATACTATATATTCTTTATAATATTATCTAGGATGTCTAAATATTTTATTAAATCTAATATTATCTAGCATAAGATTTATTTGATTGGATGCTACCTCATCGTTTATTCCTTTATAAAACTCAATATTTTGGTAAAAGTCAGAGTATTTTTTAAACAGCTGACGGTTCTGCATAGGGAAAAATTATTTTATTTTTCCCTATGCTACACTTTAGCTATTACCTTTCTTTACAAGAATTTTTTTTATTTTTATTTTTCAGATGCTGCCGGACAGAGAAAAAAATTTCACCATCGGCAACGATTTCCGAAAGAGGATCCTACTAGACGACTTATATCTCCGCCATAAAAAAAAAATTTTAATGCGGTTCTAAAATTTTTTTTTTATAAAACTAAAATGTATTTGAGAAACATAAAAATTATTTTATATATTCAATAGTCGTGTCAATTTTTTTATACTTTGTATACCTATTTTTCCGAGCACCCAGGTGGTGTAATCCCTTAATAGAACGCAGAAGTTACTAATGAGAAATATGACAATATTATTAAAAAAGATATGCACAATTATTGAAATACGGTTTCGTCAATTATCAGTCGGAAAATGTTTCAGTTTTTCAAATTTTATCTACATTTAGCTTAACATTCGTCAGTTTATTCTTTTTAAAATGCTACTTTGAAAAATTATTAGGGAATATCAGAAATATGCTCGTATTAACGAAGTGTTGGAAAATGTTTACCGTATTTGTTTTTTCTTTCTATGGGCTCATTGCTTAGAGACTCAATTTTTTAAAACTCCTTCTTCAATAAAATATTGCTCACTTTTACAATTGAAAAATATTTTTGTTAGTCATGCGTCGAAAAATGTTTGCAGTATGTTTTACTCTATCCTGTTGGATCATTATTGGAGGACACTGTGAGCCGAATTTCTGTATATAGACGAACCTTTGTATAACGAAGCGTTCGGTAAATGAACTCCCTTCCTTTCGTTCCCTTCTCTCTGCTTCTACGGAGCCTGTCTAGACTTGCAAACTTTAAAAATTAAACAAAATATTTGTTTAACATTAAAATAATCCCCTTAAAAAAATAATAGGTTATATACATTATGCTCTAATTGCTAATTGCTTGTGAAAATGCTCTAATTTAAACCTTTCTTTCTTTCAAAAAGATTCCTATATTTATAGTACTAATATATATTTTTTTTAAAGAAGGAAAGGTTGTAAAAATGGCTCTAATTAAACCTTTCTTCCTTTCGAAAAGATCCCTATATTTATAATACTAATATATTTTTTTTAAAGAAGGAAAGGTTTAAATTAGAGCAATTTTTTATTTGCTCTTTTTTATTAAAACCTCAATATAACGAATTTTTTGGAACAAGACCTCGATATAACGAAAACGCGATATAACAAATTTTTTACTCTTCAATTTTTTCCGCCTCAAAGTATAATTTTTTTCATTACTAATAATACATAATTTCAAAGTGCAAGTATTTAACTTATTTTACACATTTTTTAATTCAAAATTCAAAATTATTTAAAAATGTAGGAGATGCGGCTGATCGTTGGAAACGTATTTCTTTTATTTTAATGAAAACATTCAATTTCATTAACCCTTCGTGGTCACACATATAAATTCAATCGCGGTGATCACTATTGGGTCGATTCTACCCAGTCAGTTTTCAAAAAACTATTGTAACCAAACTATCCGTCTGAAGTGGTTAAAAAAATTACAGAACACGCTTTGAACTTTTTAGATGATGTAAGAAAAATTTATTTCTAAGAAATAAAATGGTGACATGTTAAAAAAAATTCATGAAGAGGTGAAAACGAAAAAAAGACACTTTTTCGCTAAGAAAATCATAGTTCTGTGAATTTTCAACATTTTAATCTAAAATTTGGACGTGATACTCCTTAGATATGCTCCTTTTGGGAATAAATAGTAGCATAGTGCGCGTTCCAAAAAAGGTATTTATTCCAACATGTGAAGAGGGTAAATTTTATGGTATGAGGATACTTCAAACTCCAGGTAAGATGGTGAATACAGTCCCATTCGAAGCCGGGAACTATTATATATTTACGCCAACAATTGATCAACGGGTCGATTCTACCCAGGGTGACCACGAAGGGTTAAAGAAAAACAAGGGGCCGGGTTGAAATTCCGAACTTTGAATGATCTGAACACTCAAAATTCCGAATTTATTAGCCAGTACTCAATACGTCTGGAAATTTATAATTCCCAGATATTGTAAACAGAATTATCATATAACCGAAAATAATAGTACACTAAGGAATTAAATGACAATAATCATGGGACCGACTGATGAAGCGTCGACATGAAAACACAGCACATAAAATAAGTATCAACTTCCCATATTTAGAGTCCACAGTTCCGAAAAATTGTAGTGTTAGAAATTCGAGTTTCTGAATGGTGAAGGTTTGTACAGAAAAAAGTTCCGAGAATAAGAAAATCGATAGGAATCGTCGATAGTTAAACATCCTTACATCATATGTTTACAATAAAACGTGAAGAATGATCAAAATTGTGAAACAATTTTACCACGAAAGATCAAAACTCCGAGAGAATACTACCCCGAAAGATCAAAACTCCTAAAGAATTTTACCCGAAAGACCAAAATTCCGAAAATCTGAACATCGTCGAAATAAGTGGTGGTGCTGCAATCTAAACCCGTTAGGCTAACTTGCTATCTGCTTTATGTGTGAGTTCTCGGAATTTTTGAACGTTCTGAACGTTCTTTATCGGAATCTTACACTATCTAAACTTCAGTTTTCGCAAACTGGATGATCGAAGCTGATTTCCGAAGTCCAAAACTTTCGTGAACCTGACGAATCTCTTATTAGCTTTTATTATATTTAAACTTTCTGATATAGCTCGTTTTCTATAATGAAAATTTCGGAATTTTGTGGCATGCTTAATATTACATATTCGGAGTTTTGTATGTCGTATTACTGGTCGTTCAAATAAAGCGTCGATCTTTTTCAGACTATTTCTGAAAATTATCTCGTCTAAAAAATCATATATGTATCCTTTTTCTATCCGATATACCGTTCTACATCATTTACAGTCAACTGTGTAGACTTTCGCTGGCACGATCTTTACGAAACTTGTAGTTTCGGAACGTTACAATTAGGAATTTCAAACCGTCGGAGCATTCAAAGTTCAGAATTTCAACCCGGCCCCATAAAACAAAACAAAAAATGTAATGCCGCAAAATATGACTTTTTAGTTACGCTGCAGCCATTTTGATAAAAATCGAAATTTGCAAAAAGCCTACATTCAAAAAATCCGTATTATCATCTGTATACTAACAGAATCTTCTTTGTTTCTTTATTTCAGATGAACTATTCGGAAGATATTGTGCGGAGATTAGCTGCATCTCCTGTATCTTTAAAGATTAAAAAAATAGAAACAATTGTAAAATAAATTAAATACATCTGCTGTTCAATGATATATTATTTGTGATGAAAAAAATCCAATGACGTTGTAAAAAATTATTATCACACATCACCTTTTTCTCCTGTGCTGAAAAGGTGTCATTGTTTAAAGAAATTAACAATAATGAACGAAACGTATTCTTGAACAAGTTATGTTCAAAGAGCGTTTCTACATTATTAAGAACAATTTTTCAACATAATGTTTTGAGAAATGCTTCTATTATTTTTCATCCCGATGACTTAAGGGGCCAGTCCACTTTGAAAATTTCAAAAAATCGAAAGCAAGCAAGACTTGAAGAAATCGACGATGATGACCAATCAGAAGGGATTTTGTACGGTGCAGGAATTGCCGATTGAGTTTAGATAAGAGTTTTTCATAGTATAAACTTCAAACGCGTTTTTCTGGAAACAACGTTTTCAAAATCTAGCTCCATCGTATCTCTAAAACTAATAAACCGATTCTCTTAAAATTTGAACCACATGTTGTAAACATGATTCGCAACAAGATGACCCTCGATGGTTTTAAAATTTTGATTTTTACTCTTTTTTTTTGCGAAAAACTGCGAAAAAAACGCGTTTTTTTTACTTTTTTCGTTTTTCATCTGCCATTTTTTTATTTTTTGATAAAACTTTATATCCGAGGGTCATTTTGTAGCTGGTGTCATACTGAATCTAATGGACTTTGATTTTTTTGTTTCAGACAAGCCGTTGCCGAGTTGTGATGGAGCTACCTAGCCCACCTATTTTTGAGGCGTTACGTTAAACTATAGTTTTTGTATTTAAAAATGAATAAACATGAATTAAACATTTTTTTGAATGTATTTCAAGACTTTATTTATCAAGCCCAACAACTTTTATATTCATATCTTTTATAAAATCCTAAAAAAAAAATCGCGAAAATAGCCTTTTTTTCGTGGCTCCAAAGTGGACTGGCCCCTTAAGATATAAATGTATTATATTTATATATATTGCATCATAGAATTAATTGGTGCGTTATTATAAATAATTGAAGTAATCTACCGAGGTAATGCAGAATATTTTTGCTGCAATCAACTCATGACTATATTTACAATCTCATAAATTCTCAATAAAAAGAAATCAAGAGATCTCGGGTGCTGGATAAATCTTGTGTAACGGCTGCCGCGGCAATAAATGTATCGTTGCAGTTACAGTTGTTCATGGAATTGAAAAATCTAGAACGTATATCATGAAGCCCGGAGCGACGTATCAAAGTCATTGTCTGTCGTTGATTAAATCAGGCCTTGACATGTTTAGACCGAAAAATCAAATCCGTAGAGACGCGAAGGAATGAGAGTCTCTCGATGATCACGAAGAAAACGGACACCGTTCTCATCAGTGAAAAAAAATATCTCCTCCTCCCGCCTTCTTAACATTACTGCACTTGTCGAAAAAAAATGACTAAAACCTCCCGGTGGAACAAAACGTGTTTTCAAATGATTTTCAAAAGTGCCCAATCTCCAAAATAAATCTAACTATAATGAAACATAGAGATAACAATTTTTCCAAACATACGGGCTATTTTTATGGGGAATATTTTATATTCAGTACGAACATATTTCTCCGGTGAACTTTCGATACCCGCTCACTTTGTTCACTTTCGTTTTCTGCATTCACGTCGATCTCGACAGTTTTTGTACTGCCCGCCAATGATGTTTATACACCGATAGGCTATTATATCATTTTTTATTTTATTTTATAATCATTGAGAAATAAAATAGGTCGATAGAAAAAGTTGCACGACGAAAATAAAAATGTGCGATGGCCGGGAATCGAACCCGGATCAACTGCTTGGAAGGCAACTATGCTGACCATTACACCACCATCGCACTTGCAAATTATGTTGTAGATAACATATCTCGAATAGCTCAGTGCACTACTTTTGAAGTGTCATCACATAACGATATCATCGTATATGTCATTTACATTCTTATCTATCCACGAAGTATTTCTCCAACGAATTTAACTGACTTTATATTTGCTTAAGAGGCTTGAATATATTTTTTACGAATGGAGTACAAGAAGGCGATTGCTCGTGTCGGTATACTTGCGTTCTAGCTCACCGACAAACAATAACACGATCGAACAGCTGTGAGACGAATTTTTTTCTTTGTAATTGGAAGTAATACAATGCGTTTACGATTTAGAAGCATGCACATATTGCCGGGCATAATTTAACGCACCTTTTTTTTTAAAAAAGCTTTTTGGAAAAATAAATGGATAAACTTCCGAATAGCTGTTACCTCCGATTTGGCTGAAATTTAGTACAGACCTTCTTTTTGACGATATAAGATAGTGTGTAAAATGATTTTTGGCGCATCGCAATAGTTTTCTCAGTATCGAATTTTGAAAATTGCAAAATTAACACGTGCGTGTATATATATATCTACTAGCACCCACTCCTCTCACACGCTATCCTGGCGTGTCAAGAACACACACACACACACGCACACACACAAAAAAATACCGCGGAATTGACGAGCCGACGATTATAAATGTTTATTGATCCTTCAAGGATATGTACAAATTTATAAAAAAATTATTATCATGTACTGTTGTATGTTTGTTTGCAAGGGTGCTCGGAAAATGGCCCCAATTAGCAATCGGTGAAAAAAAACCAAACATATTCTTAAGGCGGGTCACCACTTTAGATGCTTCAAAAAATCAATTTTTTTTAATTTCATAAATCTTTAGCAAAATATCTAAAGAATACACCCTGAAAATTTCAAAACGATATTCGAATTACTTCTAACGGTATGTATATAAATGATAAAGTGTCTCTGTTGGACTCCCAAGCGCGCTGAGGTATCCACGAGCCCTCAGTTAGGTAGTTTATTTGGGTTTGTTTGGGTTTTCATAACCCAAACAAGCGGCATTTCTTGCTGCTATTTTATTCAATTAAGGAAATTTAGCCCTACTCATGGTTATGAGTGAACTAAAAATCATAGTTGGCAGGCAGAGCTACCGATATGTCGAGCAAATGGATCAAGTGCGCGTGGCTCGGCAAAATAGAAAAAGTTTATTAGAGACAAAAGAAGCTCGAAAAGCTCGTAAAGAGGAACCGTAAGCTTCGAATAAGTTGCATGAGGAAGAGGAAGGACTGCTGTATGGTGCTGGAATCGCTGATTAATCGGTAAGACACTTTATCATTTGATTAAACACATTTGACTTTGAGTTTTTCGTTTGTGAAACTTTATACGTGTTTTTCTCGAAACAACATTTTTTCAATTTGCGGGAATCATAACTCAAAAACTAATTGATGGATCATCTTCAAATTTGGAACACGATTACATAATATAATTTATTAAAACATGAACCTAAATTTAGAAACATTAGATTGTTTGAAACATATTTATTATTGCTAAATGCTGGGGAAAAAATGATAAAAATCGATCATTTTTTTTCAAACACGTTTCAACATTCAATTCTCGATTTTTTTACGTTACTTTTATGCGCACTACGTTACTATTTTTTCCCCAAAAGTAGCAAATCTAAGGAGTATCACGTTCAACTTTTAGGTAAAAACGTTAAAAATTTACGAAACTATGATTTTTTGAGTAAAAAAGTCTCTTTTTTGCGTTTTCAGCTCTTATTATGATTTTTTTTTAACATGTCGCCATTTTATTTCTTATAAATAAATTTTTCCTACATTATCTAGAAAGTTCAAAGCATATCCCGTAATTTTTTGAACCACTTCGGACGGATAGTTTGGTCACAATACTTTTTTGAAAACTGACTGGTTAGAATGGAGCCAAGTGTGACCACCGCGATTGAATTTGGAAGTGTGACCACGAAGGGTTACAGCTTGCTGTATCTCGATCGCACTCCCCGAGCATACTCCTTATCATTTCTATAACTTGGCTAATTTTATGAGTATCATTAAACAGTTTTGACAGACGTATTTAGAAAGGTCTGTAGAATAATAGAATTAAAATTAAAAAAAAAAGATTTTCTCGAATTTCTGGACAAGAATACTGCCTTAAGACTGCAGTGCATTCTTCTTTTCCTATGCATAAAAAATACGGAAACAATCAACTACGTTTCCGCAAATCTGTAGAACGTAAATAATTTTATCACAAAAAAATATCATGCTAATTAATCTTTTTTTTTTCAAATATTTTTTTTGCTTTACTTTATACTTTAGTTTTCACGACGTTCTTTTCACTTCCTAAAATAATATCTGTACTTCTATTAATTGTACCAAAGCAATTTGTCTCCGTCAAATCTGATTTCCTTCTCAGATTTTTTCTTAATCATTCACAAATATCGACAAATTCACAATTCACAAATAAGTCTTTAAAAAATGACGACAGGACTTGCAAAGATAATCTGCCGACGCGAAACGACGAGAGACAGAGAGAGTGAGAGAAAGAGAGGGAGGGAGAGAGAGAGAGAGAGAGAGAGAGAGAGAGAGAGAGAGAGAGAGAGAGAGAAAGAGAGAAAAAAGGAAAAAAAAACCCGCTTCCGAGGGATAATTCTTCTCAGCTCACAATAGATCGACGTTTTCTGTGAACTACTATTATCGGGACAAATATTTTCGTCCAAATGTGGTGGAGATAATCTATTCTTGTACACTGCTAAGAGTGTAGAAGTGCCGTAGATCGTCGACGATGTCAGAGGTCAGTGAATCGAATTAGATCGGCGTTTCAAGCACAGCATGTTGAGACATTTATACATCATCGTTGTTGACAATTGTCAACAGTGTCAATTTTCGACGCGATGTAACGAACGACCTGGTTCAGATTTTTATAAAGCTTTGCACAATACTTCAGTTATCAATGCGCCATAAAACATTTTTCGATTACTCTATATGTTAATAATGATATTTCCAATCACCCGGAACCATTTTTTTTACATCAATCAAGAAATTATTCGGATTTTTTAAAATTTTGTCATAACAAATCAAAATATAAAATTACTCGAATATTCATTGAAGTAATTACTCGTATCCTCAAAAGATTTTGAGGATACGAGTAATTACGTTGATGAAAAAGAAAAAAGTAAAATGCGAGACTTACCTGAAAATTTTTTGTTCCTTCTGCATCCTCGTGGCCAAAGTATTTTTTGGTTGTCCCTCGTTCAGGCCACGTTCCACCGTCGCCATCGCTAGGTGAAGGTCGTTCACATCCATCATTGTGAATTTTTCAATACTACTATAATTCCAGTCGAGGGGTACTCCAAAAAATTGGAGGCTTTCGAATACTTGAGGAATTTTTGGGTATGAGAGGCGATTCACAATTGCAGTTCGCCACGCGAAAGATGGGATGGTTTAAAGTTTCGTTCTGTGAAAAAAGTATCCTCTTCGCGTTTTCGAAAGCACGATCGAAAGTTTTGCAAAACTTATGCACGTACTTTTTATTCAATTTGAGCCAAGACCTTTGTTGTTTTTTTTTTTATAGCAATTTACGATACTTTTCCGTGCGAAAAATCTTTTAGCAACTTACTTTAGGATGTATTTCTTGGCAAAAAAATCTTTTACTAACTTTCTCGTATTTTCCTTTAAGGAAAATCCTTCAGCATTCGTCTTCTTATCAAGTTTTCACCAATCGAAACGTATATTTATTTTCAAAACGAGTACACCTTCAATTCCATTGCTCTTGTCAGAGTATTTCGTTGCAAACTTTTTTTACGAGTTTTTTTTTCGGAGGGAATGTCACCTCGTCCCACTTGCGATCGACGGACAATACTTTAAATAAACACTGCTAAACTTGATGTTGCTGATGTATCACACGTTTCGCGAGTGATCCTCAATTGAGCAACACGAACCTTTTCCAAGTGTATCAATGTACTTTTTGTTTCCGAGACACTTTTTACGCAGCGGTAAAGCAACACGTGTCCAAAGGGGTTTCATTCAATTTGTTTGGGTAGAACGGCATGTGTCCAACGAAACTTTCAAACACTCTGTATCGCCTACACGGATTTCTAGTGTCGTCTCCAGACACAACTGGGAACACAAATACTTTATGCGAGTACACGACGCTTAAGAGAACCTTCGAGTGAACAAACTTGAATGTGCCATTCCTAAAGTTCAATGGTAACACCAAGTCTCATGCTCGTTGTGTCGATGTCGCTCGCTTTATTCACTCTGTAGGATTTCTTACGTTGGTTTATGAGTGCATGTCAATATATATAGATCCATATATATATGTGTGTGTGTGTGTGTGTGTGTGTGTGTGTGTGTGTGTGTGTGTGTGTGTGTGTGTGTGTGTGTGCGCGCGTGTGTGTGTGTGTGTGTGTGTGTGTGTACATATATATACATGATTGTACGATACCCATCGTCAGCTGATTGGACAAATGCGCAGCTCGTCCATGCGTCATGCTGGCAGCGACGCCAGGAAACTGGGTCGGAAGAAGGGGAAGAATAGTTGAATACTTAAGGCGCTATTACTCTGGAATATATATATATATATATATATATATATATATATAGTTTTTGATGCTTTATCTAGAGGTTATTTAGAATCCGGACTCAACCGACAAATTGAGCAGGGATTTTTCAAATGGTTTCTCACATTTTTGTAATGACGTAAGGTTTTGAATTATTGAGGGGGACACACACAAAAAATTGGTTTCATTTGGTTTAGGATTCGTAATATACGAAAAAAAATCTGTGCAGAAATTGGGTCTTCTTCCTACTTGAACTTATTATCCAAGTTATCAAAAAGTTGCTGAAAAGCACACAAAAAAATTGCATAACTTTTTTGGGTGTACTCTAGATTCTAGGTACAGTTGATTCCTATTTTCTCCCACTTCCCGGGGTACTACACTGTATACAAATCTTATCGACTGTTTAACGCTCGAGCTTCTAGATAAATTATCTTTAGATACAACACGTATTCATTTATCGATGCATTTTCACAAAAAGTTTTACATGACCTTTAATTACTCGTATCCTCAAAAGATTTTCAAAAATGCTTCTGCAAGTTGATGAAAAAGAAAAAAGTAAAACGCGAGACTTATCTGAATTATTTTCATGACTTCTGCATCCTCGTGGCCAAAGTATTTTTCGGTTTTCCCTCGTTCAGGCCAAGTTCCATCGTCGCCATCGCTAGGTGTAGGTCGTTCACATCCATCATTGTGAATTTGTCAATACTACTCTAATTCCAGTGGAGGGGTACTCCAAAATAAGTCGAGGCCTTGGAATTTTTACAGAAAGTTTCGTTCTGTGAAAAAAGTATCCTCTTCGCGTTTTCGAAAGCACGGTCGAAAGTTTTGCAAAACGTATGCACGTACTTTATGTTTAATTTGAGCCAAGACCTTTGCTGTTTTTTTTTTATAACTATTTACGATACTTTTCCGTGCGAAAAGTCTTTTAGCAGCTTCCTTTAGGATATATTTCTGTGCAAAAAATCTTTTACTAACTTTCTCTGGTTTATTGTCCTTTAAGGAAAATCCTTTGGCATTTCTTTTCTTTCCAATTTATCACAAATTAAAACATGTGTTCATTTTCAAAACGTGTGCACATTCAGTCTCATTGCTCTTGTCAGAGTATTTCGTTGGAAACTTTCTTTGTTTTTTTTTTTTTCGGAGGGAGTGTCACCTTTTTTCCCGCATGGTTCAAGTATCAAAGGTATTTTTTTTTGGATTTTAACATCTTTGATGCTTTATCTAGAGATTATTTAGAATCCGGACTCAACCGACAAATTGAAAAGAGATTTTTAAAATGGTTTCTTACCTTTTGGTAATGACGCACGACTTTGAACTATTGAGGAGGACATACACAAAAAATTTATTTCATTTGGTTTAGGATTCGTAATATAGGAAAAAAATGTGTGCGGAAATTGGGTCTTCTCCCTACTTGAACTTATTATCCAAGTTATCAAAAAGTTGCTGAAATGCACACATAAAAAATTGTAAAACTTTTTTTTGGGTGTATTGTAGATTCTAGGTACAGTTGATTCCTATTTTCTCCCACTTTCCGGGGTACTACACTAAATACAAATCTTATCGACTGTTTAACACTCGAGCTTCTAGATAAATTGTTTTTGAATACGACACACATAAATTTATCGATGCATTTTTACAAAAAGTTTTACATGAACTATCGTTTATATTTTTCATTTCGATCTGCTGCGGGACTGATTTGATGCTGACTGTGGGTCGCAGTAGCTAGTAATAGTTGCTTTTCCGTTTACCGACAGAGCAAAAACGTTTGATAAAAATTTTTCAACGCCTCGCCGGATGGCTCGACGCTTTTTCGAGACGTTCGGATACACGGGTTATTTCGAAAATTCGGATGAAGAAGGAAAGACGCAGATGGAGAACAAGAATAATTTGATATATATTTATTTTTCAGCAGAAAAAATATTTTATATGAAACAATATAGATATATACTACGCGACATTATGATAAATTTACATTATTTACACGATTCTTTGTTTCGATATGAGAAAATGAAGAAACAAAGATGCCTTCAAACTCTATGCCTAATCAGAATAGATTTGCATCTCGCTGAATTAGAATAATAGCTACTTAATCTCGAGAAATATTAATTCTCAAGTAAAATTAAATATACGTGCCGACGCGCCAACGTCTCGGCGCTAGTAGTCATTAAGGGGTCACACCACCTTGGCGCTCGGAGAAATAGGTATGACAAAAAAAAATTGGCGCGTCTATTAAATAAATACAATTATTTTTCTTTTTCACATATACATTATAGTTTTATGAACGAACGAAAATAATTAAAAAATGGCGGAGTTGCAAATCGTCTTGTAGGACCCTCTTTTTGAATTTGTGGACAAAATATCTCGAGATCTACTCAGCCGATTTTAATAAAATTTATACCACATATTCTTTAGTATACTATCTAGGATGTAGCATAGTATTTTTTGATTGGATGGCGTGTTTATTTTTCATTAATTTTTAAAACGCAAAATTTTGGTAAAATTCATATTATTTTTTGAACAGCTGCAAGTTCTACAAAAAAAAAATCTTTTTATTCTTTCTCTAGGCTACACTGTTGCTATTATCTATCTTTGCAAGAAAATGATTATTTTTTATTTTTCAGACGACGCCTTACAGAGAAAAAAAAATTTCACCATCGGCAACGATATTCAAAAGAGGGTCGTACTAGACGACATATCTCCGCCGTAAAAAAATAAATTTATTCGTTTTCCTTAAATTTGTTCATAAAATTATAATGTGTTTGTGAGAAATCAAAATTGTTTTATATATTTAATGTTCGCGCGAGATTTAATTTATTTTTATACCTATTTTTCCGAACGCCAAAGTGGAACATTCCCAACGCCTTAAAAACAAAATTGAAGATACACGTAGCCAAATACGTGCATACATTTGGCAAATTCAGTCATGGGTACTGATGAACGAGTTAGGGTGAAAAATTGAATGCGAGCAATAAAATAAAAATAAAAGTATGACAATGGCGGATGTGAATGAAAATAATGGAACTGAGGAAAAATAAATGCTGATATTTACACACGTTGCGCAGAAGGATGAGGAAATAAAGTTAAATCCGAACGGTAATGTACAGCGAGCAAATTGCGGAGCATTCAAAGACAAAAGGCACCGTTGTAGCGCTCACTTGACACTTAATCACTAATATCCAAAATTATTATAAATAAAATAATAATATTAATCTACTCTATCCCGATTATTCTTAAGTTAACTTAGATAACAGTCTGTGTGGGCGCGGTCTCTCTTTAAAAATAATCCTGGAGGGAACAAAATGGCACGCGTATGAGGATAAAAGTATTAGCCGTTATTTACTAATGTACCATTCTTGTGCATTTTATGGGAATTCAGAGTTGGCCGTTTGCCGCCCCTTCGTCAATTCCCCTCAATCGCTTTGTGCTTTTTTTTGCCTCTCCTCTTCGCCTTGCTTCGATGAATGTGGTCATTGCCTTACTTTTCTCAGCGTTTTTCTGCAATTCACGTACGTAACTGGCTCTCCATTCACGACACGAACATAACGAGAACAGGCTTGTACGAAGAGTGCAGGGACTCGTTGATCTACAGTGAGAGAAAAAAACTTCGTTACGAACAAATTTGGCGTAAGGAATGCTGAAAACATTGAGAAAATCATGCGTGTGTCAAAATTCAGCGTATCATTCCCAAACATTTTTCCTTTTTTTTCAACAACAATTGACAAATCGAAGATTCTTCAGTCAGTACAAATTTCAAACATTTTTCATTATGTTTTTATTTTATTTTTATTTTGATCTGTTCGGTGAAACATTAATCGGTTACCGCACACAATGTTAATTCATCATCAGCATATTTGGGAGGATGAAAAAATGAGAAAACCTAAATCGAGTTAGTATTTGTTAGGTCACACACTCACATGCCTTGTCATCCCCGTTGAGGTCGCTCATGTGACACGAGTCTTGTTGTATGAATTGCGAGGGTTTCAGCGATCTACCGTCCTGATCCTCGACCTGAATAACCAGGCCATGATTGTTGCTTAGGCCGTGAGAATTTCGCAAATTTTGCCGCCAAAAACGAAGCGCTTGCCTCACGTCCAGAGCCCAGTGACTGCCCTGCGCCGTTAGCGAGATCACCACTGAATCGATCAAACGTTTTTTTGCTGTAAAAATAATTGCACATTGCTCGTAAACGATGCGAAAATAATGAAGTATCGAAGTCTTCGGCAAAAGTTCTTTGACTAAAAATACGTTTGAATGTCTTCTATTTCCTTACTATGCAAACCAAAATTTGGTTGAACAATTGCAAACGAGAGAGTTTTTAAACGTTTTTGGGAATACGCAAAGAATCTGGCCGTTTAATGGAGTGTCATTTTTTTAATACTTTGGAATGTTTTTTTTTTTTACGACCAATCAATGTACTTCCTACGAGCTTTTTTACAAGCTACAAAAAATGTTTACCTCAAAATATTTAAGACCTTCGTCAATTTTGTCTCGATAAATGTGCCGCATATTTAAGTTACTTGGGCAATTTTATCCCTGAAAGAAATTAACCTTAGTTATTTTTTATATTAGTTTGATCTTATCTTACCATTGGGACAAAATATTTTAGTCTTTCAATGAGTATAGGATATATTATTTAATCATGTAATAAGTTTCTTTTCTTAGAGAAATATTATAAAAAAACAAGTGGTTAACTTTACATGGGAATACAGCATTACTCCTTGAATTTAGTGGAGGTTCCATTCATTTAATTGATTTTTCCTAGAATTAAGTACCTAAAATTAATTTAAGGTAGTATTATTATCTAGAGCGCGCCTTTTGAAGGTGATTTTTATTTCTTACTCCTGCTTATTAATCCTTCAAGGATATATACAAATATAAATAAAGTAAAAAAATGATAATGTACTTTTGTATGTTTGCTTCGAACGGTGCGCGAAAAAACACCCCCAATTGGCGGCCAGTATTGTGGATTTTGTATAAATGTGAAAAAAAACCCAAACATGTTCTTAATTTGTATGAGTGTTGTGATGGTTCGTACCTGATGGAGCAAAAAAATGTTCACAAACTGACAGCAAGCAAAACTTCAATTATCAATTTTTCTTATTTTTCTGACCACTCTACGAGTTATATAAATAAATAAAAATTATTCCGACTCAATTTTGCTACCAACGTTGAACAACAGTCTACCAAAGCTATATGCCAAATCTGAGCCCAATCGTTCAAATGAATATCGAGATATCGTGATTGCCGATTTGAAAAACATAGTTTCGCGAAAAAGGCGTTTAAGGTTTGTCGATTCTCTACCGCACTCCCCGAGCGTACTTCTTATAATTTCTATAACTAGGCTAATTTTATGAGTATAATTAAACGATCTTCGGAGACGTATTCAGAAAAGTTTTTAGTATAACAAAATAAAATTAAAAAAAAATATTTTTTCAAATTTCTATAGAACAATAGTGCCTCAAAAAAAATGAATTCCTATGGAGTGATTTTCGGTTTCATATTTGATCATTTGTAACTGTCTAGAGTTACTCACATCGATGTTTTTTCAACGATTTCGTGTAGAAGTAAATCGATATTCTGATCTTCTTTTCCTCCTCGTCCTCGGTGTCGGTGGCTCCAACAGTCGAAGCGGTGATGTTGTTCTGAGGCAGAACATAGATTCTGACTTTGGCCGCGACAACATGATTGCCAGCCGTGAGGTTCAGTTGGAAGTTCATGTTCATGGAGAAAGGATCGGACCAAGCCTCGGCGTCGGTGTTTCTCGGCAGCTGACCTGAGATTCAATCGTATTGTGAGGTCAGTAAACCGCTCTCTAACTTGCATTGCTAAAGACAATTCTCCGTTTCTCAATATTCTTTCGATGAAACTCACATATCGGTGAGAACATTGTCAATCTCTCGCGTTGAACCTGATTACCGCTCGAGCTTAGATTGAATCGACCAGTCATCGCAAGGACCTTCAGTTTGATATCTTCGATCGCCTTCTGGCCCTGGCTGCAAAGCAAAATCAAATTGTCGTCAATTGCGCAACAAGCCGAATGTCTTTTTTCTTCTTAAGTGAAAAATGCTTTCTCTTGCAGCAAATAGGAGAGTGCACATTGTGCACTTTAGTATGGTTGATTTCACAAACAACGGGGTGGACGAGTAATCGCGTATCATTGCTACGATTGGTAATCGATGAAAAAAAAAAAAAACAACGAAGAAGGCTCTCATAGGCAAATCATTCCAAATTTCTTGCAACGTATTGAAGCACACGGTCGAAAA